>JANAVB010021595.1:9896069-10181069 GCA_029216955.1 Iris pallida | reverse complement strand
CAACGGTAGGGTCAAGCAAAGTAGAAAGGTTTGTCAAATTATTTCCAAGAACGATGTGAGGCCAAACAAGATGCATAGGACGTAGTCTAGGTAATACTCGAGAACCATATATCTCCGTGATTATGTCACATGAAGTTACTGCCAAGCCAGTGAGCATCTGGACAGCAAATAATCTTTTCGTTCCATAATACGACAGATAGCTGTAGTGCACATCTGTCATGCCAAATAATACAGGTTCTTGAGCTTATCATGGCCAAATCCATAAAAGATTTCTGAATTAAATTTTTATGGAAATATAGGAGGAGAGATCAACATGCATAGGATATAAGTCAAGTAGAATTCGAGAAACATATATAGCCATGACGCCGTTATCTGAAGTCCTACCTCGCTAGTATTTTTTGGCTTGTAAAAACTTTGATTTCGTAATACAAGGTTTAATACAATTTATCAAACTTTTTCTTGGACCAATCCATAAGACATTTTCCAACAACTTAGCACAAAAAGAACGAGAGTAATTACTCAAGAAATCAACATGGAAGGGTTTAGTCAAATCTCGAGTAGGGAAGAACACAAAAGCAATCATGTTGAACAAGAAGATAACATAAAAATATTCATGCTGAAGAGTTTGAGAGAAGTCTATAATCCTATTTGTGGATGTATCCTCAAGTCCTATTCCTTAATTGGTTGCAGGCTCATAGTAGTACAACTATCCTAGGTATCACTACAACTTTGTAAAATTTACGAAGACTCCACCTTACTTATGGCTTCTAGTGTCTGTGCCCTTCCTGATGTGATAGTAAGGGGAAGATACGTCTACTACGAAGATTTGTCTTATTAGAACGAATAAATAAGGATTATGGTAGAACAGAATCAAACTGGATGCAAATCAAGCAGTCAAGTGAGAGTTTGAAACGAAGTCAAGGAAGGTATCAAGCATGTGGATGTGATCCTATGGGTCTTTTCTATTCTAATTGCAGCCTCACATCGGTACAGTAATGTAACCGAAATGTTAACGGACCTGCATGATCCACCACAAAAATATGTAACACTCCAGTCCTAATATATATAGGACCAGGTATACGAATACATGCCTACAGTACTTCATCAATGGGCCAAGCTACACAACAAGCCCATTAGCGAAATACTTAAGCAGTAAATCATGATAACACCCAGAAATATAATACAGTCTACAGGTATATACATCTAATCACATCCACAGAGTCCACAAAGAGATCAAGAATAAATAAGAAAATGTCTCAAATATCCAACAATAAAAGTAATAAAGTCTGTGAGGATAAAACATCCCGAAACCACAGAGATAGAAACAGAGTACAAATCAACTACAAGTCTGATGAAAAGAAAAGGGGATAATGTACTAAATATGAAGGTAACATGATCACGAGAAATCCTTTGGCACTATCTCGTCCACCTGTGCCGGTACGCCTCCGGTCTTAGTTCCCAAATCGTAAACCTCTGGATAGTCTTCAGCTTTGTCTAAGCCTGGAAAATAGCCAGGTCCTTAGGGGACTAGCAAGGTGCATAATATACATGCCAGGTATAGAAATAAAAATATGAACTAAGGCAATCTACTATATCCGTCTATGTGCTATGCAAGTGAGATACTTTTCTAGAATACCAGACCCCTTCTATTAAGGCTCACTAGCACCTTAGCAGGATATTGTCCCCAGTACCTGTGTCGTGGCACCAAGGACAATCAATTTTTGACAGTGATAATCCCTTACTCTGCTACAGAGATAAAGGTCACTAAACAACGGGCCACATGACAATAGGTCTGATATTGTAGTCAAGTTCTCTCCAATCCCCATGTCTAGAATCTAGCAATTTCAAGTCTGTACAGTCATCTTAAAAGTAAAAAAATACTAATAAAGTAATCTAGAATGCTAACACGAGGTCAATAGCATGAATAGTCATATAAACCTCGCATCATGAATGTGTCGGTGTCCTGTAGTCAATCGTATCAATGGACAAATCAATTTGTACGTAATGCCTAATGTCAATACTCGATGTCACTATCACGACATCGGCACCCGTCTATAAACGGACACTAAGTATCAACGCCCTACGTCATGCAATGCTAATAAAAAAATAACAAGACAAAAAAGAAAGATCTATAACGAAGGCAAGGCACGCTTGCCTGTAACTGCTGTCTACGGGTAGGCCTGACCAACTCTGGTGTCCTTGTCAATCCTGCCAAGCTCTCCTATAATAATACTTTATATTTAATATTCTATATCAATATATCATATATCGATTATATGAGTATCTACGCCTCCTAGTTGCCATAACGTTGTTACGACACTGTATCTATAGACATAAGGTACCAAATCCTCTCGTAAATACTTTACAATTATACAAAATAATATATTTAAATTCTGGAATTTATCTATAAATATTTATATATTTCTATAATGATATTTTCAATAGGAAACCCCTTCACAAGTGGCCTTATATCAATGCCACATATGACTTCCTCAAATTGACCCATTAATTTAGTTCTAAAACAATGATAAAATAAAATTAATAAATTTTGTAAAAATTCTATGAATTAGTTAAATAGTATTTATAATGTTAAACCTTGCACAACATAAACTTTAATATGGATTCATGGAGTTTTGACACTTTTGGACACAAGAAAAACAAATTTTTTCGGAGTTCGATGACACAAAAAATTTCATGAATTTTTAAAAATAGTAAACGGTTGCGAAACCTAATTTTCAGGTATGTGTCGAAAAGGTATCAATGTCTAGATTCTGAATAAAAAAATAAAAAGGTTAGAAACTGATCTTAGAGAGGTAAAAAGTTGTCTGCAATAGAATTTGTCAGTTCTGGACACCCTGTCGTAGAATCGACGCCATGGGCAAACCGCTTGGAACTAGGGGATCCGACGACCATAGGTTGGAGTAGACATACAAAGATAACTCTTAGATTTGGTTCGAAGAGAAACGGATGAGAAAAAGTGGATGAAACATCATCTACAAATCAACTAACCTGCTGTTACATTTCAGACTTCGATTGACGGAGTTTCGGCCCAAGTAGCGTATTATGCACTCTCTAACGGCCGTAAGGTTGCTCCTACAGTTGCTAGAATATAAGAGGATGTTGAGAGAGTCACAAGAGTGGTGGTGGTTGGCACAGAAATCGAGAAGAAATTATATTTTGTGAAGAAATGGGGGTCGGCTAGGGTTTCGGGTTGGGAGGTTGTGGCCGCATGCAAGTAGGGGCTACGTGGGCTGTTGGTGGTTATGAAGAGAGAGAAAAAGGTTAGGGTTGGGTTTTTATTTCTATTATTAGGGCATGGGATTTGGTTTGATCTAATTTGGATATGATTTGGTTCTCCAAATTATATTATTATTAATAGGTTTCCTATTTTGGTTAGATGTTTGACCAAGCCAAATATATAAGAGAATATTGCATATGGCTACAATTAAACCTCTAAAATTTTCTTAAATATATGTATACTTGGTTTTGGTACTCCTTGTTAGGCTCTAACTAGTAGGGTTGACTAAGTTAGGGTCCGAGTAGCATTACTAGTCAAATTGGACCCGAAAATCAATTTAATGAGTCTCATGTGCCATTTGCAAATAAGTAGCACATGGGAACTCGATTGGATGGTACACCCTAGGCATATGTATTGTAGACTCAAAATGGATCAAAACCATATGTTGGGTCATACGGTTTCAATCTATGTCAAGTCCCGAAATCAATGTAAAAGTTGGCCCTAAAATTACGATAAATGATCAAATAGCCTAAGTTGACCCAAAATTGTGTGAAGCCAAAAGAATGTTGAAAAATAAATTTGGATGGGACATAATATATCAAACTGAAGGTGGACGAGTCTAGAATTCCAATATGGAATTGGATTTGAGAAAACAATATTTGTTGTGCTTCAAAAGTCAAAGCTACGGTAAACTACTATCATAGTCATTATTGACTTTAATATTTAAAATATCCATATAAAATAACTAAAATAAAATCCAAAAAATCAGGGGGCTTACACAACACTCACAGGGAGCCTTCATCAATCAAGCTAAATACACAAAAAATTTACTAAAGAAGTATGACTTCGACAACGTAAAGCCTATCGGTACGCCAATGGCAACATCAACACGACTTGATATTGATGAAAGTGACAAACCAATCGACCAACATATGTATCGTGGTATAATTGGTAGTTTACTTTATTTAACTGCTAGATACCCTGATATCACATTTAATATTTTTATCTGTGCACGATATTAAGCTAATCCTAAGGAATCACACTTATGTACCGTTAAGCGTATCTTTTGATACCTTAGAGGAACATCTACAGTCGGCTTATGGTATCCCAAAATTGAATCATTTGACCTAATTGGTTACTCAGATGCTAATTTTGCTGGATGCAAAGTAGACCATAAAAGTACAAGGGGTATGTATCATTTCCTAGGAAAAGCTTTAGTCTCTTAGTTTAGTAAAAAACAAAATTCTGTAGCATTATCTGTAATGTTCCAAATTCGTGATACGTATTCAGTGTACGTATACGTGTTTTGGGACCCATATTTTATTTAGTCATGATTAGTTATCTTGGTTTATTTTGCATTGGCTTGGTTTTATTGGCATTGATAGTTCAATTGGTTTTAATGGTTCATTGGTTTATTTTTGGATTAGTGAGGCTTGGTTTATTCTTGGTTCGGGTTGGCTTGGTTCGGTTTGGGATTGCTATTAGTTCATCATGGACCACGGGGTGAACCCCCTACCTACCACCACCATCTCCATTTATTAACCCCTTCTGCTTTCTCTTTCTTCATTAATCATCTTCTTCTTCCTCATTTACTTCCTTACCTACCAGAGGGAGAGAGGGGTCTAGGCAAGTGCAACTTGCTTCATGAAGGAACTCTAATTTTATTACTTCATTCTCTTCCTTACAGCATTTTAACTTACTTTAGTACTTGGCATTTTTACTTTCGATGGCTAGATTCTTGTAGATCTAAGTTTATACTATTTTCTGATTTCTTGGGTTTTGATCTATTTAATCTTGTTATTATCAAGTTCTGATGGTTTCATGTTATAGAGAATCTCGTTCTACCCCATCTTGACCTATAGAAGTTCGGATTTGGACTCTGGATGAAAGGTTCATGGAGCTTGGGAGCCACGACTTGAAGAGTTCTTTTCTTCGGAAGGATGGAGAAGAAGAACTGTTCACAGCCGCATGAACTTAGCCCCATAGTCTTTATGCGGCAAGTTTCCTTCCCAGCCGCATAAGCCTTGCTGCACTGTTTAGTCGCATGGCCTATGGCGCAGGGACTAACTCCTCAGTCGCATGAAGGTTTAATCCTCGGCCGCATGAACTTTCAATCCCAGCCGCATGACTTAGGACCATTATTTTAGCCGCATGTGACTTAACTCGGGCCGCATGGACTTGATTGGTTATTTTAGCCGCATGAACCCTTGATTGAATTCTAGCCGCATGAAGACCCACCCATTTCCAGCCGCATTGGACTGAGCCGCATGCTCCCTGTTTTTCCTGGCCGCATGGGGACTAGTCCTTATCCAGCCGCATGAGTTGATCCTGCCGCATATTGTTCCCCAGCCGCATGAGCTAGTCTCTATCCTGACCGCATGATAAATTATTTTCTGGCCGCATAAGAGTTCACTCTTGGCTGTATGAGCCTAATCTTCCTGAGCCGCATGGGCTCTATTTCTGACCCGCATTGATCCAGCCGCATGGACCGGTCTTCCTGAGCCGCATGGCTCTCCAAAAGCCCTGTGTACTATTATTTTATTACTATTTACCCATGTCTTGTAACCCCTTTATTGTATATTTTTACGCCCATTTTATATCCTTACGCCTTTTGTCCTGAACTTGATTGACATGATTGAAATGATAAACTGACATGACATGATAGTGGCCCGTCGTGGCGCACTTCTGACAAGTAAACCTGACATAACATATCCTGATAAGCTGTTGCGATGGCTACTTGACATGACATGACCTGTATAATTAACCTGGACACCGTGGGTGATTGTGCTTGTACAAATGATCCAGTCCTGTCTTGCATCATATCTAGAAGGGGACTCCTGAGTACCACGGTCAGGAGTACCTACTGAAATGGACTAAGGTTAATGACTAGATTAATTCATTAGTCATGAAGAGATGTTCCCCAGTTACAGGCGATCCCGTTATCCCGGCCGTAAATGTTTGGACTTGTAGCCTGCCGACGAGTAGGGCACATTTCCAGTCCACTGTTATGTGGGGCACCCTCTATTGTCACTTTAATGATTGAACTCTATTGTCACTCTAATGATTGAACTCTCTAAATTGTCACTATAATAATTGCCTGGATAACCTGGATAGCTGCAGGGCCTGTGACCACTTGGAGCATCTCATTGCATCTTGCTAGTAACTAGGATTGTGATAACCCTAGTTAGTTAATGTAGAAAGCCGTAGGCAATAATTGGTCGTGATTGCTTGGATGGAGTCTAGTCTAGTATAGTATTGTCTAGAAGTGATTGATTGAAAGATTGTACCAGAATGATTGAATGATTGTCACTCCAGATTGTTACTATAACGATTGTACTCTATTGTCACTCTAGCGTATTGTACTCTTCATTGTCACTTTTATTATTGTACTCTCTCTTTTTTACCTTAATGATTGTCACCTTTAGCAATAAATGAACAGAGACTAAGTTCTGTTCAGGCGAAGGGTTACAATCTCGGTCCTTGTTTGGTTTAAGGATTGTAACCTGGCTTTCGAAATAGTACCTTCGTTTTCTCTTCATATATTGCCCAGCTATATTTTATTTAGCATGATTCTCTAGTTCTTTTATGTTAATAATGCTTCTCTTAATTATTTTCTCTGATTGGGGCAAGTGCATTGGTAGTGCACAAACCTCAATCTGTGTTACTTCTTGTTGTTTTCTTATATATTGAATGCTAATGATTTGTTGGTTTTAGTTCTTAAGTGAAGCCTCCTTTGTGGCACTTGCTCTTTCTGGGGTCTGACCCAGCTGGTTTTGTATGGCCAGATACCGGAGCAGCACCAAAGGATCTCCCTGCTTTCTAGCCCGATGGTGGTCCCCAGGCGTAACCAGGGCATCGAGTGGGTTTCTTTTGTTCACCCACTGTAATATTGTAAATTATTCTTTTGAGGCGTTTAGCCGACGAGTAAGTGTTAGCTCGATTGCAGCTTTTACTTATTGTCTGCCTACGGGCTGTAACATGATTGACAAGCCCCGGGGGTTGATCATATATGACTGAACTCATGCTAGTCCTCATATTTTGTAACGACTAGCTTCTTGATTATTCCGAATATGTAATGTATGGGACGCCTTACTATTGTGTATTTGGTGGTCTGACATCTTGTAACTATTATTAGTTGGTTGAGATTGCGACAATAGACTATTTTATGACCTTAAAAGACTGATGGATTGTAGTGAAACCCTCACATATCTAGACAGCCGTGACCGTATAGCGGCGTGGATTCCATTTCGTTATACGTAGCTGGCTATGTCTGCCCCCGCTCTCCAGTATTCTGGTTCTGGGGCGTGACATTATCAACAACTGAGACTGAGTATATCGCTGCAAGACGTTGTTGTGCTCAGATTTTGTGGATAAAACAACCCCTAGAAGACTATAATCTGCACAACACTAAGATTCCTATTACTATGATAACACTAGTACTATTAATTTGACTAAGAACCCAGTATGTCATTCACGCACTAAGCACATAGAAATATGTCATCATTTTTTGCATGATCACCAATAACACGGGGATATCAGTCTAGAGTTTATTGATACAGATCATCAATTAGCAGACATATTCACAAGTCGAAAATCATTTCAACTATTTGCGTCGAGAGTTAGACATACTTGAATTTTCAGAGTCCTCATGTATTATGATTAATAAAATATTTAAAACTTAAGATTTAGCAATTTGTTAATAGAAGTTGTTTTGGGTACAAGCCAATGGTCCTTTGGTCAACAAGACGTAAAGGCCTAAACGACACGGTGCCAAGTGTCTTCGGACTACCGAGAGCTAGGATCCTGCCCCTACAGCTAACCCAAGGTAATGAATATTAATTAAATCAAAGAATTACAAGTTTATGGGTTTTTTTATCATTCATTACTCAAATATGACCTAAAATACAAGTGGCTAAACTAGGACCGAACTCTGACCGAGTTTGGGCCGAACTTTAATCGAGTTTGGGCTGAACTCTATGGGGACATATTTTATATCCAGCGCCGTAGCACCCCCCTTTCTTTTATTCATCTTCTTCTTCCTCCCAAAACTGTCGCCCAAAAGCTCCAAACCCTAACCCTATATCCTTGTACACCTATTATCAAGTCTCCAAACTCAATTTTTCATGGATCTAAGGTTCTTAGAAGGCATTCTCTACCGTTTTTAATCTCTTTTGTAGTATATTTCTTACTTTTATTTCTCAATTTTATCATGGCATCTAAAATCCATAAGAAGAATAAAACTGAAGACACTGCATCATCTTCCACATCGGAATATGAAACCATCAACATGTTTAGTCCCTCTCGTCCCGATGACGATGAGGACTATGACCCGACACTCTTTTTCATTCGAAAGATCAACCCTTTGGTTCGATCATTTTCGGTATCGAAAAATTTATCCAGGTGAAATGCTAAAACCATCTTTTTCGAATATATGGTCACGTTTGAAAACCTAGGGCTCCTTGAATTTTTAGAAATTTCCAATCTAATTTACGATAATGCAGTTTGTATGTTTTATTGCAACATGCATGAAGCAGATGACTATATTCATTCCTTCGTCAGCGAAAAGGAATTTGATTTTAACTCTGACAACTTGAGCGATTATTTTCAAATACCAAACAACGGTGATGCTCTGATCGAAATTGTTAAAGTTGAATTTCCTGCCGACATGACACTTGAGTCCTTCAAGGTCATGTTGTGTCATCTAGATCTGGTTCCCTAAAAATGGTTGTATGCACGTCACCTAAACCAAAACATTTATAAGTTACATCGTATTATCATTTCCTCTCTTCTACCCAAGACGGGATCTAGTGATGAGATCTCGTTCTTAGAATTATCTGCAATGTATCACATCCACTTTGGGATTACTTTTTCTTTTCCCAAGACTATGCTATCGTTTATGATCAACTATTAGAGGGCATGTCGCAACCTCCTCCATCCTATGCATCTGACGACCATCTTCAAAAAATTTGGTATCGATTTAGAACCTTGTCCTATCTCTGGAACGCCTTTAGATCTTCTTAGGTCTAGGATGTCCCTTACCTTCCTGGTGATGCTCTACCTCCACCTGCTCTAATCGCAGCCCCAACAGACGCTCCAGTCGATCCAGCCCATGCAGCCCAGGATTATACTATTAAAAGATCTATCAGCGATTTAATGCTTTTGTCACTCTCTATGGATAGCAGCGTCAGGTTGATCTCACTCGCTTTAGTGATGCTGAGTTCCACCACATTTCTCTGGCCCAAGTCTTGAGAAACACGATGGAATACATCCAGTAGATGATAACTCTTCATCCTACTACTCCGACGACCATCATCCGTCATCCTTATTTTGACGGACCGAGACTTGGTGATGCTCTGTCATATTCTTACTTGGACCTGACGGCCACTTATTTTGATCCGACCGAACCACTTGCTACCGCTCCGCCTGTTGATCCTACTGTTGGTGCTGATAGTTGATTTTGATTGATATTTTGGTGGAGAAGTCAGGTATAAATTTCAAAGGTGGAGAAGAGCATATTCCAAAATAAAATTTTCAAGGATTTCTTTAGACAAGTCAGGTATAAATTTTAAATTTCAATATTATCTTTGTTATATTTTGGTATAGACTCAAAGTTTGTCAATTATCAAAATGGAAAGATTGTTGGCCCATTGGTCATGATCACACCTGATTTTGATAATCAATGTCAACTTTTGTCGATACATAAAATATACATACTGCTACAGGTTTACAGGTTTCAAGACTGCACCTACTACTGCTACAAGCTACAAAAATCTCGTCATCATCAAAAATCAAACACAATGGAATCAAGATCAAGTTTTGCATATTTATTCTATATTTTTATTTCTATTGAGTCTAGGAAAAATTTGTAAGGTTGATCAGGATCGGTACTGGCTTAGCTAAATCTCAGTCCACAAAATCATAGCCTATATATCCACAAATACCTATCCAAAGTCCACATTCAAATTAGCCCAAAATCCAACCATTTGGCCCAAATCAGTTCAGACAGAACTCGGCTAGATCTTGGTCTGAGTTTGGTCCGAGTTCGTTCAAGGTAGTTTGAACGGATTTTTGAATTCCCTCCACATCTATATATAATGGTGGAATGCGAGATTTCTGCATCCGAACTTTGTCTGAACTCTGCCCGAATTCGGTCTACAAAAACACTATAAATAGAGAAGAACTTTCACATTCTAAAATCACTCATTCCTTCTCTTCTTTTATTCATTTCTAAGTATTTTCTACGAGCCACACTTTCAAATCAAGCCTATACCACTCTTAGCCAAGCCAATACAGTTTCTGTTTAATCTAGAGTTTGGTTGTGAAGAGTTGTATCGGAGGCTGTATTTAGAAAATATTCCAGTTTTCAAATTGCCTTCTGGAGTCGGTCGTGCCAAACGCAGTGTTGTGAAGTCCGTCATGCATTTGTCCCCATGCACGGTGTTGTAAGAGTTACAAGCACTAAGTTAAAGCTTGTGCCAAATTGGATTAACATCGAGCAGGAATACTCGAGACTAGACTAGTCCTCCATGAGGGATACCAGTATATATCGTTGTGTCACTGACTTTGATATTCTTAATTCTTACTTTACTGTAATTTATTTATTGTTATATCAGTTGCTCTTACTTTCCATATTATATAAGTTTTTAATTGGTGATTTATTTTGCTGCACACGCACACAGTCTATTCACCCCCTCTAGAGGTGCTCAACTGTCCTACAAATATATATCTTCTTGAACGTACAGTTGGGAACCCTTTTTAAGCTTCCAATCTTTGTCCCCAAACATATTACGACAACCATCATCTACCATCTTTCCTATTGAAACCAAGTTGTAGCACAAACTTGGAACATGTCGAACCCCCTTGAGAACGAGCTTCTTGCCAAGCTTCATTGCCAAGTACACGTCCACAATGCCCATAACTATAATCGTTCCCTTACCATCCATCTTCTACCATCTAAACCTAGTGCCTTAGTATGATGTAAAGATTCTCCTCAATGGATTGGCATGATATGTCGCCTCTATGTCCAAGACCCAATCTTTTTCATGACACATGCCACAAGGTTCCTCTACATCAATTATTAAAATGATGAGATCTCCCACAGCCATGAAATCTTTCTAGTTATACTTGTCTTTAGTCTTCTAATCTTTGAGCTTCATGCAGTCCCTATAAACAACCTCTGCTTCGCAACCAGTATTTCAAGTGCCAATCCCAAGCTCTCCAACGGCAGCATTCCAAGCAACCCTAACCAGCAGCACGTCCTCGAATGCTAAGTAAGCACCGTAGATAGATATAGTGTAAGCCAGCAAGGTCGATTACCGAAAGTGAAGTTGCAAAACACCACAATCCTTCCTATAGAAGATAGGACCCTTCTTGCAATAGCGATAATAGCCCTCTTTGAATCTACACTTGTAAGATCTCGGGAACTCCCTATGTCCTCGCCTGTGACTTGATTATTTTCTTTCCGTAGAAAGCCACCAGAGTGGACTCCTGTGATAATTCTATCTACTTACGTCAGATCTCCTCGTTTAATAAACTACTTTTGACTGGATCTATCGTGATAACTCCGTCAGTCACGGAGTTGCTCACCGACACCACCAACGTCTCCCAGTTTTTCGATAAATAACTCAAAAGTACCAAGGCCTGAAGCTCATCATCAATCACCATATACATTGTCGATCGCTGATTGATGATACCATGAACCTCCTTCAGATGTTGTGCTACCGAGGAACCCTCTATGTGCTTCGAGTTGATGAGTTGGTATACAAAACACATTGTTGCCAGTCCTCTTCCGTTCGTACAATAAATGCATCTTCTCCCACAATGCTTTTGTCGAACACTCATTAGATATGTGATAGAATATTGAATCGTTCAGCCGTTGGCGGATGAATCCAACAGCCTTCCGATCCAACCATTTTTAGTCATAAATAGATTTGTCTAATGGCTTGGCACTGTCGTCCTCTAATTGACCATGCAAATCCTTGCACCAGAGTAGATCCTCCATCTTTGGTTTCCAAATTGCCCAGTTCCCTCCGTGAGGGAGATCATATGTGTGTTCATTTGCTCTGTAGACATGGTTGTTTCTCTAGCGAACCTGAGAGCTCTGATACCAGATGTTGGGACTAGTAGCGCTTACGAAGCGACCTGATATACGTGTTTAAAACTGGCTACAACAAAAATTATGCCAAACAACCTAAAGATAATGAACTACTATCTAACAAGAATACCAAGCCAGATCAAACACAGTATTTTCAGTTTGGGTAGCTCTAATTGGTTAGAGATAGATGGTGCTGAACGTCCATGTGTATAAATGGATATACAGGCTCTCTTCTCAAGGTGGAGATAAGAGCATATGTAACTACACGGATTACTTTCAAAGGTGGATTTGACGTGCTCAAACGAAAGAAGAATTTGTGGTTGTCAAACATTTGTGGTATGGATGAACGTGTCATTTTGGTTCTCTGGTCGAACGAATTGAGATGACAATATATAACGTCCAGTCCCAATATACGTAGGACTAGGCATACGAAACATGCCAACTGCATGCATACGAAGAATACTCCAATATATAGAATCCTCATACATATACATAAGTTGTAAATAATTTAAACTACAGACAGTCAAAAATAATCTATATCTCATCCGCAGTACACAAGAATAAACAAGAGTCCTGATAAATCAAACAAAAAGAGTCAAAAGATATATAGTCGGGTGGAGATAAATCCACTACCAAACAAATATGAAAAGTAGTCTAAGATAACTGGAGTCCGACCTCATAAAATAAAATAAAATAAAATGAAATGAAATATGTCAACTACAAATGTAGCAAGTCATGACAACTAAACAAAACTACTATATCTCGGTAGGTGAGACCTCATTAACTGAAAATGAAGGATCCAATACAAAGCTGTACTCCTGTAGAAAATTTTGGTCGTCTAAGCCTGTAGGGATTACCAGGTCCTCAGAGGGACGTAATAAGATACAGGAAAAATAAGCCATATAAACTGTGTAATAAAATAAAGAATGCATGCAATAGGGCGCCTAACCAATCTACTATGAATATGCAGTTAAGAACAAACCTTCAACGCATGGACACTCTGGCTATAATGGGATTGGTATGGCCCACTCTCTAGGCACCAAGGACCTCAAAGCATGATATTCCTCGAACATCAGAGGACAACAGGAACAAGAAAATAGGGTAATCAGGCCTGTATCTCCAATGGAGCTTCCGGGTAAAAAAGGGTAGTGCATACTTGGTCTATGAGCTAAGGAACTATTCGCCCCACCCCATACCGATCTATGCTATCTCCATAACACATATGAACCTCTAGTAACTACCAAGGCCACTAATCATGCAAATTATATTAGCAGTTATTTCCTAACCGTCGCACGTCTCAGACATATCAGTAGCCAGCCGACTACGCGAGTCTGTGTAGAAGCATGGAGTTCATGAGCCCCCTAACAAGATACTCTACGTGCCACAAACAGCATACGCCAAATGCCAAGATTAAAGTTGGTACACCGAGACAAAGAGAAAGGAAAAAAGTAACAGAAGTGCAGAAAGATTTTCATTCATTGGAAATCTAATTTTTATTAGAAATCTATTACATACACAAAGGATTTTTATATATTGGAAATCTATTACAAACCAAAAGTCCTACTCTAGGGCGCAACACTTCTTCTGTCACTAATGGCGTAGGTCGTCATTTTGGTCAAACTATGAGCAATAGGCACAGTCAGCGTAGGCGCATCACTTAACCTTATCTTATTCCATATGGATGAGACTCTGGTAGAAGGTGCAGTCAGTGTAGATGCACCAATTAACATTGTCTTCTGCCGTATGGATTAGTCGTTGGTAATGAGGGCATACAACTTGACCTTGTCTTCGGCAATATGAATTAGCTGCTGACAGAAGATGCAGGAAGCGTGGGCGCACCACTTGACCTTATCTTCGGCCATGTGAATTGGCCAAAGACAGTAGGCGCAACTCTCCCGTACAGTTCCCTACGCAGATCCTCCGACTTGCGAAGAGGAACTAGTCTGGAATGGCAATCGAATATCTTAATCCTAGAAGCAGAACACAGTCAAGATGTTGTTCAAGTTTGAATTACATCTCTAAATGCTCAAGAGCATCTCAAAACTCTGAAAGAGTTCTTTGTCAAGAATACGACTTCTTTGAACGATGAGATCTACAAACAACAGCCGACTTATGTGACAAAGAGGAGGCCTACAGCCATCCAAGGCCAAGTCGAGGTCGAACATGAAGGAGCAGTGCCAAGAAAGAATGAGCAAAGTCATTTTTTTATGGTAACTTTTATTTATAGGCAGCAGCATAACCCTGCGCCTACGCCTAATGGCAGTCAGTCAAAGCTCCGAGATTAACGTAATGAGTCTCGTATTATGGCAATGAATCTCCCCTCCCCCCAAAAAAAATTAATATGATGAATCTCACATTTATGGAAATGAACATGCCACGTCGATATTGTCTAAGTCAACATTTCGAGCCCTACGCCTTATGCATCGGTTAGACTTTAAAGAAAAGTTGACCAAATCTAATAAGCTAAAAGCTATTATGCCAGTAAGTTCACTACGACTTAAAAACGACTATGGTCTCAAAGGCTACTACACTCTAATATGTCTACGCCTTAGAAGTAGGCCACGCCATTTGAATGGCTAAGCTCTCTAAAAACAGTCATACTTCAAATTTCCTTTAATCAAGGTGCATTAATGCAGTCTGACTACAATTTTGAGTTCCCAAGCAAACACTTCAAGCAGAGTGCAAGCAAGCTTTGTTGACCGCAGCACAAGAATGAAGAGACGTCGAACAGTTGGCATAGATGTAACACCAACCTATGCCACTAGAAGCCAAAAATGCTTCATAGACTGAGCTGATAACTTATATCAGCCTAATGATAATAGAATTGATACAACTGTACAGTGCCACGTGGATTCTCTCATACTCCAAAGTATTTCACCAAGCCAAGTTCTGGCATAGGGTTATCCCTACGCTTACAAGTCATCTTGTTCCGACAACAGAGGATCTCACATGCCAAAGTTAGTTCAACATAGACTTTTCGTGGCGTAGGGTCCTCTTCTATTCTAATAGACGAAGATCTTTGGACAATGCACAAGCGCCATATGTCATTAACCTAGTCATACTCATGAACGGGTTCCAACCACACAGGATCCCAGTAACAGGCAAATCTTAACAACTACCATATGTCAGTTCATCCGTAGTCCAACAATACAGTTACAACAGATTCAATCCTACTATTAAGCGTACAGCGCCCTTGTGCCCAACAAATCACGCACGTAGCGTCCCTACGCGCATGAGTGGATCATTCCATAAATTAACTATAAATAGAAGAATCATTCCTTCGTTCAAACACATAGTGCATTACCCATAGAGGCAAATATTCTGAGAGCAAGAGTACACTTCAGAGAGCCGAATTGTCGTCCTCCTTGCAAATAAAATAGAAAGACTTGCAATTTACTCTTGATTGTCGTCGAATCGTCAATGGAGTAAAAGGAGCAATATTCTATCTCCATCGTCACAAGTTCCCAAAAAAATTGTACCTAAGAATATCATGTTAAGGGTCAACCTTTTGTACTTCTTTCATTTATTTATACAAAAGTTTAGTTCAAACTTTTCCATGGCAAACAAGCTGACGACTCTGCTGGGGACATCCTTCTCCTCTAACGAGAAGGTTGTTGCAATTTGATGACAACAAGCTCGGATCTTCTCAGAAGATGCTAGTCGTACGCTTCGACCAGCAAGCTTATGAGGAGTTTCTCTCAAAAGGCAGCATGAGTCCTTCGAAGCGACTACCAAAGTCAAAGAAGACTCGCTGAGTCTTGGTGCCCAAGGGAACTACACCGTATACTGACGTCAAAGAGACTATGCCTCAGGGATACAGAACCAAGACGAGCATTCGATGCCCACGCTGTCCCTTTCCATTACTGACTTATGTAGCAAGGTCACTGCCACCTCTCATGCGGTACATGGGTCTGGGAAGCAGGACACTAGCCACAGTTCCAAGTCCGCCCACGCCTAGTCTAAGGCACTGAGGAAGAAGAACAAGGGCACGTCTACCTGCTCGCATAGAGAACCCACTGTACCTAGAAAGGCTTATGTCTTCGATAGGATCACTTGTCATCTTGGCAAGGAAAAGTTAGACTTTGGGTACTATACGCCTTCGCGGGCTAGTATGAAGAAGTCCAAGATAGTACGAGCCCTACACGCTCATTGTGCTAGGCCAATAGTGAACCAGAAATGCACGTTGACAGTCACACGTGCGGCCAATGGTAAACTGTACGTATCAGACTGACTTAGGTGATTCTCGAATGGGTCAGTCTCCTAAGTCCCCCACCACTTAGGTGCAGTTCATGCACATGAACCAAGCTAGGGGCAAAGATTGTGACAGGCGCTCAGTCTAACTATGCGTGTGAAGTTGGCCTCCCTCACAAAACTTCCACCAATGACTCTGGTGTATTTTATATGCCCGAGATGACTCAGGGAGTTTACTGTCCTCAATTACACCCACGCGCAAAGCTTGGTTGTGCGCATGAAGTTGGTGTGAATACGGACTTCCCCTTGCATGACTTGTATAACGTGATTAGTCACAAATGCAAGGTAGGGGATATAAATACTACATAATACACCCTCTACTGTGCATACTTGTGCTAGTATTACCATTCACTGCTGCTGTTGCAAAATAGTAGCCCCGCTACCGAGGCAGTCGGTATTCCAACGACTATATCCAGTTGCACCCGTCCGACATCGTCTCGAAAAAAGGGTGCCAATTGAAGTCGAGAAAGAACTTTCTATTGCCTCATGCCATATCATTTTCAGTTCTCATACTCCTAGGAGGAACGCCAAAACCAATAATCCTTTAGTCCTGGCTAGCGCATCAAAGAGATATCCCTAAGGGAATAAGGCAATGATATCTACTGCTGGGGTATTCTAGAATACCCGTTCAAAAGTAAAGTCTTCATCAGCAGTACAGGCTGGGGTAGCTAGGCCCCAATTATCCATAACAATCCCTCATTCAAAGATGATGACTATAGAAGCATGGAAAAGATGGGGTTCATGTGGATCACATAACAGAAAAAAGCTGACCGCATGAGTGCTCTGGGCCAAGTTAAATTGGTCTGCAGAAGGAAGAGCCGCATGACAAACTCTGCGGTCCAAAAATGCCCCAAAATCTATATGGCCCGTCATTGTCGTCTCAAACAAATTGATTATCTTAAAATGCGACCAAACTGATTCGAGCTGCAGAAGGAAGAGCTACTTATGCAGCCAAGCTGATCAACCGCAGGAGCCCTTATGACAAAGCTGACACCTCTGACAAAGCTGACACCTCTAACAAAGCTGATACCTCTGACAAAGCTGACAACTCTGACACATCCTAACGAAAAGATAAAGATAAGACGTGACCTTTCAAAAAAGACAGAAGTGACATATAACCATGATGGAACTGGAGATTTCCAGGACCCTTCCTTTGGTGCGCGTATTGATCGATAGAAAGTTAAACAGATCTAATACGTGTTCTAATCCTTCATAGGTGGAAACTAGGGTTCACGAATTATACCTGCGGCGGAAAGAAGACAAGTAATTCCTGGCAATCTCGAGCAGATGACCCCAAGATCTTCTATACGTATTCCTTCCTCGAGTTGGATGTCGTGTGGGTGACGATCTTCCAACCTTTTTTTCTCCTTGGCAGCCCTCTTTTTCTTTCCTTACGTGAATCCCGAATTTAGAAAAAGTTTTAGATTTCTGATCAGCAATCTGGCGGCCAGAGAATAGAGGATATATATAGGCTACGGCAGGGACCATAAGAAGAAATTAGGGTTAGGCCTCCTAACGGATCTGGATATCCCGTGTTCAGCCCGAACACACAATCCAGGCCCATTAACAATAGCTCGGTCCACTAATGAGCTATTGCTGCACTACCTCCCTAATCCCAAATATGTTTGTGGGCTCCTTTTATTATATGCTCGTTTGGCTCCCCATGTTAAGATATCGTATGTCCGTCGATTAAATTAAGTTACTAACAACTATATTGATTCGACATCTTTTATCCTTAAGTAGTACCGCTCAACTTTATTTGTCATGTTGGATATAATCCACCTGCAGGGTTTACATGACAATCCTTATGAGCTCCTTAAGGAGAAATCATCAACCCGATGTATCGGGACATGGATTCCATTTATAATCAAAAGCCCATCATACATACAATGTTATTATCCAATTCATAGAGGTTGTTGATCCATAATAAATCTCACTCTTTTATGAGTCAAAGTAATACACACTGCATATACATGTCCGTTATTATATTCGGATTAAGAGCACAAGCATCCATAATAACAGCGGTGTTTGTTCTCTTATGTAGTCAGTACAAAGAGAACAACCTCAAGTGGTCCTGTTCAATACACACAAAGTGTACTACTATAAATCCATAGTCAAGATAAACTAATACCAGATTACACTACAACCTTTTCAATAGATTGTCCAAGTCCATCTAGGTTGTGAACTATTTATATACTCCATAGGGAACTGATAATATGATCTTCTGTGTGACACCACACACCATATTATCTACAATATAGAATATCAGACATTTGCATTAACTCTTGCAACAAATACAATATGCAAACATTTGCCCATATGATTCTCATTCAAAATTTAAGGAAATAAGGTTACTACAAAAGTGATGCTTTTAGTATATAACCCAAACAATCTCTCACTTATACTCAAAGTATTGCTTTTCAGTATACTGTTACAAATCTCCCACTTATACTTAAAGCCATGCTGCTACACATCTGACTCCCATTCCCTCAACATGACTGTCAAAAGCCTTAGCTGGTAAGCTCTTTGTAAAGGGATCAGCTAGGTTGTCGGTTGATGCTATCTTGATCACAGCAACTTTTCCTTTCTTTACAAAATCTCGTATCAGGTGGTACTTGCGCTTATGGGCTCGTGGTTCCTTCGAGTTTGCAACTGCACCACTTTTATCACAATAAAGTGTAATAGACTTAGGCAAACTAGGTACCACATCCAAGTCCAACAGAAAGTTTCTGAGCCAAACCGCTTCTTTGGCTGCCTCAGAGGTTGCCACATACTCGGCTTCCATGGTAGAATTAGCAATACATTTTTGCTTGATACTCCTCCACACAATGGCTCCACCTCCTAAAGTAAACACATAACATGAGGTAGATTTCCTGGAATCCCTATCTGACTGAAAATCTGAGTCTGTATACCCCAAGGGAACTAAACTATCTGTCTGGTAAACTAGCATATACTCTTCAGTCCTTTTTAGGTACTTTAAAATATGCTTTACGGCAGTCCAGTACTCTTGTCCTGGGTTAGACTGATATCTGCTGACCATGCCTGCGGCAAAGCAGATGTCTGGTCTCATACACAGCATTGCATACATTAAGCTTCCTACTGCTGAAGCATAAGGAACTGCCTTCATCTTCTCTATCTCTTTAGGTGTCCTCGGACACTGCTCCTTTGATAGAGCAATTTCATGTCTAAAAGGTAAGAAACCTTTCTTAGAATTTTGTATACTAAAACGAGTTAGTACAGTATCGATATAGGAAGCTTGGGATAAGCTCAACATCTTTTTCTTGCGATCTCGTAGAACTTTGATCCCAAGGATGTGACCTACTTCTCCCAAGTCCTTCATATCAAACTGTTTGGATAACCATACCCTTACATCAGATAACACCTTTACATTGTTTCCATTGAGCAAGATATCATCCACATAAAGTACTAGGAACACCACCACGTTTCCGTCACACTTTCTGTATACACATGATTCATCCTGACATTGATCAAATCCATAAGATTTTATCACCTGATCAAAACATATGTTTCAAGATCTGGAAGCTTGCTTAAGTCCATAAATGGACTTCTTGAGCTTACAAACAAGATGCTCCTGGCCCTTTTCAATGAACCCGTCTGGTTGCTTCATATAGATGTCTTCCTCAAGACTTCCATTAAGGAAAGCTGTCTTGACATCCATTTGCCAAATCTCATAATCGAGATGAGCTGCAATAGATAAAAGAATCCAGATAGACTTAAGCATGGCTACAGGAGAAAAGGTTTCCTCATAATCGATACCCTCTCTTTGAGTAAAACCTTTTGCTACAAGCCGAGCTTTAAAGGTTTCAATCTTACCGTCTGATCCTCTTTTTCTCTTATAGACCCACTTGTATCTAATGGCTTTTACACCAAAGGGTGGTTCTACAAGCTCCCAGACCTGATTAGAATCCATAGATTCTATTTCAGATATTATTGCTTTTTGCCAAGACTCTGTATCTTTATCTTGGAGTGCTTCATTGTAGGTACAAAGATCATAATCTTGTTCTTCAGGGACGAAGTCTGACGACTCTCCTAAGAACATATATCTATCAGGTTGTATCACAACCCTCCCACTACGACGAGGCACTATCGGTTGTGGTGTAACATTTGTGACACGTTGTGCAGTTATTTATGGTTATCCTCTTGTACTGTTGGTACTGAAGTACTTGGTGTCTCACGTCTCAGTTCTTCTAGAACAACTCTACTTGTGGGTTTATGGTTCATCACATAGTCTTCCTCTAAGAATTGGGCATTGGTGCTAACAATGACCTTCTGATACTTAGAACTATAAAATAAACCTCCTTTCGTTCCTCTTGGATAGCCTACAAACAAGCGTACTTCTGTACGGGATTCCAACTTATCTGCTTTCCATTCAGCACATGTGCTGGACTACCCCAACTGCGAACTTGTTTCAGACTAGGCTTACGCCCAATCTACAGCTTTGTGGGAGTAAGAGGTACTGACTTAGAAGGAACCAAGTTCAAAATATAAGCTACAGTATCTAAGGCATATTCCCAAAACGAATCTGGCAAATCCGAATAACTCATCTTTGATCTAACCATCTCCATAAGAGTTCTATTCCTTCTTTCGGCTACACCATTCTGCTGGGGCGTTCCAGGTGCAGTCAATTGGGATACAATCCCAGCCTCTGATAAATAATCCCTAAACTCTCCAAAGAGGTACTCGCCACCACGATCTGATCGTAATGACTTGATACATTTTCTATGACGTTTCTTCGTTTCAGCCTTGTACTTTTTGAATTTTTCAAAGCACTCAAACTTACGGTGCATCAAATAAATGTATCCATACCTTGAATAATCGTCAATAAATGTGATAAAATATTCAAAGCCACCTCTAGCTTGGACAGTCATGGGTCCACACAAATCAGAATGAACCAATTCTAACGCATCTTTGGCCCTATACCCCTTTACCGTAAAAGGCCTTTTGGTCATTTTACTTTCCAAACAGGATTCACAGACTGGTAGTGCCTCCACTTCTAAGGAACTCAAAGGTCCATCTTCAACCAGTCTTTGAATCCTTCTTAGGTTAATATGCCCCAATCGTAAGTGCCAAAGATATGTTTGGTTCATACAAGAAGGTTCTTTTCTCTTATTTAAGTTAGATGACATATTATCACTACAACAAAAATACCTATTAATGACGCTTGATAAGTGGATTTCATGACGGCTGATAAAGAAGCGTCATCAAAATTCGAAATACCTTTTTTCTATGACGGTTTAGGCTAATTCTGGACTTTTTATAACATTTATAAAACAAAGCGTTATTAATAATTTAGAGCGGTGGCAAACTTGTAATATTTTTTAAGTTTAATTGTTGGCAAAATCTTTGCTATAGCCCGTCTCTCTCCCAAAACATTCTGGTCTTCTCCTTCTCCTCCTTTCTTCTCCCTTCTCTCCCCCAACTCCAAAACCCTAACCCTAGATCCAAAATCTTCGAGGAGGGCCTCACGCTCCTCGTCTCCCTCCAGGACAAGCTCGAGGCCGCCGCGGACGCGATCGACAAGTACGCGAAGGAGGAGCGTTAGGGTTCTGCTCGTCCTCTTCTCCGCGCTCTCCCTCTCATTTCTCTTCCCCATCTCGCGCTTCTTCCCGACCCCTCTTCGTCCTCTCCCTCCCAATGGCGGCTCAATGGCTCAAGAAGTCCCTCCAGAGGTCCCTGTCCTCTTCCATCACCATCTTCTTGAGTACCACCGCCACCAACATCACCACCTCCATGCCCTACTCCCCTTCCATCTCCCCCAAGCTGAAACTCGGCAAGCGGGGCAACGACCCCAACAGCCTCAACTCCAGCACCGAGAAGCCTGCCACGCCGAAGAAGTTCGCCACCGCCGTACTCTATGGTCTCTCTCACCTCTCTCCGTATATATTTATATTTCCCCTAATTATTTGTCTATTACGAATTGCTTTTTTTGTTGTTGTGATCAGTAAAGTGAAAAAAAACAGAAGAAAAAGAAAGGATCTAAAAATGGCAGCCCCGACGAAAGCTTTTAGCGGCAATATGAAGGTCCTCCCTCCCTTTCTCCCTCTCCCTCTTTCTTTCAATCATTATCGATTGATGTTGCTTCCCCTAAAAATCTATCTCTACTTACGTATTTCTCTCAAATTAGCACCAAAAATAGAAAGAAAGAAGAATTTTACTTTTTTCGGCTGCATCGAGTACTTAACCTAACCAAGAATTTAGGATAAATTATTTGGTCACAATGCAAGCACTCATTCGACGTGTTGAAAAATTGCACAGAAGGAACTTGCTGGACTCCGAAGAATCAATCTAGAGAGCCTCCGATGGCGTGTACTCGATGCGAAGGGCCAGGTTGATTTTACCCCTAGCACTTACTTACCGAGGGAAGCTGATTTGTTTTTTTATTTACCTAAAGCATAAATCCGCGGCTGCTCTTAGTCAGGTGCTCAGGAGATTGGCATCTCAAATAGCAACTGTAGTTCAAGGGAAGGATAAGCCGACCTACACCCCGTATCGTGAAGACGGCGATATGTGCATTATACTCAACGCGAAAGACATTTCTGTGACAGGAAGAAAACTGATCGGCGATATTTGCATTTTCATTTTCAGGCATTTGCATTTGCATTTTCATTTTCAGGCATTTGTTTTGATATGTGAATGATATGATTATTGTGAATATTAAGGTGTGACATTTGCATTTTTAGGCCAAGTTTCTCCAAGCAGCTGTTGACTGGAAGAAGAAAATTGGATTCAAAGGTATAAGTTTACTTTTAATTATTAAGAGAACATGAATTAGAAAACATGTATTTACAAGTGTTTGCTATTTTACTGGGTATTTTGGCATGCTTGTGAAGATGTATCAAAATTTACTGGATATTTTGCTGGATGCAAGTTTGCTTGTGTGTTTTGTCTCCCTGTTTTTGTATAATAACCTCGTCGCATACATTTGTATCTGTCTTCATGAGAAAGAAAGTAGAAATGACCATTATATCCTATATATGTACTCTTAGATGGCAAGTGGCGTACCACAGTTTGAGAGAATCTTACGAATGGTGGCAGCATTCTCGAGAAACTCTTTAAGAATTGAAATAAAACTGGAAATTTTGAGTCTACACTCATTTGTTGTTTCTGTTTCATTTGATACACTATTCTTTTCCAAAGCCAGACTTGTTCTAATAGTGAATTGGAAGGCTGTTTGAACTTGTACCTGAGTTAGTAACAGATTAGGATTTGATTATCCTGAGCATTGATCTAATTCCTATACTCTGTACTTTATCAGGGTTCCAAGTCATTTTATTATTTTTATATTCGTCTGTTTTTATGCTAGTGACATGGCATCCCTTCAAAACTTACACTGTTTGTGGAGCTCTTCTGTCACGCCCCAGAACCAGAATACTGGAGAGCGGGGGAATGACTCAGCCAGCTACGTATTACGGGTAGATGAATACCATATAATACGATCAATGCTGTCTAAAAGACGAGGGGTGCATACTACATGAAAGTCTTACTATGGTCATTTCACATCTATTGTCTCAATCATTCAAATAAGAAATAGAAATAGAGAACATATAAGATAAAGCAGTAAGGCGTCCCAAACGCTCAGTCAAAATGTTCTTGATATCTGGCTTTAAAAAACATAGCCAGATGATGTAGCAAAGTGTACACAATTGTTATCAGCTGCAGTCTGACTTAATTACAATTATGTAAAAGTAAGTACAAGACAATCCGACTAACATGTCGGTGCCAAACGGCAAGGTATTAAGTAAATAACAAAATAAGTAGGGAAGTAAGGAACCCACTCGAGTCCTCCTGCGATCATTCCTATAGTATTGACCATCTTGGAGGTGGAAGTAAGCTGAGTCCTCGGGAACCGGCTCTAAATCTGGCCATGCAAAACCAGAGAGGTTAGACCTCTAATAGCAAGTACCACAAGGAAGCACGATATAAGGAATTAAAACCAGTAATAAGAGAATATAATAAGTAGATCTCTGCTTGCCACTGGAATTCACATAACATCGCGACACTTCGAACCAACCTCCCAACCAAACAAGGACAGAACTTGGCCCGTCATGCCCTGACATTCTAATCATCTCAGTTAGGTAACAGAGTAGGTACAGTACACAAACAAATCAATTTAAACGGCCATGCAACTACTACGGCTTGCTACTGTGAGTTCCAAGTTATCCTGAAATTATGCAATAAAGGATTCCTCAGTTCTTACTATATGCAAGCAAGGCTAGTTTACCCAGTCAATCAATTGCGCCAATCATGAATTAGACGAGTCCCAGCGGGACGTCCGTCATCAATATACAATATACAATAGATAATATAACCAGATACCGCTCCCTGTCCGTGTGACAGATTTGCAGTATCTGTGGGGACCAACCGGCCTGTCGGGCACTACTAGTCCCAAGAGGGCTGCCATGTAAGAACTCGGAAATCCATTCTCTCTATGCAATTATTATTTTATTTAACTTAATAGTCTCTACGTTGAGTGAAATCCCATGCCGTGGATCATGGTCATTCAGAATGAGTACTTTCGTACGGGGTATGATATGCACAACTCTACAACGATGCCCGTGCGGTTAGGTTGTAGGTCTTACATAGCGTAATACAACAATCAAAACTAACCACGGAATAATCATGCCTTGACCATAAAGTACACATACTTCTTTTGTAGAAAATAAATAAATAAATAAATTGAAGCCTGCATGTGTGTCTGTATGTCAATATTCGGGATTGGCCAATCGATTATAATAGTTCATAGTTAATATGAACGTGTCTCATTCATTCAATTTAATAAGACGACTAGCCAGTCTCTTAGTTCCAACTAGGAACGCATGATCAAATATTAGTCAAGTAACAGTCGGGGTCAATTCGTGACAAGGCATAAAAGTCAAATTAGTATTAAGCATGGTCGAGTCCATAACTAGTATAAAATAGTTGGTAACATATTCTTGAAGCCAAGGAAAAGATCTACAAATTTTATGTTGGGAGTTGGAAGAAATTCTAGCCACAATTTCGTCAATTAGGACATATAACAGTCAGAAACAACCAAAATAGGCATTATGCGGCCTATTCTGCGACATGCATGCGGACTAACTTGCGACATAAAGCTCATGCGGCATATGCGGCCCAACTGCGATACCATATGCGCCTACTGCGACATGCGCCTCACGCGGCTCATTCGCGACACCATATGCAGCTACTGCGACAAGCGCCTCATGCGGCTCAACTGCGACACCATATGCGTCTACTGCGACATGTGCCTCATGCGGCTCATTCGCGACATCATATGCGCCTACTGCGACATGCTCCTCATGCGGCTCAACTGCGACATCATATGCGCCTACTGCGACATGCTCCTCATACGGCTCATTCGCGATACCATATGCGCCTACTGCGACATGCGTCTCATGCGGCTCAACTGTGACACCATATGTGCCTACTGCGACAAGCGCCTCTTGCGGCTCAACTGCGACATCGTATGCGCCTACTGCGACATGCTCCTCATGATGCAGATGAATATAGAAACGAACAGAAATACTTTTTCTATAACTTCCACAAAATAAATCGAAATCTAACTTTTCAAAAGCCAAACTTTAGTAGAATTAAATTCTCTACAACATGGAACCACTTATTTTCGAAAACAACAATGTTTGATAGATCAAAACCCTAAAATTCATATGAAAACCAAAACTTAAAAACTTAGATCTACACCCAACCATCCATGGAAATCAAGAACTTCAAGACCTAAACTTGTAGAGGAAGAGAAGATGAACAACAAGGACTAAAAATAAATGGGGATGCATGAAATTCCTTATGGTGTGCAAGATGTACTTGTCTCTCACAAGTGGGTTAGGGTTTGGTGGTGGTGTAAATGTGAATACATGAAGAAAGAGAATGAAAGAAGAAGTTTTATATCAAGGTCAAGTGGATCTCCACCATTCATTCTCTCCACCAAATCCAAGCCATCTATTCCTTTCCATGTTGAACCAAACCACACCAAGTTGGTTTACCATGAACCAAAATGAACTAAGAGCCAAGATAAAGCAGAAAATAAAATACAGGAAAATTAATAAGCACGAAATTGAAGAATTTAAATACAGAACTAATGCATAAATATTGAATAAATACATTCAAGAAGTACACGTATAAAATACTTATTCTGGAAACGGGGAGTGACATCTTCATTGTATGCCCCAGGCCCCCCACTTCCTTTGAACATTGATTGTAAGATTTAGAACTGATACATGCTTTGAAAGGATTTGTTAGGAGACATTTAACCTTCTCTTTATAACTACATGATTCCTTGCAGTTGTTTGTTGTTGTGTACTCTACTACTGGTACAAGACGATGATGGTGATAATGATTTTCCATATTTATATGGTTTGGCCATGAAAGAATATAATTTACCGCTACAGAAGCTATGTAATAGGCAAACTGAATTTACAACTTAATTGTGGATATAAATCTCCTCTTTGTGTGTGTTGTGTATCATGTTGAGTTTGACAAATATCCAGAACTACATGGTTGGTGTTATTTTTTGAGTCTTTTGCTTCCTTGTTTTGTTTTTTCAGGGACTCCACTGATCGAACCTAAACCTCATGAACCTACTAAGCACCAGTAATGTGTCACAAGTTGATTTATTTTAATTTTTAAAGTGTGATTTTATTTTTTATTTATTTGATGTGATCTACTTATGTTAGTTATGATTGGGATGCTGCTACTACATTCTCTTTTCTCCAGAAGTATGGCCTTGCAGGTAATTCCTCATGCCATCACACTCGTACGAAGAGCATTACCTCAATGTAGGCATTCTGTATGTTAACTCCTTTTTCATGAAGAATTTATGCAATTCAGCATTTGGATATTAAATATGTATTACGAATTTGAATTGTTCCCAATATGTATCAGGCTTTTGCTACTTGTGTAGTTGGAAGTATTATAATCTTGGGAGCTAATTCGTTATATTTGCTTGTTTTTATCTTTTTCAGGATTTCGCTACATGTTCTGTGGACAGTTTTGATGTGGCCAAGTTTTGATGTGGGCAATTTTGGTAGTTGTAAATATATATATGTATTTGGATATTTCAATGTAATGAAGATGTTGATATGTACTCTATTTAGAGAAATGTAATAAAGATGGTGATATATAATGTTAAGTTTTTTTAATGTAATATATACTGTGCAGGATAGAGCATTATAAATATGCTAATTTGAATAGTATAAAGTGTTATAAATGTGCTGCATTGAGCCTATACATATTATCTATTCATGACGTTTTAAAATTGTTCTGAATTGTGTACTATATATTAACTATTCATAACGCTTTTATAGAAACTATTCATGACGGTTATTTTATGACGCTTTTAAAAAACATTTATAACACCCGTTTTCATAACGGTTGCTGTGGAAAAAAAAAGCGTCATGGTACATTTTTAATGACGCTTTTTAGCCGTCATTAAAAGGATTTTTTGTTGTAGTGTATTCATTTTCATAAGTTGCATTGTGGGCGAAATAGGATTAATGACATACAAATTATCAACCAATGCACCAGAACAGATAAAATGTTTATTCTTTCTAATAACAATATTGTCATTAAAATAAACTGAATATCTATCCTTAACTAACATAGAAACAGAAACTAAATTCCTTCTAAGTGAAGGTGCATAAAGACAATCTCTCAATGTCAAAGACTTATTTCTACCAAAAGATAAAGTAATATCTCCTAATGCAACGACCGATACTTTTGTAGCATCACCCATGAAGAAGCATATCTCTACATCACTGAGCCGTCTGGTTTCCTGGAACTCCTGCAATGTATTGCAGACATGATTAGTGGCTCCTGTATCTACACACCAGGTGCCGGTAGATAACACGGTAAACATGTTTCAACTACTAGTAAATAAGATATACCTTCTTTGTTCTCTTGTTTGAGAAGTGGACAATCAGTCTTCCAATGTCCTGACCCTTCACACTTGAAACATTTGCCTTTCGGCTTTTTTCCCGCGCCTTGAGGTCCCATGCCCTTCTTTGCTGAGTTTGCCTGTTTCTGAATGTTATTCTTCCTCATACCACCTTTTGGCTTAGAAGTAGAAGTCTTTTCAGAAACAAAAACATGACCACTCTGCCTAAAGAGAGATTCAGCATCCTGTAGCTCTTTTGTAAGTTCTACCAAACTATACAACCTTTTGTTCATGTTGTAATTAAGGCAGAAATTGTTAAAACTTTTAGGCAGAGTCCCGATAATGATATCGACCTGGGATTCCCCATCGATTTCAGCTCTAAGGATCTCCATCTCATTCAGATGACCCATCATCTTGAGAACATGATCCCTTACTGGTGTACCCTCAGCCATTTTTGTATTCATCAAACATTTCATAGCAAACTGCCTAGCTGCTCTACTCTGATGTCCGAAGAGTTCCTTGAGGTTATACATCATGTCATAAGCAGTGGCCATGGCCTGATGCTGATGTTGTAGTACATTTGACATAGATGCCAGAATGTAACACCGTGCCATCTCATCTGCCTTTTTCTACTTCTTATAAACCTCTTTGTCCTCTTCATCAGAGTTAGCATCAGGCTTAGGTGGGCATTCCTCAACAAGTACATATTTGTACTCCTCAGCAGTCAAAATAATATCTAAATTATGTTTCCAGTCAATATAATTAGGTCCAGTAGGTTTGTTTTCTTTAAGAATCACCATAAGTGGACTAAAAGAACCCATTTTTTGAAATCCTGAGAATCACATAAATAAAATTATGTAGGGCAAAAAAACTTTTTGAATTAACTAAATATTGATTCCCTCAAAACAATAATAAGAAATTCACCAACACCTTGAACACCATGAATTTAGCATGCCACGATAGTGTGGACGTATACAAATTCAACTTTGTTCAAGTAGGTTTTTCTTATTAATTTTACTATCATGTCAACATAACTTTATGACAAATAAAATTAATATGCTGGTCTTGCTCTGGTCATACAAATAATAGCAGTGTCTCCGATGGGGAGGATACCATTATTTGTATCTAAGTGTATACCATTACTTAATACTAAGTCCATTACTTTGTAATGAGTTCTTCAGATGGATAAGTGAACACATATTAGGTAACTTTCTACAATTATCCCTAAGGAAGTTTGTACTGGTGATCCATAATTATACTCATCCGATATGGAGAAAAGCACTATAGCCAATATGCAAGTATAATTACATCACTTACAAACCAATAATGGAGACCATAGGATTTATACTAAATAAATATCCACTCCCACTTAGTTATTTAACAATGAGGGTTTTTCTACTAGTTGATATTATGTCAATGTTGTCAATTATTAATGTAGGCTTAGTTTTTCAAAAAAAACCACACAATAATAAACATGCATAATCAGAAAAAGTAAAATAACAAAAATAAGAGAAAATATCCAACTATTATGGTCATCTTTGTTGCTCCTTCATCGAAAATCATCTGTCTGCCTCTGGACTGCTTAAAACCAGTACCTCGTCCGGCGTCAGAAACAGCCACCACCGCCATCACGATTGATCAAAAATAATTAAAATTACATCAATCTTATGCCTCCCGAAGGAGTTCACATATAATCTAGATTGAAAAATTAAAATAATAAGCATGATCAACCCTCGTGATTTTAATTACATCCACAGCAACAACAACATCCATGATATGTCCGTGGTTTAAACAACACAATCAAAAACATGCATTGGACCATAATAGTTGGATCTAAGATGCCTGCAAAATCGAGTTAGAACAGATCTACATCTACTGACTATTACACAGCACAGGTTTTATTGGACAACATGGACGTATCAATCAATACGTAGATCCAAAGTGGCTCTAATACCAATTGAAGGAACTGGGGATTTCCAGGACCCTTCCTTTTGGTGTGCGTATTGATCGTAGAAAGTTAAACAGATCTAATACGTGTTCTAACCCTTCATAGGCGGAAACTAGGGTTCACGAATTACACCTGCGGCAGAAAGAAGACAAGTAATTCTTGGCAATCTCGAGCGGACGACTCCAAGATCTTCTGCACGTATTCCTTCCTCGAGTTGGACATCGTGTGGGCGACGATCTCCCAACCTTTTCTTCTCCTTGGCAGCCCTCTCTTTCTCTCCTTACGTGAATCACGAATTTAGAGAAAGTTTTAGATTTCTGATCAGTAATCTGGAGGCCGGAGAATAGAGGATATATATAGGCTACGACAGGGACTATAAGGAGAAATTAGGGTTAGGCCTCCTAACGGATCTGGATATCCCGTGTTCAGCCCGAACACACAATCCAGGCCCATTAACAATAGCTCGGTCCACTAATGAGCTATTGTTGCACTACCTCCCTAATCCCAAATATGTTTGTGGGCTCCTTTTATTATATGCTCGTTTGGCTCCCCATGTTAAGATATCGTACGTCCGTCGTTCAAATTAAGTTACTGACAACTATATTGATTCGACATCTTTTATCCTTAAATAGTATCGCTCAACTTTATTTGTCATGTCGGATATAATCCACCTGCAGGGTTTATATGAAAATCCTTATGAGCTCCTTAAGGGGACATCATCAACCCGATGTATCAGGACATGGATTCCATTTATAATCAACAGCCCATCATTCATACAATGTTATTACCCAATTCATAGAGGTTGTTGATCCATAATGAATCTCACACTTTTTTGAGTCAAAGTAATGCACACTGCATATACATGTCCGTTATTATATCCGGATTAAGAGCACAAGCATCCATAATAACAGAGGTGTTTGTTTACTTATGTAGTCAGTACAAAGAGAACAACCTCAAGTGGTCCTGTTCAATACACACAAAGTATACTAGCGTAAACCTATAGTCAAGATAGACTAATACCAGATTATACTACAACCTTTCCAATAGATTGTCCAAGTCCATCTAGGTTGTGAACTATTTATATACTCCATAGGGAACTGATAATATGATCTTCTGTGTGACACCACACACCATATTATCTACAATATAGAATATCAGACATTTGCATTAACACTTGCAACCAATACAATATGTAAACATTTTTCCATATGATTCTCATTCATAATTTAAGGAAATAAGGTTACTACAAAAGTGATGCTTTTAGTATATAACCCTAAGACACCAGACATAGGACCCACGCACCTAAGAGTTCATACGGTCTAAGGCAGGGTCCGCAGGGGTTGTCGTGCGGCCAGAAGGACTGCGACCAGAGCCGTATAAGCCTTATACGGCCCAGAACACAGGATCTGTGTGGCACAAATAGTCCCCAAACTTTATGCGGACTGGTAGCATTGCTGGTGGGACACGTGGCTAATGGAGACTGCGACCTAAGTCGCATGAGTCTTATGCGGCCCAGAATGGCCGAGCATTAAAGGACTAAGTAGACCTATGCGGTCCAAAATGCCCCAAGCTCTATGCGGCCCTTTATTTGCTGTCTCAGGGCACCTGGCAAGTTGACTAAGTCTCAACCACCAAAATTTGCTACAACAAGGAAATCTCAACAAACCACCAGCTGGCAGCCAAAGACCGAGTCTTCGCGTGCTGTTACGGCTACGTGGCCACGTAGCCATCTATGAGGCCCAAAATATGCTTCATCCCAAAATCATTATAAATAGCAGGGTACTGTAGAAGCATAGAAAAATATAAATAAATTCTTATGCGGCCCGAAAATTATCCCCATGCGGCTCATTGTTGAAGGAGCTTTCATGCGGCTCAAAAGACCCTAGAGCTTCACGCGGCTCAGAAAGATGAAGGGGAAGCCACGTGGCCTCATGCGGCTCAAAATAGGCCTTTACAGCTGGCCATAAATACTCTGAGCAGCTGGCTCATTAATTACCCTGACACAGGAAAGCGGCAGCTCTGACAACGAAGGATTGACAGCCCTGACATAAAGGTAAAATGATGGCCCTGTCATAATAGCGTGCTCCTAGAGAGACGAGATAAAATCTTTATAGCTGGCACGATCCACCCATTTCCAAAGCTCTTTATGCGGCTAAGTTGTAAAGACTTCCATGCGTCTCAGTTATAAGGACTTCCAAGCGGCTCAGTTGTAAGGACCTCCATGCGGCTCAGTTGTAAGGACCTCCATGCGGCTCAGATTAAAGGACTTCCATGCGGCTCAATTGTAAGGACCTCCATGCGGCTCAGTTGTAAGGACTTCCATGTGGCTCAGATTAAAGGACTTCCATGCGGTTCAGATGGGGGACAACCCTTATGCGGCTCTGACATGAGGCCATCCTCATGCGGCTCGGTTGTAAGGCCGCCGTTATGTGGTTCAGTTAAAGGCCACACTCATGCGGCTCAACTATGACAGTCCTCCATGCGGCTTGCAGCAGTTGGGACACGTGGCAGGAGTTGATCAAATCCCAACAATTCAGATTTATGGCAATCGACATAGCAGGCAGTTGGGACACATGGCAGGAGATTGACCAAGACTTATCCACTCGAATTTTTTGCTACCAGCAAATCATAACAATGCAGATTTATTGCAATCATCATAACTGCCCAATGTATATTTATTACAATCATCATAACTGTCCAGATCAACTCCCAATAAATGATGCAGATTTGTTGCAATCAACATAAATAACCCAGATTGATTTTCAACAAACAGGATCAAGACAAATCTTAACGAATCCCTAACCACCCACTTTTTAAGGGGCAACTACTGCACACCCCACTCCTATAAATAGCAAAGGGAGGCATGGACGAGAAAAGCACAGAGGAGCATACGCATAGAGCCCGAACAGAGAGACTAGCAACCCCCGTACCCACAAAGAGCATTTCTTCGCCAGAGCAGAAGCTACGTCCGATCGTCCAAGGAGTAAGGCAGAGTTGCTGTCACTCTCTCGAGCCTCTACCGTCACCTCCCAGAATCAAAAATAAACAATTGTACTTTAGATTGCTTTTCTTAGGTTTTATTCCTAGGCTCTTTTTTGTACAAGCGAGTTTGTATTGTGAAGTAAAAGTCCAGTCCGCCCATAAAAATGTTCCGTTCTTTTATAATCAATGGCAAACACGATGGCGACTCTGCTGGGGAGTAACTTCTCTACGGCTGAGAAGTTGGTGACGCAATCGGAAGCAGCCAAACTTGGCTTCACGCAACAAATGTTGGTCGTCCGCTTTGATCAACAGGCATTTGAAGAAATGCTCTCCGACGGGAGCGCTGGCCCGGCCCAGAAGCTAGCCCGCACGAAGAAGGCCCGCAGGGAGTGGAGGCCCAAATCATTTGCTCCTTCCCAAGCTCTGGACGAAGTATTCTCTGCTGCCCAGGACGACGAAGATTCGCATGCGGCCCCACTTCAGGCCACAGAGAACCCTGCTGTCCCCATATCCGGCAGAGAAAAGAACTACGATGCTGGACTTGCGGTAACAAGGGAGAACTTGTGCGGAAGTCGCATAAGGGTGCCAGACGCATGAAGAATCATGCGGCCACAAAGGCCAGCCGCATGGAAAAGACTCATGCGGCCATAAAGGCCAACCGCATGGAGAAGGCTCATGCGACCAATACTTCCAGCCGCATGGAGAAAGCTCATGCGACCACAATTGCCAGCCGTATGGAGAAGGCTCATGCGGCCACAACTGCCAGCTGCATGAAGGAGGCTCATGCGGCCACAACTTCCAGCCGCATGCAAAATGCTCAAGCGGCCACAAATGCCAGCCGCATGAAGACAGCCTACGTGGCCACCAATCCCAGTCGCAGATCATCTGCTCCATGCGGCTGGAGTTCAGCCTTTGACCGCCTCTCATGCGGTCCTGACTCCAGATGCTTCCAAGAAAATGTGCCAGACTCTGTGCGGCACCATTTAGACTCTTCCAACTAGGCACCCTCGGGTGCTAAAGCGAAGAAGTCTAGGATAGCGCAGGCTCGGCGAGCTCAGTCAGCTGTCCCAACCACTGACCATCCGAGCGCTCCGCTTACTGTTATGCGAGCCTCCGATGGAAAGTTGTACAGAACTACTCGAGTCCAGCCCCCGACGGCAAACGGACAGAGTGGTTTCCAAGAGTCTCCCAACAATTATGGAGCAAACATGGTGCCAACACACTCGGATGCTCGGGATTCCCGGGCCCACAAAATGGGTGTGAAGGTTGCTCGAGACGCACCTGACTTACGTGATGTGATCCTTCACAAGCGCAAGGAAAGAGAAGAAGCCTCGGTGTACAAAGTGTCCTTCCATGGACATTACTGCACCCAAGCCATTGTCAACTGCTGCTGCAACAACGTGGCAGTACAAGAAGACCGGCGGTCCGTCTTCCAACGACTGCAACAACTAAGCTCAGAGGATGAGGCGCTTCTCGTCGCCTTATGCAATTCTGCTCAGAAGATCTCTGGCGGCGGGAGAGGGAAGAAAACAAATGTCTCCAGCCCAAAAATCTCAACCAGCGTAACCAAGATACTCTCTTCTAAGCGGTTGTCCACGACCGTTACAGGAGGAGTTTACCAAGGAACCCGCTCAAAGACGAAATCTACCACACTTGGAGATTCGTCGTCCATATCTCTGGGAGGCACTGGAGCCGGGGGTAGCACTCCTCCGAACATCTACGATAATTCGGTGTTCCAAGAATATAATCCAGGGGAAACAGTTCCCCCAACGGATGCAGCAGGTTCCGACGTCCCCGAGGACGTCCACAACTGTCAAGACGAGGCAAGCTCTGAAGCTGGGGTACCACTCCTTCTGAGTCCAAACTAGTGGAGAACATTTCCACATACCCTGACGACTTCTCTGTACAAGGGTATGATTCGGAGGGCATGTCGTCCACCGTTCCTTCCATTTTTCCTCATGTGAGGACGGTGTTCATGACGAACAACGACCAAGACGGTCCCAGTGTTCGCCAACACGTCGATACTCTGGAGGCCATACTACATACCTTGGTCAAGTCCGTGGACGAGATCAAAGCAGCCCTTCTAACTCTGCAAGGAAGGATGCCTGGCCAAACAAGCTTGGGTCCTGCGGTCAATGCGGACTCAAACTCAGCTGCACCAAACCCGGGTGATAATCCTCCTGAAATAATGGCTCCCACCCCTGTAGACGAGGCCAGGGAGGCAAGAAGAGAGGTCCAGGAGCTCTGGGCCATGTTTCACGCTCGAGAAACCTCCCAGGACCTCAGAATACAGCAACCGTAACCTGCTGCATGGAGAGATATTCCCTTCCCACCAAGATATAAGCCATTCAACATCAATCCCTATGATGGCAAGACCTCTGCAAGCTGGTACATCACTTACTTCGAGGTCACAACCGACCATCTGCCCCATGACGATGCCATCCTTACGCGATTGTTCATCGGGGCATTAGAAGGGGTCGCCTTCGACTGGTACCGTAACTTGCCGGACAACTGCATCCATTCCTTCGTCGGCTTCAAACGTATATTCCTGGAGAGGTTCTACGAAGTAGGACAAGATGTGACGATGTCCACCCTTATGGACGTTGTTCAAGGAGAAAAGGAGCTGACAAGGAACTATATTGAGCGGTTTCGCCAAACCGCGATAAAGTTGCCTTCCGGTAACCCTGATTCCTCCTTAATTGAAATTTTCCAAAAGAGGCTGCTCCCCATAATCAGCCTCTGGATGGGCAAAAGTCAGTTTAAGGACTGGAAGACGTTTATCATCAGTGCCGCTAGCGCATAAGACAAGTTGAAGAAAGCTCGCCAACTGGGACTGCACATCTCGGAGGAAGAGGACAAGGACAAACGCCCTAATGCCAACAATGGCGGTAATTCCTCAAACAACCGAGATAACAAGGGCAAGCAGGATATGGTGGCCGATACAGCCCAGAAGCCTGAACCAAAGCTGGCAGAAAAGCAGTGGCCTCAGATGACCTACTCCTTCGAGGACATCCATGTCAAGCCCATCTTGGACATGCTCATACAAGGGGGTAGAGTTCAGCTCCCCCCACCAAGATGGGAACCTCGGCTGGTAGAAATGGAGAGCCCTAAGTACTGTCACTACCATCGCTACATCCACCATGCTACGCAAGACTGTTTCCAACTGAAGCGATACATCCAGCATCTCATCGATTCTAAGGCCCTGGCCATTGATTTCGAAGAGGTGACCGTGGCAGCCAACATGGTGTCAGTACAGTTTGCTAGCCTCCCTCTGACAAAGACTCAAGACGGCGTAGTGCCCATCCCTCGGGAAATAATGGAAGTTGCTAATCTTCCACCTCCCCGAGACCAGGCTGCTGGTCTAGTACCCCTTACCATATCACGATGAGAGGTAATGTGGGTCCATCCGGACCTGGTACCTGAAGTGACTCACTCCGTACCATACTCCACCAGCAAGAAGAAGAGTGGAAAAGTCAAATCCTGCCGCACAATCTCGGCAGAGGTCGAAGAAGCTACAGCTGTCGTCACCCGGTCGGGTGCACAATCCCAACCTACACCGGGTAACTCGGATGAAGATTATCAGCTGGCTACTGCTGATGCTCCAGGACCTTCTCAGCCTCCGACGACCGACAAGCCCAGGCCGAAGGAGACTCGCTTTGACAAACCACTCCGAAAAGAGGCGTCTCATGGGCTGGAGAGGCCTTACAACTTTGACATCTTGGCACAATTGGCCAACACACCGACCAAATTATCGCTATACGAGCTCCTGAGACTCTCCAAAGATGTTCGCATCGCACTAAGCGAGGCACTCCAGAATGTCGACACATATCTGGCTCAGTCCAATCTCACTCGGGAGAGCTCGCCTGCAGATCTCCAGGACAGCACTTGCACAGGTGCAATGCCTAATATTGTCTTCACTTCGCAGGATATGCTTATCAAGACCAACCTGCATGATCGCCCTCTGTATTATACTGGATACATTAGCGACATCAAGGTGGATCGGATGCATATTGATCCCGGTTCTTCTATAAGTATTATCCCGAAGAGCCTGCTGCACCATCTGCGCATCCTAATGCATCGCCTGATGCCGACAAACACTGCCATCAGCGGTTTCAATTCAGGCAGAAGCTATCCGATCGAAAAGATTCGCCTAAAATGCCAAATCGGTGACCTTCGGTCAGAAGTGACCTGTTATGTCATAGATTGTAAAATCCCTAAATTTCTACTATTTTTTTATTTTATTTAAATTTTGGTACTGATTTAAAATTTTGTATTGTACGTCGCGTAGTCGTATTTTACGTCGCGCACAAAATTTTATTTTTGTAATTGCTCGACAAGTGCGAATATGTGCGAGCGTACATATTTTTAGGAAAAAATATTTTTCTTTTTTTTATAGTTTCAAAATATATATAATAAGTATTTTAGTTATCGTTCCAAATTTGTTATTTTATTTATAAAGCCTTTCTAGTTATAATAATAAATATGTTTATTATAAAATGGTATATTAGAAAAGCAAGTTTTATATTTTAAAATTATTATTCAGTATATATATGTAAAATTTTGAAATTTATTTATAGCATATTTTAATAGATGTGAAAAAGATATTTTTAATCTTGTTTAATTTAATAGTTTATAAATTTGGATAATTTTAAATTGGAAAGAATTTTATTGACCTTATTTTAAAATGGCTTTTAAATTAAAGATAAGTTTTTATCTATATTGAACTGGATTTTTAAACTGATTTAAATTAATGGTAGAATTGATATTTATATTAGAGATTAGATGATCTAGATTTAAAATGGAATTTAATTTAAATGGAGATTTGATTTATTTGAATTAATATTTATATTATCTAAATAGGGTTTAAACAAACCCAAGCCTTATCCTAATAGGAATTCCCACATCCTATAAATAGGCAGGTACTCCTCCATAAATTTTGGGCATCCACAAATTTCTCCACAACCCATTGTGCACCGTGTCTGTGCTTCCCATCCACTATATTGTTTCCCAATACAAATACATAATATCCTGTCCGACAAACCGGACGATCACCTCGTATCGGAAAACCACTCCCGACACGATAGTACAAAGCCACCATAAGTCCATCCCGCCATCGTCCGCATCCTGACAGTCACCTTCGCCCGTCGCCATTATCACCACTGTAGAAGCATGGAAAATAATAAAAAAAGATCCATGCGGCCAGAGAGCCCCATGCGGCTCAGAGAATTCATGCGGCTTAAGGATCCATACGGATCAAGGATCTATGCGGCTCAAGAAAGTCCTATGCGGCTCAAAGAGGAGCCACATGGCACGCAAACAGCTCTCTCGTTTGTCCTTTGCTGCATTAAATGCCTTGACGGCTGACATCTCTGACAGTTCTGACACAAAGATATCATTATGACTCCCTCATAATGACGAACTCCTTGGGAAACAAAGAAAATCTCTGGCACGATCCCCCGAGAGTCAGAAGCTGACATGCGGCCTTGACACGTGGACAGTCGTATGCGGCCCAAGCGAAGACCCGCCCCATGCGGCTCACGAAGACCAGCCCCATGCGGCTCACGAAGACCAGCCCCATGCGGCTCACGAAGACTAGATCCATGCGGCTCGCGAAGACTATCTCCATGCGGTTCACTCATGCGATCATCTACACTCATGCGGCTCAAATTACCATGCGGTCCAAATAGTCAGGGGGCCACTCTTAGGCAGCCTCGACACGTGGCCATCCTTATGCAGCCCAACAAGGAGCAACTCTCCTGCGGCTCAGATTTCTGCTGTTATGACACGTGGCATGAAGCAGGACACGTGGCATCAGATTGATCGAAATCCCTCAACAAATCCCAATAAAATATTGGAATCAAATCAGGTCATTTGCAAATAAGCCAATTAAAGACACGTGTCGAGGAATCCGAGGTTGGCATGACAAATCAGAAGGATTTATGTCAATCAGCATTAATTACCCATAAAAGATTTGATGCAATCACATTTATTGCTCAAATCTCGATGGACGGCCCAGATCCAGTGATCCTTAGCCGCCGACTTTCAAGAATGGGCAATCATCGTAAACCCTAATGAAGCCCCCCACTCTTATAAATAGCAGGGTGCCATTCCCTTGCGAGGAGAGACAGATATATACACAGACACACACAGAGAGACAGTGGCACAGATACATACAGAAAGGAGCACTTTTCGAGATCAGGGAGAGCACCAGAATACTTGGAGAGAGTGAGAGGAGAGAGAGCAAAGAGAGCATTTCTTCAACGCCAAGCAATCTTCTAGAGCCAAGGCTGCATACCGATCGTCCAAGGAGTAAGGCAGGGCTGCCGTCGCCTTTCCGAGCCTCTATCGTCACCCCCAAGAATCTAAAATAAACAATTGTACTTAGATTGCTGTACCTAGGTTTTCGTCCCTAGGCTTTCTTTGTACAAGCGAGTTTGTAACGTGAAGTAAAAGTCCAGTCCTCCGATAATTATTTTGCTCTTTTATATTTTATGGCAAACACGATGGCTACTCTGCTGGGGACAAACTTCTCCACGGCTGAGGAGTTGGTGACGGAGTCGAATGCAGACAAGCTTGGCTCCACGCAACAGAAGATGGTCGTCCATTTCGACCAACAGGCGTTTGAAGAGATGCTCTCTGAAGGAAGTGCCAGCCCGATCCAGAAGCGAACCCGCACAAAGAAAGCTCGCTGCGAGTGGAGGCCAAAATCATTTGCTCCTCCACAAGCTCTGGACGGGGTACTCTCTGCTACCCAAGACGGCGAAGACAATTCACATACGGCTCCACTTTGAGCCGTAAAGAGCTCTGTTGTCCCCAAGTCCGGCAGAGAAAAGTACTACGATGCTGGACTTGCAGGGATAAAGAGCGACTCTATGCGCCCCGAGAAGAAGCCGAGCACTCCTGCGGTCAAATCTGCCAACCACATGCAGGAGGCTCATGCGGGTGGATCTACCAGCCGTATGAAGAAAATCCATGCGGCCAGATCATCCAGCCGCATAAAGAAGACTCATACGGCTGAGACTCCCAGCCGCAAGAAGAAAGCCTATGTAGCTACGTCAGCCAGTCGCATGAAGATTGTTGAGGACGGCGGCATGACTCCTACCCCGCGCGGTTCTGTCTTCGGCCGCCTCTCGTACGTTCCTGATCTCTTGTGCTCCCATATGTCTAACTCTCTCCAGTATCATTTAGACTCTTCCTACTACGTACCCTTATGCACTAGAGCAAAGAAGTCTAAAGCAGCACGAGCCTGGCGAGTTCGGTCCACTGATCTGACCTCTGACCATCCGAGCGTTCCGCATACTCTTACGCGGGCCCCAGATGGGAAGTTGTACAGAACCACTCGAGTCCAGCCCCCGGCGGCAGACGGACAGAGAGGTTCGTAAAAGTCTTCCAAATCCCGGGAGCAAACATGGTCGCTTCCGACCCGTCTGACTTGCGTGAGGCCACCCTCCACAAACGCAAGGAAAGAGAAGATGCATCAGGGTGCAAAGAGTCCTCCTACGGACGTCATTGCACCTAAGTCATCGTCAACTGCTGCTGCAACAGCACGACGGTGCGAGAGGACCGGCAGTCTGTCTTTCAAAGACTGCTATAGCCGTCTTCAAAAAATGAGGTACTTTCCGTCGTCTCCTGCAACTCTGCTCAGAAAGTCCCCACCGATGGGAGAGAAAAGAAGACCAGTACTCCTGGCCCGAAGATTTCAACCACTTTGACCAAAAGACTGTCGTCTAAGCGGGTGCCCACCACCGAAGTTTTCCAAGGCACCCGTTCTAAGACGAAATCTGCTATAGTGGGGGATTCGTCATCTATAATGCTGAGGGTTGCTGGAACTGGGGGTAGCACTCCTCCGAACCTCCACGACAATCCGATATTCCAAGAAGACGAGCCGGGGGAAACAACTCTCCCATCAGATACAGCGAACCTCGACGTCTCTGAGGACGTCCACAACTCCCAAGACGAGACGAACTCGGAAACTGGGGGTACCGTTCCTTCCGAATCTGAACCAGAAGAGAACATACCCACGTAACCCGATGACTTCTCACTACAAGGGTATGATTCGGAGGGCGCTTCCTCCACCGCTCCGTCCATCTCTCCTCACGTAAAGACGGTATTCATGACAGACAGCAGCCAAGATGGTTCCAGTGATTGCCAACGCATCGACACGCTCGAAGCCAAATTGCTTGCCTTGGTCAAGTCGGTAGACGAGATCAAAGCGGCCCTTCCAACTCTGCAAGAGGGGATGCCTGGCCAAACAAGCGCGGGTCCCGCGGTCAATATGGACTCGAATTCAGCAGCACCGAACCCGGGCAACAATCCTCCTGAAGTAACGGCCCCTACCGTTGTGGATGAGGCCCGCGAAGCAAGAAGAGGGGTCCAGGAGCTCCGAGCCATGTTTCACGCTCGAGAAAACTCTCAAGACCTCAGAATACGGCAACCATACCCTGCGGAATGGAGGGATGTCCCCTTTCCACCAAGATATAAGCCGTTCAACATCAATCCGTATGATGGCAAGACCTTCGCAAGTCGGTACATCACTTACTTCGAGGTCACCACCGACCATATGCCCCATGACGATGCTATTCTCACACGATTATTCATCGAGGCGTTGGAAGGAGTCGCCTTCGACTGGTACCGTAATCTGTCGGACAACTGCATCCACTCCTTCGCCGGCTTCAAGCGCATGTTCTTGGAAAGATTCTATGAAATAGGGCAGGACATCACTATGTCCACCCTCATAGACGTCATCCAAGGGGAGAAAGAGCTCACAAGGAACTACATTGAGCGGTTTTGCCGAACCGCAATGAAGCTGCCGTCTGGAAATCCAGATTCCTCCTTGATTGAAATTTGCCAAAAGAGACTACTTCCAACAATCAGTCTCTGGATGGGCGAAAGTCAATTCAAGGACTGGAAGACGTTTATCATCAGTGCCACAAGCGCCGAAGAACGACTGAAGAAGGCTCGCCAACTGGAATTGTACATCTCGGAGGGAGAGAACAAGGGCAAGCGTCCTTACACCAACAACGACAATAGGGGTAGCTCCAGCAACAATCGAGACAATAAGGGCAAGCAGGCTATGGTGGCCGACACAGCACAGAAACCTGAGCCAAAGTCGGCAGACAAACAATGGCCGCAAATCACTTACTCCTTCAAAGACGATCACGTCAAGCCCATCTTAGACCTGCTCATATAAGGAGACAGAATTCAGCTTCCTCCACCAATACGGGAACCGCGGTCGGCAGAGATGGAGAACCCGAAATACTGCCATTATCACCGCTACGTCCACCATGCTACACACGACTGCTACCAGCTAAAACGGTACATCCAAAATCTTATCGATTCGAATGCTCTGGCTATCGATTTCGAAGAGGTAACCGTGGCAGCCAACATGGTGTCGGTACAATTCGGCAGCTTCCTTCCGACGGAGACTCAAGACGGTGTGGTCCCCGTCCCTTTGGTGACAATGGAGATTGCTAATCTCCTACCTCCCCGAGATCAGAATGCTGGTCTAGTGCCTCTCACCACATCACGAGGGGAGATCATGTGGGTTCATCCAGACTTGGTATCTGAAGTGACTCAGTCCACGCCATCTTCCACTGGCAAGAAGAAGAGTGGAAAAGTTAGGTCCTGCCGCACAATATCGGCAGATATCGAAGAAGCTACAGCTGTCGTCACTCGGTCTGGGGCACAATCCCAACCTGCGGCTGACAACCCGGCTGAAGATCATCAGCCCACTACAACTGACGCTCCGGGACCGGCTCAGCCTCCGACGACCGACAAGCCTAGGCCGAAGGAGACTCGCTTTGACAAATCCCTCCGAAAAGAGACACCACAGGGGCTGGAGAGGCCCTACAACTTCGACATCTTGGCACAATTGGCCAACACACCGGCCAAATTGTCATTATACGAGCTTCTGAGACTCTCAAAGGATGTTCGCGCGACTTTGAGCGATGCACTCCAAAATGCCGACGCGTACCTGGCTCAGGTCAACCTCACGGGAGAGAGCCCGCCTGCAGATCTCCAAGACAGCACCTGCACGGGAGCGATGCCCAACATTGTCTTCACTCCGCAGAACATGCTCATCAAAACCAACCTGCACGATCGCCCGCTATACTACACCGGATACATCGGCGACGTAAAGGTGGATCGGATGCACATCGATCCTGGCTCTTCCATAAGCATTATCCCGAAGAGTCTGCTACATCATCTCCGTATCCCAATGCGTCGCCTGACGCCTACAAGCACCGCCATCAGCAGTTTCAATTCGGGCAGGTGCTATCCAATTGGGAAGATTCGTCTGAAGTGTCAAATTGGCGATCTCCAATCCGAAGTCACCTGCTACGTCATAGATGCAGACACTTCGTACAACATCCTCTTGGGGCATCCAGGGATACACGACTATATGATCGTGCCTTCCACGCTGCACCAATGCTTCAAATATGTCGACAAACACGGCTTCGTGAGGACAAAATTTGCTGATATCGATCCTTTCAAAGGGGTCGAATCCTACTACTCAGACTCCTGCCTGTACGAACAATCGAAGAAGCATCTTGGTGAAGGAGATATGTAAGCTCATAGCGAGACAGCCACAGGATCAGAAGAACCTCTGACGATCTACCTCCAAGCTCGCAAGCCTGGCAAGTCTGTACCCCTTACCGCCACTCTACGTAAGGATGCAATCAGTCTCTCGGCACAAGAAGAACAGATGATAATCCGGCTGCCAAGGTCTGGCCAATTGCCAAGACCCACAACGGAGCCACTGACAATCAGGCTACCGAGAGTCGGCCAGCCGCAAACGGAGAAGCCCAATCCTTCCGACAAGCCGATGACGATACGCCTTCCCAAGAAGGGTCGTCACCCCGATGCAAGGCCTGGAACTTCTAGCGAACCAACCACTCCCCGTCCAGCATCGAGTACCAGACTGGGGGTCGCTAGTCTGCCAACAACTCCATGCTCTGCTCCATCAGCTGAACCTCTGACGATCAAGCTGCCCAGGTCGTCCTCTCAGTCTTTATTTACGCAAGGGGTAGCCGAAGAAGAACCGGAGCTAGCCAAGTATGTGGCTGCCCACATTGATGTTCCCTCTGCAGATGATGTAATCTCCCTAGAAAAGATACCTTACTTCATCAATAAAGGGCTCACCTACACACACAGGTGACAAATGTGTACACTGCGATCCAGCTTACTCCCGTAGAAGACACTTACCACATAATCGAGGGAGGGAACCATACAATCATCTTCGGCCGGAAGGACGATCCGCAGCCCTTCACCGTAGAAGAAGTCAACCTTGACTCAGATGCCGGAAGACTGCCCCTGTATCTTTATAGCCCCCAATCCAAACATCTCATGCAGAAACAGGAGTATGATCTGGAGACAACGCCAGACTTGAACTACGGCACCGGACGACGACTACCTTTAAAGCCACCGGTCCAGGCTGGCAAATCATGGGACTACTATAGCAAGACTCGATGTGGGTTAGGGTACGTTACACCCACGACGACTCCTGAGAGTTCAGATGAAGAAATACGACTGGCATTCATATTCAACCGGGTCACCAACTTCTGACTCAGATACCAGCATCGGAGACATATTCAAACAAGTCTTGTCAGTCAACATGGCATTCGTCGACGCTTATGAAGAAGACGAAGACATTCCTGAAATCCTCGAGCTAGAGCCGTGGGCCCAACAGTTGGATGCACAATAGGAAAAGCGGTTCGAACAAAGAGAACCTCCTACTAAAGATGAGGTTATGCAGGTCGACCTCGGCAGCGAATCTCCTCCAAAACCAATCTTTGTCAGTAAGAGCCTAACAGACGAAGAATGAGAATCGCTGCTGGAACTTGTCAGAGAATACATTGATGTGTTCGCTTGGAGCTATGAAGACATACCGGGTTTAAATCCGGATATTGCTCTTCACAAATTAAACATTCGGCCGGATGCAAAGCCAGTCAAGCAACAATAGTGACGCTTCCGCCCAGGCATCATGGATGCGATCGAAACCGAAGTCAACAAACTGATAGCCAGCGGCTTCATTCGTGAGGAACAACATCCGGATTGGGTCGCCAACATAGTACCCGTCCTCAAAAAAAATGGAAAGATTTGAATCTGCATCGACTTCCGCAATCTGAACGAGGCATACCCCAAAGACGAATTCCCCCTCCCTATCACGGACATCATGATCGACAATACCTGCGGCTTTGAACGTATGTCGTTCATGGATGGCTTCTCAGGATACAACCAAATCAAGATGTCTCCTGACGACGAAAAGCATACATCATTCCGAACACCGATTGGCACATACTGCTACACAGTCATGCCTTTCGGTTTGAAGAATGCCGGTGCCACATATCAAAGAGCCATGAGTATCATCTTCAGAGATCACTTACGTAAGAAGGTAGAGTGCTATGTTGATGATATTGCCGTCAAGAGTCGCTCTAAAGGAGACCATCTGCATGACCTGAGGACGGTATTCGACCTGATGCGAGCGCACAATTTGAAAATGAACCCTACGAAGTCCTTCCTGGGCGTATCTAGCAGGAAGTTCTTGGGCTTCATCATCACCGCCCAGGGTATCCATGTAGACCCTGAGAAGACAAAGGCAATCATGGAGATGAGTCCCCCGAGAAATCTCCGTAAACTCAGAGGCCTTAAAGGGAGGCTAGCTTACATTAGGAGGTTCATTTCTAACCTCTCCGGGCGATGCCGACCATTCACCCACCTCATGAGGAAAGGCGTCTCCTTCGTATGGGACGAAGAATATCAGCGGGTCTTCGACAGCATCAAAGAATATTTGTTGAACCCTCCAGTCCTGGTGGCCCCGGTTGCTGGAAAACCATTCCTGCTCTACGTACAAGCAATGGAGCATTCCCTCGGAGCTCTGCTGGCACAAAACAATAATGTAGGCCATGAGCAAGCCATATATTACCTCAGTCGAATGATGATTGGACCAGAGCACCGATACACCGCTGTGGAGAAGGAATGCCTTGCCCTGGTGTTCGCTATTCAGAAGACGCGACACTATGTCACTGGACAAACAATACATGTGATCTCACGAGTCAACCCTCTCAGGGTCCTCATGACTAAACCAGGGGCACTCAACTCTCGCCTCGCTACATGGGCAATATTGCTGTCCCTTATCATATGATCTTCGTCCCATAAAAGGCTGTCAAAGGTCAAGCCCTGGCAGACTTTTTGGCAGCCCACCCGGGCTCGGAGTCATCCCAAATATATGAAGAAATCCCAGATGAGGTTGCCGACTCACATGCAACCTCTCACGATGATATATGGCGAATGTTCTTCGATGGTGCTTCGAGAACTGGACCCAAGGGCAACATCATCGTCGGAGTCGGGGTGGTGCTAGTTTCTCCTTCCGGATTGGTGATCAACCGCACATATTCTCTCATAGAACCCTGCTCTAATAATGTGGCCGAGTACAACGCTCTGGTCATTGGCCTCCAACTTACAAGAAAGCTGGGGATAGAATATCTTGAAGCATACGGCGATTCTCAGTTAATCGTCAATCAGATCCGGGGCTCATACGAAGTCCGCCACGAAGACATGATCCCCTATCACCAAATAGCGATCGACATTATCTCGTCGTTCGAGGGGTTCTTCATCGAGCATGTTTCCAGACTCCAAAATATCGAAGTCGATGCCTTAGCAGGTCTGGTCGCTTCCCTAGCAGTGCCAAATCATACTCAACAATCGGTGGATGTGATGGGCCACGAACTGGTCTACCCCAAGAATAACGTTCAATTTGTGGCAAGCTATTTCGCTCAAGCGATTGATGATGCCCCGGATTGGAGGTAACCATTCATCGACTTCGTTGTCTACGATATCCTGCCCGAGAACCCAAAGGAAGCCACCTCCATCAGACGGCGTTCTCTCAGATTCTTCTACGATACGAAAACGAAAATACTGTATCGGCGATCCTACGATGGATTATTACTTCGGTGTCTGTCAAACGCAGAAGCCAAAGAAGCCGTACGAGAAGCTCATGATGGTGTTTGCGGGGCCCATCAGCCTGGCCCTAAACTGCAAGACCGCCTTCGTCGGATGGGCTACTACTGGCCTACGATGGTAGCAGATGCGATAGACTATGCAAAAAAGTACAAAGCCTGCCAAGTCCATACGGACTTCATCCACCAACCATCCGAATTTCTACATCCGACAGTGGCGTCCTAGCCGTTCGAAGCATGGGGAATGGATATCATTGGTCCAATCACTCCACCTTCCTTCCGAGGACATCGCTTCATACTTGCCATCACAGATTACTTCTCTAAATGGGCAGAAGCTGTCCCGCTTGCAGAGGTCAAGACTTCAAACGTGATCAGCTTCCTTAAGCATCACGTTATCTATCGCTTTGGACTGCCCCGGAGGATCATCCAAGATAATGGTCCACAGTTTGCAAGCCACGCCTTCTATCGATTCTGCGACAAGCATCGCATCTAGAACATTGCTTCGACGCCATACAATCTAGCAGCGAATGGTTTGGCAGAAGCATTCAACAAAACCATTATCAAGTTACTCAAGAAGTTCGTATCGTCCAATAAACGCGACTGGAACGAGAAGCTTGGTGAATGCTTATGGGCGTACCGTACCACAGTCCGAACGGCCACAGGGAACACACCATTCTCCTTGGTGTATGGGAGTGAGGCTGTTCTCACATTGGAGACTCAAATACCCTCACTCCGCGTCGCCCTCACTTATCAATTGACGACGGATGATAATTACCGTCGCCGACTACAAGAGTTAGAGGCCTTAGATGAAAAGCGCCTCTTGGCTCAGCAAAGGATCGAGCTATACCAAGCACGCATCTCAGGAGCCTTCAACAAGAAGGTTAAAATCAGAACATTCCAAGTGGGTGACCTCGTTCTGGCAGTCCGGAGGCCGATGGTCATGACTCACAAGACCACCGGTAAGTTCCAGCCAAAATGGGAAGGTCCATTCATCATAGATGCTGTATTCTCCAACGGTGCTTATCGCCTCACAAAACAAAATGGAGACTTGCTCATGTTGCCCGTCAATGGCAAGTTTCTGAAAAAATATTATGTCTAAACGACATTTTCCAGATCATTGAGTCATGTACCCACTGGTGCCGCTGAACTCACTTTCACAGTATCCCGGATCATTGAGTCATGTACCCGCTGGTGCCGCTGAACTCATACCCACCATATTCTAGATCTCTGAGTCATGTACCCGCTGGTGCCACTGAACTCACTTCTACAACATTTTCCAGATCATCGAGTTATGTACCCTCTGGTGCCGCTGAACTCACCTCTCCAACATTCCAGATTATCGAGTCATGTACCCGCTGGTACCGCTGAACTCACATCCATAACATTCTAGATCTCTGAGTCATGTACCCGCTGGTGTCTCTGAACTCACATTCCGGTCACTCTTTCAGATAGTAAGTCATGTATGACCATACCTCTCAACTTTTTTACTGAAAGAGATCATCCCTCATGATCCACTACCCGTACTCCCAGTACACAAAAAGGGTAACCGATCCACAAATTTCTAAAACGGCCATGTCCTTATTACCTCTGAGTCGTTTCACTTCCGCCAAAAACAAATCACCCCTTTACGTAGAACTTCCATGTCCTCATTACCTCTGAGTCGTTCTATGTACCCTCCTTCATTGAGCCCACTCCTGCCATGTCCTCATTACGTCTGAGTGGGAAGGCTCCGTCGAAGAAACCCTCATATTTGCCATGTCCTCATTACCTCTGAGTAAATATGTTGGTCCTCCCTCGACTTATTATCTGTACCAAAAAACAAAAATCCCAGGGTACGCCAAGGATAATAGGTCCACAAATATCCTCCGTTGAGTCCACTCCTGCCATGTCCTCATTACCTCTGAGTAGGAAGACTCCACGGTAAAACCTTCGTACTTGCCATGTCCTCATTACCTCTGAGTAAGTATGTTGGTTCTCTCTCGTCTTATTACCCGTACCCTGAACCAGGGTACGCCAAGGGTAATAGGCCCACAAATGTCCTCTGTTGACCACAAATATCCTCCGTTGAGTCCACTCCTGCCATGTCCTCATTACCTCTGAGTAGGGAGACTCCACGGTAAAACCCTCATACTTGCCATGCCCTCATTACCTCTGAGTAAGTATGTTGGTTCCCCTTCATCCTATTATCCGTATCCCAAGTCGGGGTACGCCAAGGATAATAGGCCCACAAATATCCTTTGCTAAGTCCTTAGTACAGGTCCACCATTCCTCATCATGCCCCGGGAGCCCAGCTGCTCCATGGCATTCTATCTCCCGATACCCCGAACACCTACGACCACCTTACCGTGGAACGGTTCTAGGTATCTCCAATCAAACTTGTTATCCGTACCTAAAACTAAGGTATGCCAGGGGTAACAGGTCCACAAACAAAGTCCTCCATGCGGGGCAAACATCGCCATTACACCACAAGCACAACAAACAATACAAATAAAGGGTAGAATAAAAAGTACTCTTTATTTGAAAGACGAAAAAGCATTACATGTTGTGGGGACCACGTCCCTTTCAAACAGAAAAGAAAAGGAAAACAGGAGTAAAAGAACAAAAGGCCGACTATATTTCGGCATTACACAACTCCCCTAAAGGCGACACTACCGTGTGGCCGAGACGTCATATGCGGCCAGAAGAATACATGGCCATGCTTCTTATTCAAAGTATTTCAATTTTACAAATCGAAAACTTTGAAGGGGGTCTTGTAGAAGCATGGAAAATAATAAAAAAAGATCCATGCGGCCAGAGCGCCCCATGCGGCTCAGAGAATTCATGCGGCTCAAGGATCCATGCGGATTAAGGATCTATGCGGCTCAAGAAAGTCCTATACGGCTCAAAGAGGAGCCACGTGGCACGCAAACAGCTCTCTCGTTTGTCCTTTACTGCATTAAATGCCTTGACGGCTGACATCTCTGACAGTTCTGACACAAAGATATCATTATGACTCCCTCATAATGACGAACTCCTTGGGAAGCAAAGAAAATCTCTGACACGATCCCCCGAGAGTCAGAAGCTGACATGCGGCCTTGACACGTGGACTGTCGTATGCGGCCCAAGCGAAGACCCTCCCCATGCGGCTCACGAAGACCAGCCCCATACGGCTCACGAAGACTAACTCCATGTGGCTCACGAAGACCAGCCCCATGCGGCTCACGAAGACCAGCCCCATGCGGCTCACAAAGACTAGATCCAAACGGCTCGTAAAGACTATCTCCATGCGGTTCACTCATACGGTCATCCACACTCATGCGGCTCAAATTACCATGCGGTCCAAATAGTCAGGGGGCCACTCTTAGGCAGCCTCGATACGTGGCCATCCTTATGCGGTCCAACAAGGAGCAACTCTCCTGCGGCTCAGATTTCTGCTGTTATGACACGTGGCATGAAACAGGGCACGTGGCATCAGATTGATCAAAATCCCTCAACAAATCCCAATAAAATATTGGGATCAAATCAGGTCATTTGCAAATAAGCCAATTAAAGACACGTGTCGAGGAATCCGAGGTTGGCATGACAAATCAGGAGGATTTATGTCAATCAGTATTAATTACCCATAAAAGATTTGATGCAATCACATTTATTGCTCAAATCTCGATAGACGGCCCAGATCCAGTGATCCTTAGCCGCCAACTTTCAAGAATGGGCAATCATCGTAAACCCTAATGAATCCCCCCACTCTTATAAATAGCAGGGTGCCATTCCTTTGCGAGGAGAGACAGATATATACACAGACACACATAGAGAGACAGAGGCACAGTTACATACAGAAAGGAGCACTTTTCGAGATCAGGGAGAGCACCAGAATACTTGGAGAGAGAGAGAGAGAAGAGAGAGCAAAGAGAGCATTTCTTCAACGCCAAGCAATCTTCTAGAGCCAAGGCTGTATACCGATCGTCCAAGGAGTAAGGCAGGGCTGCCGTCGCCTTTCCGAGCCTCTATCGTCATCCCCCAGAATCTAAAATAAACAATTGTACTTAGATTGCTGTACCTAAGTTTTTGTCCCTAGGCTTTCTTTGTACAAGCGAGTTTGTAACGTGAAGTAAAAGTCCAGTCCTCCGATAATTGTTCTGCTCTTTCATATTTCATGGCAAACAACCACATCCTGTCATCAACCAACGCCACCACCATCAATATTTCCGGCAACCCCGCCACTCCGTACCTCCACCATCGCCATCGTCATCATCCTAAAACACCACCCGACAACACCGCCACCAACCTCCACCAGACACCAAAAAAGAAAAGTAAATAAATACAAACTCTCACCTCTCTGACGCCTCGCCGCTCCAAAACCACCGTGCCTAGCGCTACCGCGTGACTGCCCCAAGCCCGTGAACGACCGTGCCTCGCTCTTCCCTGTCCGAGTGTCATTCTCGACGACTAGTGGCCATGCTCACCAGAACCCACCGTCCGTCGGCGCCCAGAACCGCCGCCACAGATTCTCCGGTCATCCCGCCGCCTTTCCCCTCTGGCTCCCTCCAGCCGAGCCACTCTATCAGCGCGCGTGCCTCCTTGCCCCGCTGGCGACTCCCCGTGTGTCCGCCGCCCGCCGCCCGCTTAAAGCCCTCCTTCTCCGCTGTCCGGCGTCTCCCGCCCACGCGAAGTGGCCGACCAACCGCGACCGACTCGCCACGATCTCTCCGCCGTGTCCGTGCAGCCCCGATCTCCTCCACCTGGCGTCAGCCTTCCGCCGTCGAGATTTTTCTGCCACCGCTGCCGCCATGCGGAGCCCGGCCAAGCCGCCGGTGAGTTTCCCCCATCTTCCCCTTTCTTCCCCCTTTTTGATTGAAGAAGAGTTGGGAACGGTAAAAAAAATAGTACAGTGGTTTTAAAAGTCATTTTCTATTATTATTATTATTATTATTATTATTATTATCATCATTATCATTATTATCATTTTATTATTATTATTATTATCATTTCTGATATTTATTATTTTTATTATTAATATTATACTAATATTACTGATAATTATACTAATATTATTTTTGGTGTTTTTTAAGTTATTAAATTGAAGCCAGCCATTATGTTTAGATATGGGCATATTTATTTTCAAATTATTGTATCATATTTAGTATTCAAAAATATAGTTTGGGCTATATAATATTATCATCATAGTTATTAATATTACAATAGCCTTTTTTTAAAATAATATATAATTAGTATTTCAAAAATTATGTTGTCATGAAATATGTATTATTAACTAAGGATACACTTTGACCAAAGGAATATTTTTGACAAAAATAATTTTGCCTAATATAATTTACTAGATTTCAAAACATATTTCTCCAAATTATCCTAGATATAGTTTATAATATTATAAGTAATTTTGAAATATTTTTTCAAATACAATAAATAGATCTATAAATATTTAATCTCTCCTTAATTGAAATCTTAATCATGATTGATCATTATTTCCTATCTCCTTACAAATATCGAACTTTCTTATATCCTCTCTAGCAAATTGGACTGCCCCAGACTCGATGGCACGGTCCGTACTATCATCGGAGGCCGTCTTGCGTAATTGTAACATCAAGGTCATATTTGTGCTACATGGTTTATCGCAGCACACCAGGCTTCGCTACCAGGCAAGACACCTTTCCTTTACTGTTTAAATTTCCTGCTCAATATCATGCATGTTTTTGTTGTTTCTTTTTAAATTATATGTAAATGCAAATTACTATATTTTATACAATCGGCTTAGAGTTAAGGGACTACCGTCAAATTAAGTGTGTCTCATTGACTTGTCACGATTGTACACAAGTTGTGTGTGAGAGTTGTGAGTATCATGTAGGGGTCACTTGCGTGTAGGCTGATCCCCCGTGCGCATGCGTTAGAATATAACTGCTAATAGATTGTGTAGAAGACTTTGGCAGTTGTTAAGGATTAAACTGTGTCGTAGAGTCGACGCATGTATAGTATCATTGGGGGGAGGGGACAGTTATTAGCGTAGGGGCTACATTTTATTTTTACACACATTTTGGGCCGAGGGTGACTCTCATGAGCACTACCTTCTGCCCAGGTCGATAGCGTTTCGGATGAGCGCTACTTGCTGGCTACTTTCTATTACTTGCTTGCGTGAATCCGTTACAGCCCCTGCGTAGAACGTTGTCCTCAAAATGCATATCACATAGGATGGTTAGGAACCTTTACTCATGCATACTTTCCTGTTGAGCTTATTTATTCAGTTTATCGGCATGATATTATGTGTCTTGTTACGTTCCTCTGAGGACCTGGTTTTTCCCCAGGTGTGTGTTTTCGTGATTTCTTGCAGGTGCTATAGCTAAGGCCATTCCTTCCTTCGTGATGATTGCTCTTGGACTCGCCATTGCTCTCGCTTGCTAAATTATTTCCTTGTATATTTTTCCATATTTAATTAGGTTGGTAATGGACTTTGTCTCCGCCCAACGATTGTATACATGACAAACTCAAAAGTTACTTTTATATTATTATTTATATTTGTGGATAAGATTTAGTGTCTTGGCTTTATATATTTTACAGCTTATATATACATACGAACCGTATATTTACTCGTATGTATACAGCTGGCATGATACGTTCTAGTCCTACGTATTTTGGGACTGGGGCGTTGCATGTTTTTGTGGTGGCCCATGCAGGTCAAGTTTGTCACTTCGGTTACGTAATTGTACCGATGTGGGCCTGCAATATAGGATTAGATTCTAGGAATCTCATCCACCTACTTGACATCCTTTCTTGACTTCAAATTTTGAACTCTCGTTCGACCTCCTTAAATTGCATCTTGCTTGACTCCTTCTACCGTAATTTCTTAGTTTCGTGTTTAGTAAGATGACTACACTAGTATATGCCCATAGGTTAAACACATGGCTAGATAGATTGCATTGACAATTAATATCCATTGAGGTTATATTTGAGTATAAAGACATTTATTTTTCCTAGAGATATGATCATAGGGATTAGTTAATTCCAAGTTGGGTAGTAGCATATTACCGCCATCAAAGGATAGTTAAAATTTTACTTTAAATTTACAAGGTGGTATACACAAGAGGATAGCTAGATCGAGAAAGCAAATTTTTATGAATTTTGAAATTGTGAAATAGTTATAATTTAAGTTTTTATATTGTGACCCTTGATTTACGGTTAACTTAAGTTTGGATTGTAATATGATAGAGTTTATCTCGAGATTATTTAAAGAGTTTAAATTATGATTTTCTAGACGACTAGAGAGGTGAAAGTTTAGAAGGGAGAGAACTTGAGGTTTTAAATTGCGCGTACGATTTATAAAGTTTATTAAACTTTGAAAAAAAATGTTTAAATTTTTGGAAGATATCGACTTTGAAGGAAAATTCAAATTTCAAATTTGTCCTATGATATATGATTTATAGAGTTATTTAAATTTCGAGTTTAAGGCCTTTTTATGGATATTTAAATTTTGCTAAAAAGTATGTTCATTTTGCGATATACAGGGACTATTTCGAGATTGATTAGAGATTTTAATTAAATTTAACAGTCTAAGATAATTGGTAATTGTGGCGGAGTATCTTGAAAATTTTATTGAGAAACTTCGAGGAACTTGAAATTTTAGATTATATTATATTGGTAGAGGACCAAGAAGCAAGAAAGGCCACCCTAGTGAGATAGAAGTATTCTACATTAGATTGTCATGCCACCTATGATTATGATATTACATATACACAAGTATAGTTAGTCATCGACCAAACCGATGAACATATCTTTTGACCCACTCTCCCTTCCCTCAAATCTAGATCCTTATTCGTGACCATCTAATTGTTTGAACTTATAAATGATTGGAATCATTCCTTTGACCATACCCTTATCTATGAGATTTTTTTTTCTTCTAGAAACTGTACTCCAAATTTATTTTACCTTGAATTGTTAGAATCTAAGTTATCTTTATTTCATGCTTTAGCCCGGTCATTACTTTGTTCGTTGATCATTATCTCATGCACTCCCACTCTATATTTTAAATTCTTTTGTGTCCTTTACCGTGACTTGGATATTTGGAGCATAACACTAGACTTTTTCTTTCCACAAATTTTACATGCAAGACCTAGACAAGCCCACCTTCATGTAGGTATATCACGTGCCACTAAAACACGTCTCCTTGTACTATAATTTCATGTTGCGACTTTCGGGTCAAAAAGACTGGACTCTAATCCCTACCGTTAAATCGAGATATTTTTTTTATAGATGAGACCCGACCTTGACTCAATTCTTTCGAACCGATATATGATTCCTTACATGCTGAACCTTGCATTTTATCTTGATTGCTGTACCTATCACACCATTAGTTTAATTTTTCTAAGTTGAGTAGAATATCTCACGACCTAAACAGCATTTTGTGGACCACATTGATAGGTGCACTTGGACCATAGAATGCAGTAGACCCTAACTTATCTAGTCAACCAAGCCGACTGCATAGGCCCAAATTTCGGACGGAACTTAGATTTTATAAGACCTTGGACTAATTGATTTCTTTCATCATCGCCCTTTACTTATTATTTTATTTACCTATGATGCTAAAATAGCTTAGTTTTGCAAACGTATTTTTTTATCAGGCTTGATCATGACATATGTTTTATTGGGTCGCTCCCGCTAACATATAGTCTAATTAGAACCGATGCATGACGGTCTGATCAACCAAGTGCACTTTGGTTCGCTTTTATTTATCGTTCTACGTGGATGGGGACATAGCAAAACTTGTCATCTAGACTTCCATCCACGACTGCCTTGGCAATTTATTTTGAACTTTTTTCGGTCGTCCTTGAACCACGTATTCGTACTCGATAATATCACCTCTTTTGAACTCCCTATTGCTTTCGCCTTCACCTATTTTAGAAGGACGAAGGCATTAAACTAGAACTTCCTCTAGCTGTCCTATTACTTATGACCATTTTCACTCGATGTTGCCATATCTTTGTCTTGAACTACTCGACCTTTCCCTCGACCCTAAATCTACTTGAATTTAAGAGTGATTACAATCGTCACTCAATCATATCCTCAACCTAGACTACGACCATATAAACTTCGAACCCTTCTGTCTACTGTAGTGTCTTCTCACCCCCCTACGAATTCTTAATTTCGAGGACGAAATTCTTTTAAGTTGGGTAGGAAATAAAATCCCTAAATTTCAACTATTTTTTTTATTTTATTTAAATTTTGGTACTTATTTAAAATTTTGTATTGTACGTCGCGTAGTCGTATTTTACGTCGCGCACAAAATTTTATTTTTGTAATTGCTCGACGAGTGCGAATATGTGCGAGCATACATATTTTTAGGAAAAATATTTTTCTTATTTTTTTATAGTTTCAAAATATGTATAATAAGTATTTTAGTTATCGTTCCAAATTTGTTATTTTATTTATAAAGCCTTTCTAGTTATAATAATAAATATGCTTATTATAAAATGGTATATTAGAAAAGCAAGTTTTATATTTTAAAATTATTATTCAGTATATATACGTAAAATTTCAAAATTTATTTATAGCATATTTTAATAGATGTGAAAAAGATATTTTAATCTTGTTTAATTTAATAGTTTATAAATTTGGATAATTTTAAATTGGAAAGAATTTTATTGACCTTATTTTAAAATGGCTTTTAAATTAAAGATAAGTTTTTATCTATATTGAACTGGATTTTTAAACCGATTTAAATTAATGGTAGAATTGATATTTATGTTAGAGATTAGATGATCTAGATTTAAAATAGAATTTAATTTAAATGGAGATTTGATTTATTTGAATTAATATTTATATTATCTAAATAGGGTTTAAACAAACCCAAGCCTTATCCTAATGGGAATTCCCACATCCTATAAATAGGCAGGTACTCCTCCATAATTTTTGGGCATCCACAAATTTCTCCACAACCCATTGTGCACCGTGTCTGTGCTTCCCATCCACTATATTGTTTCCCAATACAAATACATAATATCCTGTCCGACAAACCGGACGATCACCTCGTGTCGGAAAACCACTCCCGACACGATAGTACAAAGCCACCAGAACTCCACCCCGCCATCGTCCGCATCCCGACAGTCACCTTCGCCCGTCGCCATTATCACCACATCCTGTCATCAACCAACGCCACCACCATCAATGTTTCCGGCAACCCCGCCACTCCGTACCACCACCATCACCATCGTCATCATCCCCAAACACCACCCAACAACACCGCCACCAACCTCCACCAGACACCAGAAAAGAAAAGTAAATAAATACAAACTCTCACCTCTCTAACGCCTCGCCGCTCCGAAACCATCGTGCCTAGTGCCACCGCGTGACTGCACCAAGCCCGCGAACGACTGCGCCTCGCTCTTCCCTGTCCGAGTGCCGTTCTCGGGGGCTAGTGGCCACGCTCACCAGAACCCACCGTCCGCCGGCGCCCAGAACCGCCGCCACCGATTCTCCGGTCATCCCGCCGCCTTTCCCCTTCGTCTCCCTCCAGCCGAGCCTCCATCAGCGCGCGCGCCTCCTCGCCCCACCGGCGACTCCCCGTGCGTCCGCCGCACGCTCAAGCCCTCCTTCTCCGCTGTCCGGTGTCTCCCGCCCATGCGGAGTGGCCGACCAGCCGCGACCAACTCGCCACGGTCTCTCCGTCGTTTCCGCGCAGCCCCGATCTTCTCCACCTGGGGTCAGCCTTCCGCCGTCGAGATTTTTCTACCCCCACTGCCGCCGCGTGGAGCCCGACCAAGCCGTCGGTGAGTTTCCCCCATCTTCCCCTCTCTTCCCCTTTTTGATTGATGAAGAGTTGGAAACGGTAAAAAAAACAGTACAGTGGTTTAAAAAGTCATTTTCTATTATTATTATTATTATTATCATTATTATTATTATCATTATTATTATTATCATTATCATTATCATTATTATAATTTTATTTTTATTATTATTATTATTATTATTATCATTTCTGATATTTATTATTTTTATTATTAATATTATACTAATATTACTGATAATTATAGTAATATTATTTTTGGTGTTTTTTAAGTTATTAAATTGAAGCCAGCCATTATATTTAGATATGGGCATATTTATTTTCAAATTATTGTATCATATTTAGTATTCAAAAATATAGTTTGGGCTATATAATATTATCATCATAGTTATTAATATTACAATAGCCTTTTTTTAAAAATAATATATAATTAGTATTTCGAAAATTATGTTGTCACGAAATATGTATTATTACCTAAGGATACACTTTGACCAAAGGAATATTTTTGACAAAAATAATTTTGCCTAATATAATTTACTAGATTTCAAAATATATTTCTCCAAATTATCCTAGATATAGTTTATAATATTATAAGTAATTTTGAAATATTTTTTCAAATACTATAAATAGCTCTATAAATATTTAATCTCTCCTTAATTGAAATCTTAATCATGATTGATCATTATTCCCTATCTTCTTACAAATATCGAACTTCCTTGTATCCTCTCTAGCCAATTGGACTGTCCCGGACTCGATGGCACGGTCCGTACTATCATCGGAGGCCGTCTTGCGTAATTGTAACATCAAGGTCATATTTGTGCCACATGGTTTATCGCAGCACACCAGGCGTCGCTACCAGGCAAGACACCTTGCCTTTACTGTTTAAATTTCTTGCTCAATATCGTGCATGTTTTAGTTGTTTCTTTTTAAATTATATGTAAATGCAAATTACTATATTTTATACAATTGGCTTAGAGTTAAGGGACTACACTCAAATTTAGTGTGTCTCATTGACTTGTCACGATTGTACACGAGTTGTGTGTGAGAGTTGTGAGTATCATGTAGGGGTCACTTGCGTATGGGCTGATCCCCCGTGCGCATGCGTTAGAATATAACTGCTAATAGATTGTGTAGAAGACTTTGGCAGTTATTAAGGATTAAACAGTATCGTGGAGTCGACGCATGTATAGTATCATTGGGGGAGGGGACAGTTATTAGCGTAGGGGCTATATTTTATTTTTACACACATTTTGGGCCGACGGTGACTCTCATGAGCACTACCTTCTACCCAGGTCGATAGCGTCTCGGATGAGCGCTACTTGCTGGCCACTTTCTATTACTTGCTTGCGTGAATCCTTTACAGCCCCTGCGTAGAACGTTGTCCTCAAAATGTATATCACATAGGATGGTTAGGAACCTTTACTCATGCATACTTTCCTGTTGAGCTTATTTATTCAGTTTATCGGCATGATATTATGTGTCTTGTTACGTCCCTCTGAGGACCTGGTTTTTCCCCAGGTGTGTGTTTTCGTGATTTCTTGCAGGTGCTCTAGCTAAGGCCATTCCTTCCTTCGTGATGATTGCTCTTGGACTCGCCATTGCTCTCGCTTGCTAAATTATTTCCTTGTATATTTTTCTATATTTAATTTGGTTGGTAGTGGACTTTGTCTCCGCCCAACGATTGTATACATGACAAACTCAAAAGTTGCTTTTATATTATTATTTATATTTGTGGATGAGATTTAGTGTCTTGGCTTTCTACATTTTACAGCTTATGTATACATACGAACCGTATGTTTACTCGTATGTATACAGCTGGCATAATACGTTCTAGTCCTACGTATTTTGGGACTGGGGCGTTACATAGATGCGGACACTTCCTACAATATTCTCCTGGGGCGTCCTTGGATACACGATTACATGATCGTGCCTTCCATACTGCACCAGTACTTTAAGTACGTCGACAAGCACGGCTTCGTGAGGACAGAATTTGTCGACATCTATCCCTTTAAAGGGGTCGAATCCTACTACTCAGACTCATGCTTGTACGAGAAGTCAAAAAGGCACCTTATCGAAGGAGATGTTCAAGCTCAAACTGAGATGGCAACTGGATCGGAAGAACCTCTGACGATCCACCTCCTAGCCCACAAACCTGGCAAAACTGTACCCCTTACAGCCACTCTGCGTAAGGATGCAATCAGCCTCTCTGTACAGGAGGGGCAGATGATAATCTGACTGCCAAGGTCTGGCCAAGCGCCAAGACCCACGACAGAGCCACTAACAATCAGGCTGCCTAGAACTAGCCAGCAACAAACAGAGGGGCTCAATCCCTCTGTCAAGCCGATGACGATTCGTCTTTCCAAAATGAATTGGCAGTCGAACGCTAAGCCGAAGACTGCTAGCCAGCCAACAACTTCTCACCCAGCACCGAGCACCAAACTGGGGGTCACTAGTATGCCAACGACTCCACGTTCTGCTCCACCAGTGGAGTCTCTGATGATTAAGCTGTCCAAGTCATCCTCACAGTCTTCATTGACACAGGGGGTGGCCGAAGAAGAGTCGGAGTTGGCCAAGTATGTGGCTGCTCACACTGATGTTCCATTCACAGATGATGTAATTCCACTAGAAAAGATACCTTACTTCATCAATAAAGGGCTATCTTTGAACTACCTCGAGCTTAATAAGCTTTGTACAATATATGCCATGGAACACGGTATAGGCACCCACCTACACACACAGGTGACAAATGTTTACATCGCAAACCAACTTACTCCAGTGGAAGATGCTTACCGTATAGTCGAGGGAGAGGATCATCCAATCATCTTCGGCCAGAAAAATGATCCCCAGCCCTTCAGGATAGAAGAAGTTGATCTCGAGCCCGACACCGGGAGACTGTCCCTTTATTTGTATAGCTCCCAATCCAAGTATATCATGCAAAAATAGGGGTATGATCTGGAGACTACGCCTGGCTTAAATTACGGCACTGGTCGGCGATTACCCTTACAGTTACCAGTCCCGGCTGGAAAACCACGGGATTACTATAACAAGACCAGATGTGGGTTAGGTTATGTTACACCTGCAACGACCCCTGAAAGCTCAGATGAGGAATGCGACTGGCATTCACACTCAACCGGATCACCAACTTCTGATTCGGATGGCAGTATCGGGGACTTATTCGGGCAAGTCTTGTCTGTCAATATGGCATTCGTCGATGCCTATGAAGAAGATGAAGACATTCCTGAACTTCTTGAGTTAGAGCCATGTACCCAACAGCTAGATGCGCAATGGGAAAAGCGGTTCGAACAAAGAGAGCTCCCTACTGAAAATGAGGTTATGCAAGTTGACCTCGGCAATGAGTCTTCCCCAAAACCAATCTTCGTTAGCAAAAGTCTGATAGACGAAGAGCGAGAATCGCTACTGCAACTCGTCAAAGAATATATTGACATGTTCGCTTGGAGTTATGAAGACATGCCAGGGCTAAACCCCGAGGTTGCACTCCACAAGCTCAACTTTCGTCCGAACGCAAAGCCGGTCAAACAACAGCAACGACGGTTCTGCCCAGACATCCTGAACTCCATCGAAGCTGAGGTCAACAAACTGATAGCCAGCAGCTTCATCCGCGAGGAACAGCATCCAGACTGGGTAGCCAACATAGTACCAGTCCTTAAGAAGAATGGGAAGATTCAAATTTGCATGGACTTCCGAAATCTAAACGAAGCATGTCCCAAAGATGAGTTCCCTCTTGCCATTACGGACATCATGATTGACAACACATGTGGCTTTGAGCGCATGTCATTTATGGATGGCTTCTCAGAATACAACCAAATCAAGATGTTTTTTGACGACGAGAAGCATACATCATTCCGAACACCGATTGGCGTGTATTGTTACACCGTTATGCCCTTCGGTTTAAAGAATGCCGGTGCCACATACCAACGAGCTATGAGCATCATTTTCAGAGATCATCTGCGTAAGACTGTTTGCCATTGATTGTAAAAGAACAGAACAATTATCGGAGGACTGAACTTAGACTCACAATACAAACTCGCTCGTACAAAGAAAGCCTAGGGACGAAAACCTAGGTACAGCAGACTAAGTACGATTGTTTATTTTTGATTCTGGGGGGTGACGATAGAGGCTCGGGAAAGCGACGGCCGCTCTGCCTTACTCCTTGGACGATCAGTATGCAGCCTTGGCTCGGGGAAGATCTGCTTGGCGTTGACGATGAAAGGCTCTTCTTACTCTCCTCGGGTTGCTCTCCTGGCTTCTCTCTCTCTGTGAGTATCAAGAAGAAAGGGGGGAGCTCTCTCTGTGTAGATCTCTCTCTTCTTATTTTTTTATTCTTTTGTTGCCGACCTCTCTCTCTCTCCTCTTTTTTTTTTGCATGGGGAGGATGCTGGCTATTTATAGGAGTGGGGTGTGATCATTAGGGTTTGCTGATGATTATCTGTTTGGAATGTCGGCGCTTCCTTCATTCTATCTGAGCCCTTGATCCTGATCATAAAGAATCTCGGCCACTAATGCTGATAGCACCAAATCTTATGAGCAGTTAATGCTGACCGCTTTAAATCCTCGTGATTGATTATGCCAATATTTGATTGCTCGCCACGTGTCCTATTGGCTTGATGATAAATGATTTGACCTGATCTCGGCAATTATGATACTGATGTCAAATATTCTCGTTGGGATTCTGTTGAATCTTCAGTGCCACGTATTTTAATTGAAGGTCCTGCCAGGGCCGCATAGGGTGACCAACACTTGAACCGCAGGGAGATACTCTTCGTGAACCGCAGGAGTCAATACCTTATCGAGCCGCAGGGGACGAGCTTTCCGTAAGCCGCATATTCGTAGTCTTTGTGAGCTGCAGGGGACGATCTCTCCATGAGCCGCATATGTATAGTTTCTGTGGGCCGCCTGAGTTAACATGGTATTGAGCCGCATAGACCGGGCTATGGGTGGACCGCATATGGCGGATTCCTGTTAATCATATTAGAGTGATTCCTCAATGAGCCGCATGAAGCTGTTCTCTACCCGAGCCGCATGAGACTTTTGCCACGTGGCAATCTAGGATTTCTGACAGATCGGGTCAGAGATTGTCTTCTTTCCCCGAGGAGTCTGTCATTATGGCAGAGCCATTATGACACTTTATGTCAGAGACGTCGCAGCCGTCGAGTCGTGTCAGAGCATTAAATGAGGCCATTACTCCCGTAGCCAGCTGTGGGGGGATCACACGTGGCGTCAATTGAGCCGCATGTTCCTGCTGAACCGCATATATCCCCGAACCGCATGAGTCTGAGGGTCTTCTTTCGGGCCGCATGGGGCAACTCCAGTATGAGCCGCATAGGCTTGCTACCCAAAGCCGCATGGGCTATCTATGCTTTTATTCTAATATTTTCCATGCTTCTACAGGACCCCCTTCAAAGTTTTCAATTTGTAAAATTGAAACACTTTGAATAAGAAGCATGGCCCCGTTCATGCCGCATAGGATGTTCTGTTTACCTGAGCTTCCTGGCCGCATTAGCATCTCGGCCGCATAGATCCTTCTGGCCGCATAGGCTCTTTGCCACGCGTCCTGACCTCGTGAGCAAATCTTCATTAATTGCCTTCGATTTGATTTAACGCCGTCTTTTGGGGGAGGATCCCAAGGGTCGGTTTTTGCTTTGACCGAAGCGTTCTCGCCTTTATTTTTGGAGGCGGCGCATAATCCGAGGCGTCTTTCTACTTTATGGATCGCCTATAAATAGGAGTCTTTCAGCTCTTGGGGATTTCTTTATCTCCTTTCTTTGCTTGAATTCCCTGTTGTCAGTTTTGCTCTTCGTCGTCCTTCTTCATCTATCGACCATGGCTCCTAAGAGATCTGCTGCATCGAAGGCCGCGAAGGGCAAGGCAGTTGCTGTGGCGGCGACTGCAGCGACGAATGTGGTCGCTCCTCCGTCGGCTGCTGTAGGCGTTGTCCATCCTGATGTTCACCCGCCCATCGCTGGTAAGGGGGTCACTCCGAAAAACCCTAACTGCTGCCATGGCTCTGTTGCATACTTTATGCACAAGCCACATATACGAGATGTATCGATGTGGCCGTATAGGCACTTCGCCCATTATGGCCGCATGAGTTTGTCATATTCGATCAGTGTCGCATGTGTGTTTTCGACTTGGGCCGCATAAGCGTTGCTCACTTTTGAACCACATGAACTTGATAGTTTGTAGCCGCAGTGGTTTATATGAGTCGGGCTTAGCCACATGAATTTATAAATCCTTCTGAATCTGAGTTGTACGGATTTGGTTAATTCAGAGCCGCATGGGGCTATGACGCGCAGAGCCGCATGGACCTATCTGCTGATGAGCCGCATGAGGCTGTGGCAACCTTAGCCGCATAGACTTCAGTAATCTTTTCTAATACTTCTGTCTTCTTTGTTTGTCTTCTGACCTTGTTTCTTTTGCCTGTCTTCAGTGACTCTGCCCGTGAATCCTGCTGGGGAACTTATGGTAGGCTCGCGTCAGTTAGCCTCGGGCGTTCATCGGGATGACTTAGTTCGTCAAGTGTCCGAACAGCTACTTGTTGATGAACCTTTAGAACGGCTAAATGTCATCAGGGTTCAATCCTTTCAATTCCTTGTTGATATGATAAGCTCTGGGCAGTCTGACGGGAAGTATCTGAAACCGGTCTTCCTCTTTGGGGATGCGTTGGTTGTAGAAAACTCCCGAGTGTTGGATGTTTCGGAGAGTTGGGATTTTGACCTGGATGGGATGCCGATTCACATCCCTATTATGAAGCGCCATTTCCCTTTTGAGTGGTTCAATATGATCGTTCTGGATAGGCAGATGCCGGACACCCTCACTCCAACCAGACCGGGGATGTTTGTTGGTAATATCCGTTATAACAGAGCCACTAGGTCAGTGCGCGCAATCAAAGATCCAGCCAGTCGGTCCGTGATGGGGTTAGTTCCAGGTACCTTCATCAACACCCTGGGTCCTAATTTTTCATTCTTCCAGGCTGATACCTTCCTGAGTCAGCTAGCTTGCAAAGGGTCCTATCCTATTGGTAGGTTGGTCCTGCCGAGCTGGGTACACCCCATTCCTCCGTGGGCTAATCTGTCTTCATGGATCCTACGAAAGTATGAAGAGTTTTTGCGGGAAGTCAACCTTTATGAAGCTATACGGGGTACCAGCCACGGATTGCCCGTTAATAAGCCACTGTTCATGGCCCTTCTGGAGATGTACAATCATCGAACAGGGACCTTTTTTACCCCTGTTGGAGAATTAGGGCTCGCTCTTCACGAGATGTATGCTATCTCCAAGCTCCCCTGGGGGGATGAACCCTTCGAAGTGTATACGCCGACGAATGAGGAGCTCCAAAATTTGGATCAACGATTCCCCGGTTTCGTCACCGTGTATCAAGAATTATTATGCCATCATAGCACCTGTCACCGGACGACTATCCAAAAAAATGATAGCTCGGAGGGGGACTCTCCCCATACTAAATCTTGGGTTGCATACCTTTTCAAATTTAGCGCGGCTGGCCGAGTTACTTCCCGAGATCGTTTAACTCCTAAAGAAGTGGAGGTCTTGATGTCGACTGCCCGGAGGTCGAGGTCTCAAAGTGACAGGTTCGGGAGCCAGATTGACTCCTTTAGCTACTTTCGTTATGGCACCCGACGGTTGTCCGAGAAGGCACTCTTGGCCGAATTTTTAATGGTGTGGCTGCACAATTGCGTGGTCTCAGGAGGGGCAGGCTCTATTGAGAGGATCAGTCGCCACTTCATTCTTCCTGCCGTGAAGTTGGCCTTTGGGGTCAGGCTGGCCCTCCTTCCTGCCATGGTGTGTAGTATTCAACATGGTCTTCGTGCCTTCTCGTCCAAGGTCATTGCTCGTGACGTGGCAATAGATTTTGAACGTGTAGAATTGCCTTACCATTACTTACTGGGATGGCTATTGCTGCATTATCAATCCTTGATGAGACCCGGGACGGGAGAAGGCGTTACAGGTGATGACGCGTTTCTTTTCAAGTATCACCACCAGCCTTGGGAATGTAGTACCATGCCGGCGTGTCGGAGGATACTGGCGAGGGTGGATGGGTACAATTTCTTCGTATCCGTTCCTCATTTCACTGATCAAGAGGTGAGGAGTGTTCATATTGATGGGGTCGAACCTCCTCATTTTTTGCCTGAAAAGATGTGTTTTTGGCTGCGCAACATTCGCCCGGCGCATCTAGTTTACCGGAATCGCACCACTGTGTATTTGGAGCCCTACTTGCCTAGTAGGTTTGCCCGTCAATTTGGGTATAGTCAGCTATTCCTCGGGCGCCCCAGTTCTCATCTGGGATTTGAAGGCAACATTCTTGACGGTATCAGAGCATGGAGCTACTATGACACCTATCATACTCGGACTAGCTTCTTGGTCCCTGCCGTAAATGTGACGGATGAAATCCTGCATATGGCAGCCCTGTATCATGTCACGGCGAATCCTTCTCCCCTCGATTTTGACTTGAGGACTAGCTTCATTGTGGGCACTCGCCTAGCGGAGAAGGCTATGACGTCGAGAGCAAAGAAGAAAAGGGCGAATAGGGTTCCCTCGCCCGATTCCGAATCCTTTGACACAATTGAGGAAAATAATGACCGGGACAGCGAAGACTCCTTTTCTTCGGGTGATGGGATAATGGCGGGTCAGCCTCCAGTTATGGCGGCTAAGATGGCGATGGAACAACCGTCGGCCGTATTTGACGAAGCAGTGGACCCGTTACCGTCTACGTCGGAGGAGGTACGGGTAGATCTATCGCCCGCCATGCCTGGTCCTTCACGTAAGCGAGGCAGGCATGAGCCTACCGGCGGAGAAGTAACTTTTTCTATAAAGAGAGTGGCTGTCGGTCCCCGTAGGCTGCTTATTACGGAGAAAGGTGAGGGTGTAGACGATGTTCCGGAGGTAAGTCCAAGCCGGAGTTCTATCTTTATTGTAGTCTTCTTTCCTCTCGGGGACATGACTTGGTCATTTCTTTTTATAGGTGTCTGACGAACCAGGCTCTCCTGGACCATCTGCTGCTTCAGTAGTTGATCCGGCCCTTGCCGTTTTGATTAGCGACATGTGTGCCGCGGTCCTCTCTGCGGGGGCTCTCTCAGCGGCGACTAAGGACTCCCAAGCTGCTGAGGCTCCAGCCCGGGGTGATGGGATTTCTGAATTTCAACGAGATAACACCATCCTCGGTGCATCCCCTTCCGAGGATGCAAGGGCAGATGAGTCTCTTATTCCTGACTCGGAGGCTGTTGGTGAAGAGGTTGTGATGGCTGTAGGCAAACCTCAGCCTCCACATTCTTCCACTGGTATGCTGAGCCACATATTGACTACCGAGGGGGCTTATTCGCTATATCAACATATCCTTCGGGTCAAGTCGATTCATGGTTGCCTTGGCCCTGCAGGTCCTGACCTTTTACCTCCCGCCGCGGATGTTCCCAGGGAGAGTTCGGTTGGCCATTATCCGGACGAAAGGAATGTTTCTTCTCTTCTCTCTCATGTTGAAGAGCCTCCTGCCGTCTCCGGGCAGACGGGGAGGGAGTTGGCAATGGTTTCCGCCTCGTCTTCCGCTGTTGACACGGCTCCGGAAGTCGACTTCTCGACCTTGTCGAGCATCCAAATCCTGCGGGCTGCTGAAGAGGAGTTGGCCGCTGTTCAAGCGTCTTTCCGTGCGGAGTTGGTTTCTCTGGTGGCAGGAGCGGCAGACTCCGTCGCGTCTTCTTCCGTGCTACCAGCCACACTCCCGCTGACACCGGTTTCCTCGGAGGCTCTGGACGAGGTGACACAGGATGTGGTTGACAGCTTTTATCGCCACTTAGGGAGGGGTATAAACGCTGCCGTGGACCGGGGGGTCCCTTTTTCTCTGTCTCTACGGGGAGCTCGGGGTCAAATTGACACTCTGAAGGGTCTTCCTGGCGGGCTGGGGTTAGCAGCGTTCCTGGAGCCTAAGCTGACAGAGGCTGACCAGCTTGTGACCCAACTGCTGGCAGTACGGCAGGCTGGTTTGCCTGCCGCGATCGAACGAGAGCGGGGCTTCCTGGTTGCGGCTCGGGACAGGATCAAGCTCGCTCGAGAAACTGCCGGGCCGGCTGTGCAGGGAGATCTTGACAAGTTTTCCGCCTCCTATGACCGGCTGGGTCGTCGGAGTCAGGCTTGTAGGGCCCGGGAAGAGTCTACCTCTCGTGGAATAGCTGACACGAAGGAGCGGATTCTCGCGCTCCAGGAGGAGTTAGCCTTCTTAGAGTCAGAGCGGGAGGCTGCTCATGCAGAACAAAAGTCGATTGCTCGGGAGGCCGAGCAGATTTCTCGAACTTCTGCCAACCTGGAGCGATCTTTTAAGAAGTTCGAGGATAACTGGCAGGCCCACGTTCATCTGGAGGACCCGGCGGTGTTGAACCAGGAAGCTGAGCGTCGAGCCAAACAGAGGTTTGAGCGGTCGGTCGCCTTGATAAAGGACCGCCTCACGGTGTTATGTGCCCCGGAACAGTGATCCGCCCTCTGTCTTCTTCTGCCTCTTTTTTTTTTTTTTTTTTTTTCCATATGTGTATATTTTTATTTGCAAGGGATGTGATCCCCAATGATGTAGCCCTTTGATTTTTGGATAAATGAGCATGTTTTAACTCATCTTTTCTTTCTTGTATCGGCGTTCATAGAATCGGACTTGCTGGGGGATTATTTGTGGACCTGTTACCCTAGGCGTACCTTTGTTTTACGTACGGATAACAAGTTTGATCAGGATGTCCGGGACGGCCATGACAAAATGGTCATAGATGTTCTCGGTACTGGAGAAAGGAATGCCGTAGAGCAGCCGGGCTCCCGGGGCATGGTAAGATGGTGGATTTATGCCAAGAAGCTTAGCAAGGGATATTTGTGGACCTGTTACCCTAGGCGTACCTTGGTTTTAGGTACGGATAACAAGTTGGAAGGAAGCCAGTCATATTTGCTCCGAGGTTACGAGGGCGTAGCAAACATGAGGGTTTTACCGTGGAATCTTCCTACTCAGAGGTAATGAGAACATGGTAGGGGGAGACTTCACAGAAGACTTTTCTATAATCAATAGTGGTCAACAGAGGACGTTTGTGGTCAACAGAGGACATTTGTGGTCAACAGAGGACGTTTGTGGTCAACAGAGGACATTTGTGGTCAACAGAGGACATTTGTGGTCAACAGAGGACATTTGTGGACCTATTATCCTTGTCGCACCCCGGTTGTGGGTACAGACAATAGGTTGAAAGGGAACCAACATACTTGCTCAGAGGTAATGTGGACATGGCAAATATGGTGATTTCTTCGACGGAGCCTTCCCACTCAGAGGTAATGAGGACATGGCAGGAGTGGGCCCAATGAAGAAGGGGTGCATAGAATTACTCAGAGGTAGGAGGACATGGAAGTTCTCTGCGAGGGGGCAGTTTGTTTTTGGTGGAAGTGAAAACGACTCAGAGGTAATGAGGACATGGTCGTTTCGGAGATTAGTGGATCGATTACCCTTTTTGTGCACTGGGAGCACGGGTAGTGGATCATGAGGGAGGATCTCTTTCAGGAAGAAAGTTCAGAGGTATGATTATACGTGACTTACTATCTGAGAGAGTGACCGGAATGTAAGTACATAATTTGGATTTTCTAGAATATTGAAGAAATGAGAGTTCAGTGGCACCAGCGGGTGCATGGCTCGGTAATCTGAAATGTTATGGATGTGGGTTCAGTGGTATCAATGGATACATGACTCGATAATTTGGAAAATGGTGGGTGCAAGTTCAGGGGTACTAATAGGGTACATGACTCGATAACTTGGAGAATGTTGTCTAAACATAGTATTTCTTCAGAAACTTGCCGTTGACGGGCAACATAAGCAAGTCCCCATTCTGCTTGGCGAGGCGGTAGGCGCCGTTGGAGAACACGGTCTCGATGACAAATTGACCTTCCCATTTTGGCTGGAACTTGCCTGCGGTTTTGTGAGTCATGACCATTGGTCTCCGAACTGCCAGAACGAGATCGCCCACTTGGAATGTTCTGATTTTGACCTTCTTGTTGAAGGCTCCTGAGATACGTGCTTGGTATAGCTCGATCCTTTGCTGGGCTAGTAGGCGCTTTTCGTCTAAGGCCTCCAACTCTTGTAATCGACGTCGATAGTTATCATCCGTTGTCAATTGATAAGTAAGGGCGACGCGTAGTGAGGGAATCTGAGTTTCCAGTGGGAGGACTGCCTCACTCCCGTATACTAAAGAGAATGGTGTATTCCCAGTAGCTGTTCGAACTGTGGTGCGATAAGCCCATAAGCATTCGCCGAGCTTCTCGTTCCAGTCGCATTTGTTGGAGGAGACAAACTTCTTAAGGAGTTTGATGATTGTTTTATTGAATGCCTCTGCCAACCCGTTTGCTGCTGGGTTATATGGTGTCGAAGCGACATTCTGAATACGGTACTTATCGCAGAATCGGTAGAATGCATGGCTTATAAACTGTGGACCATTATCATGGATGATCCTCCGTGGTAGTCCGAAGCGGTAGATGACGTGATGCTTAAGGAAGCTGATCACGTTTGAAGTCTTAACTTCTGCGAGTGGGACGGCTTCCGACCATTTGGAGAAGTAATCGGTGATCGCAAGTATGAAGCGATGTCCTCGGGAGGAAGGTGGGGTGATTGGACCAATGATATCCATTCCCCATGCTTCGAATGGCCAGGATGCCACCGTTGGATGTAGAAACTCGGATGGTTGGTGAATGAAGTCTGCGTGGACTTGGCAAGCCTTGCATTTTCTGGCATAGTCTATTGCGTCTGCCACCATCGTGGGCCAGTAGTAGCCCATACGGCGAAGGCGGTCCTGTAGCTTAGGGCCAGGCTGATGGGCCCCACAGACACCATCGTGAGCTTCTCGTACAGCTTCTTTGGCTTCTGCGTTTGACAAGCACCGGAGTAATAATCCATCGTAGGATCGTCGGTACAGCATTTTTGTCTCTGTGTCGTAGAAGAATCTGAGAAAACGCCGTCTGATGGAGGTGGCTTCCCTTGGGTTCTCCGGGAGGATGTCGTATACGACGAAGTCAATGAACGGCTGTCTCCAGTCTGGTGTTTCGTCGACCGTCCGGGCGGAATAGCTCGCCACGAATTGAATATTGTTCTTGGGACAGACCAGTTCGTGGCCTATCACCTCAACCGAGTGATGCGCTTGGTTCGGCACTGCTAAGGAAGCGGCAAGGCCTGCTAGGGCATCGGCTTCGATATTTTGAAGTCTGGGGACGTGTTCGATGAAGAATCCCTCGAATGAGGAGATAATATTGATTGCTATTTGGTGGTAGGGGATCATGTCTTCATGGCGGACTTCGTACGACCCCCGAATCTGATTGACGATTAATTGTGAATCGCCGTATGCTTCGAGATATTCTACACCCAGCTCCTTTGCGAGTTGGAGGCCAATGACCAAAGCGTTGTACTCGGCCACATTGTTGGAACAGGGTTCCGTGAGAGAGTAGGCGCGATTGATCACTAGCCCGGTAGGAGAGATCAATACCACTCCGACCCCGACGACGATATTTCCCTTGGGTCCGGTTCTTGAGGCGCCATCGAAGAACATTTGCCATATGTTATCGTGAGTGGCTGTGTTCGAATCGGCGACCTCGTCTGGGATCTCTTCATAGATTCTGGATGACTCCGATCCTGGGTGGGCTGCCAAAAAGTCTGCTAGGGCTTGACCCTTGACAGCCTTCTGTGGGACGAAGATCATATGATATGGGGATAGCAGTATTGCCCAGGTAGCGAGGCGAGAGCTGAGCGCCCCTAGTTTAGTCATGAGGACCCTGAGGGGATTTACCCGTGAGATCACATGTATGGTTTGTCCTGTAACATAGTGCCGCGTCTTTTGAATAGCGAACACCAAGGCGAGGCATTCTTTCTCCACGACAGTGTATCGGTGTTCGGGCCCGACCATCATTCGGCTGAGGTAGTATATGGCCTGTTCGTGTCCTGCGTCGTTATTTTGTGCCAGCAGGGCACCGAGGGAGTGTTCCATTGCTCGTACATAGAGCAAGAATGGTTTTCCAGGGACCGGGGCCACCAGGACTGGAGGATTTGACAAATATTCTTTGATGTTGTCGAAAGCGCGTTGGCATTCTTCGTCCCATGCGAATGAGACTCCCTTCTTCATGAGGTGTGTGAACGGCCGGCATCGTCCGGAGAGATTGGAAATGAACCTTCTGATATAGGCTAGCCTCCCTTGGAGGCCTTTAAGTTCGCGGAGATTTTTCGGGGGACCCATCTCCATTATTGCCTTGGTTTTCTCAGGGTCTACATGGATACCCCGTACAGTGATGATGAAACCTAAGAACTTCCCGCTGGATACGCCCAAAAATGACTTTGTAGGGTTCATCTTTAGGTTGTGGGCTCGCATCAAGTCGAATACCATCTTTAGATCTTGCAGATGATCCTCCTTGCGGCGACTCTTGACAGCGATGTCGTCGACGTAGCATTCCACTGTTTTGCGCAAATGTTCTCTGAAAATGATACTCATAGCCCGCTGATATGTGGCACTAGCGTTCTTTAGACCGAATGGCATGACTGTGTAACAGTATGTGTCGATCGGTGTTCTAAATGATGTGTGCTTCTCATCGTCGGGGGACATCTTGATTTGATTGTATCCCGAGAATCCATCCATGAATGACATACGTTCGAAGCCGCATGTGTTGTCAATCATGATGTCCGTGATCGGGAGAGGAAATTCGTCTTTCGGACATGCCTCATTTAGATTACGGAAGTCGATGCAGATTCGGATCTTCCCGTTCTTCTTAAGGACCGGGACTATATTGGCGACCCAGTCAGGGTGTTGCTCCTCACGGATGAAGTCGCTGGCTATCAGTTTGTTGACTTCGGCTTCGATCGCGTCCATGACGCCCGGGCGGAAGCGTCGTTGCTGCTGCTTGACTGGCTTTGCATCCGGCCGTATATTGAGTTTATGGAGAGCAATGTCGGGATCTAATCCCGGCATGTCTTTGTAACTCCATGCAAATACGTCAATGTATTCTCGGATGAGTTCCAGCAGTGATTCTCGTTCCTTGTCTGTTAGGCTTTTACTGACGAAGATTGGCTTTGGAGAGGATTCGGTGCCGAGGTTGACCTGCATAACTTCGTCCTCCGTAGGAGGTTCTCTTAGCTCGAACCGCTTTTTCCATTGTGCGTCTAACTGTTGGGCCCACGGCTCAAGCTCGAGAATTTCAGGAATGTCCTCGTCTTCTTCGTAAGCGTCGGCAAATGCCATGTTGACTGATAGGACTTGTCTGAATATGTCCCCAATGCTTGTGTCTGAGTCGGAAGTTGGTGACCCGGTTGAGTGTGACTGCCAGTCGCATTCTTCATCTGAGCTTTCAGGGGTCATAGTTGGCGTTACATACCCTAAACTGCATCGGGTTTTGTTATAGTAGTTCCGTGGTTTGCCCGCCGGGGCTGGCGTCTTCAAAGGTAATCGTCGTCCAGTGCCGTAGTTTAGTCCTGGCGTTGTCTCTAGATCATACCCCTGTTTCTGCATGAGATATTTGGATTGAGGGCTATAGAGATACAGAGACAGTCTTCCGTTATCTGACCCGAAGTCGACTTCTTCCATGGCGAGGGGATGCGGGTTGTTCGTCCGGCCGAAGATGATTGGGTGGTCCCCTCCTTCGATTATTCGGTAAGCGTCTTCTACTGGAGTAAGTTGGATAGCGGTGTACACATTTGTCACCTGTGTATGTAGGTGAGTGCCTATACCGTGGTCCATAGCATACATTGTACATAGCTTGTTGAGTTCGATGTAATTCAAAGATAGCCCTTTATTGATAAAATAAAGTATCTTCTCGAGAGGGATTACATCATCCGCGGAAGGGGTATCGGAGTGGGCAGCCACATACTTGGCTAATTCTGGTTCTTCTTCGGCCACCCCCTGTATAAATGAAGACTGGGAGAGCGACCTAGTCAGCTTGTTCTTCAGGGGCTCGACCGGAGGAGCAGGTCGTGGAGTTGTTGGTGGACTAGCAACCCCCAGCTTGGCATCTGACGTGGGGCGAGGAGTGGCTGGTTCGCTGGAAGTGTCAGACCTCGCGTCGGGGTGACGGCCCTTTTTAGGAAGACGTATCGTGAGCGGTCTGTCGGAGGGATTGAGTTTCTCTGCTTGGAGCTGACCGACTCTCGGTAGTCTGATGGTAAAAGGTCCTGGTGTGGGTCTCGGCACTTGGCCAGACCTCGGCAGCCGGATCCTCATCTGCTCTTCTTGCGCCGATAGACTGATTGCGTCCTTACGCAGAGTAGCCGTAAGGGGTGCAGAACTGCCCGGTTTGCGAGCCTGGAGATGGATTGTCAGGGGTTCTTCTGATCTTGTGGTTGTCTTGGTGTGAGCTTGCACCTCCTCTTCGACTAGATGCTTCTTTGATTTTTCGTACAGACAGGAGTCTGAGTAATAAGATTCGACCCCCTTGAAGGGATTGATATCAGCAAACTCTGTCCTCACGAAGCCGTGCTTATCGACATATTTGAAGCACTGGTGTAGCGTGGAAGGCACGATCATGTAATCGTGTATCCAAGGCCGCCCCAGAAGGATATTGTAAGAAGTGTCGGCATCTATGACGTAGCAGGTGACTTCTGATTGGAGATCGCCAATCTGACATTTCAAGCGAATCTTCCCTATTGGGTAGCTCCTGCCCGAATTGAAACCGCTAATGGCGGTGCTTGTAGGCGTCAGGCGATGCATTGGAATGCGAAGATAATGTAGTAGATCCTTCGGAATGATGCTTATGGAGGACCCGGGGTCAATGTGCATTCGGTCTACCTTTACGTCGCCGATGTATCCAGTATAGTACAATGGGCGATCGTGCAGGTTAGTTTTGATGAGCATATCCTGCGGAGAGAAGACGATATTGGGTATTGCACCTGTACACGCACTATCTTGGAGATCTGTAGGCTGATTATCTCCCGTGAGGTTGACCTGAGCCAAGTATGCGTCGACATTTTGGAGCGCCTCACTTAGAGCTGTGCGGACATCTTTTGAGAGTCTCAGGAGTTCGTATAAGGACAATTTGGCCGGTGTGTTAGCCAATTGCGCCAAGATGTCGAAGTTATAGGGCCTCTCCAGCCCCTGAGGTGTCTCCTTTCGGAGAGATTTGTCGAAGCGAGTCTCCTTCGGCCTAGTCTTGTCGGTCGTCGAAGGCTGAGCCGGTCCCGGAGTATCAGCGTTTGTTGGCTGCTGATCATTAGTCGGATTCTCGGCCACTGGTTGGGCTTGTGCTCCAGATCGGGTAGTGACGGCTGAGACTTCCTCCTCCTCTGCCGAGGCGGTGCGGCATGATCTGACCTTTCCACTTTTCTTTTTAGAGGATAAAGTGGGCTGAGTCACCTCATGGACTAGGTCCGGATGGACCCACATGATCTCCCCTCGTGATGTGGTGAGGGGTATTAGGCCGGGAGTTTGATCACGGGCAGGCGGAAGGTTAGTGATTTCCATTGTTGCCAGAGGGATGGGCATGATGCCGTCTTGAGTCTCTGTTGGAAGGAAATTGCCGAATTGTACGGACACCATGTTGGCTGCTACGGTTACCTCCTCGAAGTCGATAGCCAGAGCGTTTGAATCGATGAGGTTCTAGATATACCATTTTAGTTGGTAGCAGTCGTGTGTAGCATGGTGGACGTAGCGGTGGTAATGGCAGAACTTCGGATTTTCCAAATCAGCAGGCCGAGGTTCCCGCCTTGGTGGAGGAAGCTGAATTCTATCTCCTTGTATAAGCATGTCCAAGATAGGCTTGACGTGGCCGTCTTCGAAAGAATAAGTGATTTGAGGCCATTGTTTGTCCGCTGGCTGTTGCTCGGGCTTCTGGGCTGTATCGGTCACCATGGCCTGCTTGCCTTTGTTGTCTCGGTTGGAGGGGCTACCCCCATTGTCGTTGCTGGCGTTGGGACGCTTCCCCTTGTTCTCTCCCTCTGAGATATGCAACCCCAGTTGGCGAGCTTTCTTCAATCGTTCCTCGGCACTTGTAGCGCTGATGATAAAGGCCTTCCAGTCCTTGAATTGACTTTCGCCCATCCAGAGACTAATTGTTGGGAGTAGTCTCTTTTGGCAAATTTCAATCAAGGAAGAGTCCGGGTTGCCAGATGGTAACTTCATTGCGGTTTGACGAAACCGCTCAATGTAATTCCTTGTCAGCTCTTTCTCTCCTTGGACGACGTCCATGAGGGTAGACATCGTGACGTCCTGTCCTACCTCATAGAACCTCTCCAAGAACAAGCGCTTGAAGCCAGCGAAGGAGTGGATGCAATTATCTGGCAGGTTGCGGTACCAATCGAAGGCGACTCCTTCCAGTGCCCCAATGAATAACCGTGTGAGGATGGCGTCCTCATAGGGCAGATGGTCGGTAGTGACCTCAAAGTAAGTGATGTACCGGCTTGCTGAAGTCTTACCATCATATGGGTTGATATTGAACGGCTTATATCTTGGGGGAAAGGGCACATCCCTCCATTCAGCTGGGTATGGTTGCCGTATTCTGAGGTCTTGGGAATTTTCTCGGGCGTGGAACATCGCTCGAAGCTCCTGAACCTCTCTCCTTACTTCTCGGGCCTCATCTGTCGCGGTAGGGGCCATTATCTCGGGAGCATTATTGCCCGGGTTTGGTGCCGCTGAATTTGAATCTATGTTGTTCGTGGGACCCGTGCTTGTCTGACCATGTGTCACTCCCTGCAGAGTAGGAAGTGCCGCTTTGATCTCATCTACGGACTTGACCAAGACGTGCAGTATGGCCTCCAAAGTGTCGATACGTTGGCGATCGCCGGAACCACCTTGGCTGTTGTCTGTCATGAATACCGTCCTCACGTGAGGAGTGACAGGAGGAGAGGTGGCGGACATGCCCTCCGAGTCATACTCATGCATCGAGAAATCATCGGAATATGTGGCGATGTTCTCTTCAGGTTCGGACTCGGAAGGAACAGTACCCCCAGCTTCAGAACTTGCTTCATTTAGGACGTCCTCGAGGACGTCGGTATCTGTTGTATCCGTCGGAGGATTTGCTTCCTCCAGTCTGTCTTCTTGGAATGTCGGGTTGTCGTAGAGGTTTGGAGGAGTGCTACCCCCAGTTCCGACGACCCCCAATGACGTAGACGGCGAACTTCCTACTGTAGCAGTTTTCGTCTTTGAACGGGTGTGTTGGAATACTCCAGTAGAGGATAATCCTTTAGACGACGGCTTCTTAGCTGCAATAGTTGACACCTTTGGGCTGGAGATGCTTGTCTTCTTCCCTCTCCCCTCCACGGGGACTTTCCGTGCGGAATTGCAGGAGGCAACGGGAGGTACCTCGTCTTCCGAGCTCGGAAGTTGTAATCTTTGGAAGACGGATGGCCGGTCTTCTGTTACTGCCGTGTTGTTGCAACAGCAGTTGACGATAATCTGGGTGCAGTGACGTCCCTGTGAGGACTCTCTGCACGCTGAGGCTCCTTCTCTTTCCTTGCGTTTGTGGAGGATAGCTTTACGCAGGTCAGAGGAACCACTTTGTCCGTTTGCCGCCGGGGGCTGGACTCGAGTGGTTTTATACAACTTCCCGTCAGAGGCCCGCGTGATACTCAGCGGGACGCCCCGATAGTCAGAGGTTGGGACAGCTGTCTGGACTTGATGAGTCCCCGCTGCCCTAGACTTTTTCTTTTTAGCACTTGTGGGTGCGTAATAGGAAGAGTCCACATTAGGTATCACAGAGTCTGGATTCTCATCCAGCGAGTGATCAGAGTTAGGACCGCATGAGAGTCGGTCGAAAACTGATCGAGAAAAGCGCGGTAGAGACGCTATGTGGCTAGCTTTGGGTGCCGTGCAGGCTATCTGCATGCGACTGTCTTCTGTTGTGGGACGAGTTCTTATGCGGTTAGGAGTCACGGCCGTGCAGGCTGTCCGTATGCGGTTGGCATCTATGGCCGTATGGGTTTTCTGCAAGCGGTTGACTTTACTAGCCGCATGAATCTCATCCATGCGGTTGGGAACTGTAGCTGCATAAGTTATGCGGCTGACAGAAGTGGCCTCATAAGTTTTCTTTGTGTGGTTGACGGTTGTGGCCGCATGGATTTTCTTTCTGCGGCTAATACCCTTCTGCGGTTCAGGTTGAGCAGAGACCCTCTTTGCCCCTGCAAGTCCAGCATCATAGTGTTTTCTTCTGCCGGACTTGGGGGCAGCAGAGGTGTCTGCGATCTGAAGTGGGGCCGCAGGAGAATCTTTCTCGCCGTCTTGAGCGATCGAGGGTATCCCATCGAGGGCTTGGGGAGGAGCAAATAACTTTGGCCTCCACTCTTTGTGAGCCTTCGTGGTGCGGGTGCATTTCTGGACCGGGCCAGCGTTGCCTTCAGAGAGCATCTCTTCGAACGCCTGTTGGTCAAAGCGGACGACCATCTTCTGTTGTGTGGAGCCAAGTTTGGCTGCATCCGATTGTGTCACCAACTCCTCAGCCGTGGAGAAGTTAGTCCCCAGCAGAGTCGCCATCGTGTTTGCCATTGATTGTAAAAGAACAGAACAATTATCGGAGGACTGAACTTAGACTCACAATACAAACTCGCTCGTACAAAGAAAGCCTAGGGACGAAAACCAAGGTACAGCAGACTAAGTACGATTGTTTATTTTTGATTCTGGGGGGTGACGATAGAGGCTCGGGAAAGCGACGGCCGCTCTACCTTACTCCTTGGACGATCAGTATGCAGCCTTGGCTCGGGGAAGATCTGCTTGGCATTGACGAAGAAAGGCTCTTCTTACTCTCCTCGGGTTGCTCTCCTGGCTTCTCTCTCTCTGTGAGTATCAAGAAGAAAGGGGGGAGCTCTCTCTGTGTGGATCTCTCTTCTTATTTTTTTATTCTTTTGTTGCCGACCTCTCTCTCTCTCTCCTCTTTTTTTTTGCATGGGGAGGATGCTGGCAATTTATAGGAGTGGGGTGTGATCATTAGGGTTTGCTGATGATTATCTGTTTGGAATGTCGGCGCTTCCTTCATTCTATCTGAGCCCTTGATCCTGATCATAATGAATCTCGGCCACTAATGCTGATAGCACCAAATCTTATGAGCAGTTAATGCTGACCGCTTTAAGTCCTCGTAATTGATTATGCCAATATTTGATTGCTCGCCACGTGTCCTATTGGCTTGATGATAAATAATATGACCTGATCTCGGCAATTATGATACTGATGTCAAATATTCTCGTTGGGATTCTGTTGAATCTTCAGTGCCACGTGTTTTAATTGAAGGTCCTGCCAGGGCCGCATAGGGTGACCAACACTTGAACCGCAGGGAGATACTCTTCGTGAACCGCAGGAGTCAATACCTTATCGAGCCGCAGGGGACGAGCTTTCCGTAAGCCGCATATTCGTAGTCTTTGTGAGCTGCAGGGGACGATCTCTCCATGAGCCGCATATACATAGTTTCTGTGGGCCGCCTGAGTTAACATGGTATTGAGCCGCATAGACCGGGCTATGGGTGGACCGCATATGGCGGATTCCTGTTAATCATATTAGAGTGATTCCTCAATGAGCCGCATGAAGCTGTTCTCTACCCGAGCCGCATGAGACTTTTGCCACGTGGCAATCTAGGATTTTTGACAGATCGGGTCAGAGATTGTCTTCTTTCCCCGAGGAGTCTGTCATTATGGCAGAGCCATTATGACGCTTTATGTCAGAGACGTCGCAGCCGTCGAGTCGTGTCAGAGCATTAAATGAGGCCATTACTCCCGTAGCCAGCTGTGGGGGGATCACACGTGGCGTCAATTGAGCAGCATGTTCCTGCTGAACCGCATATATCCCCGAACCGCATGAGTCTGAGGGTCTTCTTTCGGGCCGCATGGGGCAACTCCAGTATGAGCCGCATAGGCTTGCTACCCAAAGCCGCATGGGCTATCTATGCTTTTATTCTAATATTTTCCATGCTTCTACAAAGACCATGGAGTGTTACGTCGGCGACATAGCTGTCAAAAGCCGTTCTAAGGGAGACCATCTACAGGATCTGAGGACGGTATTCGACCTGATGCGAGCGCACAACTTGAAGATGAATCCTACCAAATCCTTCTTGGGTGTATCTAGTGGAAAGTTCCTGTGTTTTATTATTACTGTCTAGGGAATCCACATAGACCCTGAGAAAATGAAGGCAATCATGGAGATGGGTCCCCCGAGAAATCTTCGTGAACTCCGAGGCCTTCAAGGGAGGCTAGCTTACATCAGGAGGTTTATCTCTAATCTCTCCGGACGATGTCAGCCATTCACCCACCTCATGAAGAAGGGCATTTCATTCGTATGGGATAAAGAATGCCAGCGCACCTTCGACAGCATCAAAGAATATCTGTCGAACCCTCCAGTCCTGGTGGCCCCGGTTGCTGGGAAACCATTCCTGCTCTATGTGCGAGCAATGGAGCATTCTCTCGGTGCTTTACTAGCACAAAACAATGATGTAGGCCATGAGAAAGCTATATATTACCTAAGTCGAATGATGATGGGGCCTGAGCATCGATATACTGCCGTGGAGAAGGAGTGCCTTGCTCTGGTGTTCGCCATTCAGAAGACGCGACACTACGTCACGGGACAAACCATCCATGTCGTATCAAGAGTTAACCCCCTTAAGGTCCTCCTGACCAAGCCAGGTGCACTCAGCTCTCGCCTCGCTACTTGGGCGATATTGTTGTCTTCCTACCACATGATCTTCGTCCCGTAGAAGGCTGTTAAAGGTCAAGCTCTGGCAGACTTTTTAGCAGCTCATCCAGGTTCGGAGTCAACCAGAATAGACGAAGAGATTCCAGATGAGGTCGCCCATTCAAACGTGGCCTCTCATGATACCGTATGGCGAATGTTCTTCGACGGTGCTTCCATAACTGGGCCCAAGGGCAACATCGTCGCTGGAGTCAGAGTGGTGCTGATTTTTCCCTCTGGGCTGGTGATCAATTGGGCTTACTCCCTCACGGAGCCCTGTTCAAACAACATGGCCGAGTACAACACTTTGGTCATTGGCCTCCGACTTGCAAAGGAGCTGGGGGTAGAGTATCTTGAAGCATACGATGATTCGCAGTTAATCGTCAATCAGATCCGGGGTTCATATGAAGTTCGCCATGAAGATATGATCCCCTATCACCAAATAGCGATCAACATTATTTCGTCATTTGAAGGGTTCTTCATAGAACTTGTTCCCATACTCCAAAATATCGAAGCCGATGCCTTAGCAGGTCTTGCCGCTTCCTTAGCGATTCCGAATCATGCTCATCACTTGGTGGACGCGATAGGCCATAAATTGGTCTGTCCCAAGAATAATGTTCAATTTGTAGCGAGTTATTCTGCTCAGACGGTCGATGAAGCACCAGACTGGAGACAGCCATTCGTAGACTTCATAGTATATGGCATCTTGCCCGAGAATCCAAAGGAAGCTACTTCTATCAGAAGACGTTCCCTCAGATTCTTCTACAATACAGAGACGAAAATGCTGTATCGGCGATCATACGATGGATTACTGCTTCGGTGTCTGTCAAATACAGAAGCCAAAGAAGCTGTACGTGAAGCTCACGACGGCAACTGCGGGGCCCATCAGCCTGACCCAAAATTGCAAGACCGCCTTCGCCGAATGGGCTATTACTGTCCCACGATGGTTGCAGATACGATAGACTATGCAAGAAAGTACAAAGCCTGTCAAGTCCAAGCAGATTTCATCTACCAGCCATTCGAGTTTCTTCATCCGACGGTGGCATCCTGGCCATTCGAAGCATGGGGAATGGACATCATTTGTCCAATCACTCCACCTTCGTCCCGAGGACATCGCTTTATTCTCGCAATCACAGATTACTTCTCCAAATGGGCGAAGGCTATTCCGCTGGCAGAAGTGAATACTTCAAACGTGATCAGCTTTCTCAAGTATCACGTCATCTATCGCTTTGGACTGTCCCGAAGGATCATCCACGACAACGGTCCGCCGTTCGCAAGCCACGCCTTCTATCGGTTCTACGACAAACACTGAATCCAGAATGTTGCTTCAACGCCATACAATCCGACAGCGAATGGGTTGGCAGAAGCATTCAACAAAACTATAATCAAGATGCTCAAGAAGTTCGTATCTTCCAACAAATGCGACTGGAATGAGAAGCTTGGCAAATGCTTATGCGCATACCGTACTACAGTCCGGACGGCCACTAGGAACACACCATTCTCTCTGGTGTATGGGAGTGAGGCAGTTCTCCCACTAGAGACTCAAATCCCCTCGCTCCGCGTCGCCCTTACCTACCGATTGACGACGGATGATAATTACAGTCGCCGGCTACAAGAGTTGGAGGTCCTAGATGAGAAGTGCCTGTTAGCTCAACAACGAATCGAGCTGTATCAAGCCCGAATCTCCGGAGCCTTCAACAAGAACGATAAACTCAGAACATTCCAAGTGGGCGATCTCGTTCTGGCAGTTCGGAGGCTGATGGTTATGACTCATAAAACTGGCGGCAAATTCCAGCCAAAGTGGGAAAGCCCATTTGTCATCGAGGCTGTACTCTCCAATGGTGCTTACCGCCTCACAAAACAAAATGGAGACTTGCTCATGTTGCCCATCAACGGTAAATTCCTGGAGAAGTATTATGTCTAAAACGACATCTTCTAAATCTTCCAGATTGTTGAGTTATGTACCCTCTGGTACCGCTGAACTTACACTATGACTCCAAATCTTCCAGATTGTTGAGTTATGTACCCATAGGTACCGCTGAACTTACACTCTGGTCACTCCAGATGAATCTATATCGCATCTTTTAGGTAGTAAGTCATGTATGATCATACCTCTGAACTTCCTCCCTAAAAGAGCATTTCCTTTATGATCTGCTACCCGTACTTTCTGTGCATAAAAAAGGGTAACAGGTCCACAAATTTCCCGAAACAACCACATCGATGTCACCTCTGAGTTGTTTCTTTTTCGCAAAAAAAAAACAAATCACCCCCTGCATAGAACTTCCACGTCCACATTACCTCTGAGTTGTTCTATGTATCCTCCGCTAAGTCCACTTCTGCCACGTCCTCATTACCTCTGAGTAGGAAGACCCCGCGGTAAAACCCCCATACTTGCCACGTCCTCATTATCTTTGAGTAAGTATGTTGGTTTTCCTTCGACTTATTATCCCTACCCGAAAAAGAAAAAAAACCCAGGGTATGCCAAGGATAATAGGCCCACAAATGTCTTCTGTTGACCACAAATGTCCACAATTGACCACAAGTGTCCGCTGTTGACCACAAATGTTGTACTAGATCTCCTAGTACATGTACCTCTTTTCTCATTATCATAAGCCTTCGGAGCCCAGCTGTTCCATGGCGTTCTTTCGCCCAATACAAAGAACTTCCATGTCCATCTCACCACGGAATCGTTCTAGGTATCTCTATCAAACTTATTATCCGTACCTACAACCAAGGTATGCCAAGGGTAATAGGTCCACAAAAAGTCCCCCAGTGGGGCAAATATCACGAATACCAAAGATACAGTATAAGCACAATAGATGATGGATGATGAAAACATAGTCATTTATTGAAAAGCAAAAGTACTACAAATTCGGGGACCACGTCCCTATCAAAACAAAGAAAAATGACAAAGAAAGAAAAAAGGCCGACTATGGTTCTGCTACACATAATTCTTTGAGACGGTCCCTCAGTACGGCGATCGACCACTCAAATCGCAGCTTGGCCCTGCGCTAGGCCTCCTGAGTCAGCCGCTCTGCATCCTCTAGATGCCCGTGGGACCGCCAGCCATCTTCGAGTCTCTTCAGAGCACGCTCCAGGCCAGCAGAAGCTCGGGTAACCTTTTCGGCCTCCTGAACGATTAGCTCTTTATCTGCACAGAAAGCCTCGAGCTCAGATTCCAAGAAAGCCAGCTTCCTCTGGAGCTCGAGGATCTGCTCCCTCATATCAATTATTCTGCGAGAGGCGGCCGCTTCCCGAGCCATGCAATCCTCGCTCCTGCGGCTCAGCTGGTCATACTAGAGAGATAGGTCGTCGAGGTCCTTCATTATAACCGGCTTAGACGCATCTTGTGCAGCCCTTACCTTCTCCAGGACAGTGGTGAGGAAGTCCCGCTCCTGATCTACCGCTGAAGACAGATCAACTTGCTGCAGTACTTGAAACTGGACCACAAGCTTATCCGTCTATAGCAATTTGGGCTCCAGCAACTCAACTATCGCCGCCCCACCGGGAATGGTTCTAAGAATCTTAATCTGGCCACGAGCACATTGACGAACCAGGGCAAAAGAGATCTCCCTCTCCACAGCAGCTTCGACTCCTCGCCTCAGGTGACGGTAGAAACTGTCAACCACATCCCTTGATGATTCATCCAATACTTCCGAAGAAGATGGCGTCAAAGGGAGAGTGGCTGCCAGAGTCGAAGAAGATGCAACGGAACTTGATGCCCCTGCCACAAGGGAAACAAATTTCGAACGAAAGGACGCTTGAATAGCAGCCAATTCTTCTTTCGCAGCCCGAAGAATCTGGAGGCTCGGCAGTGCAGAGAGGTCGACCTCTGGAGCCACATGAACAGATGAGGGTGCAGGGACCAGTTCTTCCTGCACCGGTCGTTCCGTCGCTTGTCCTTCCGAATTTGATTCAATGGAAGGTCCCTCAATGTAAGATGGAGGGGGAGGAGGCATAATCCCTTCCACCAGATTCTCTCTGACGAACTCTACCCTGACAATGTCCATCATTGGTAGTGAAGGAGCAGGACCTGTATGTCCAAAGCAACCATCAATCAGCTTAATCCAAAGCATGTGATGATAGAGCGAATGAGCCTCATCACTAGTCAAGACTTGGGTTATCTTACCAGGGAAAAGTTGCGGAGGCTGAGGCTCGCTCACAGCCGTCGTAATCTCTTCGCCAGCGACACCCGAGTCGAATTCAGTTGGTTCCTCTGCCCCAGCCGCCCCAGAAGGAGACACAACTAGATCAGCATCACCCTGCTGAAGTTCAGCAGTCTCGGGGACGGGTTCAGCAGAGCCTACGTCACCATGGGTCGAGACCTCAGCAACGTGAGACCCCTCAGCCGCCGCCGAGAGAACCCCGACAGAAATAATCTCGGTACAAATGTCACTAATCAAAGTGGTCAGGGTCGGGTTTACTTCAGAAATAGCGATCGGCTCTCGAGAGGCCGACACTTCTGACGCCTAGGAAGAAAAGAAAAATGATTAGATCATAGTTCAGGAAAAGGAAGAGCTAAAGAAGGAGATAGATGTAATTCAATTCCCCTCCGAAATGGCGCCCATATCTTCGGCTCTCTCCTTAATGAGCAGCCGGCGAGGCTTAACCGCAGCCCGTTTCATGGAGTAGGTTCTGTCACCACCAGCAGACTCAGGCCTGCTTCGCTTTCGAAAAGAGCACGGCACAACGGGTGGCTGATCCATCACCACCTCATCTGCAGGAGGGAGATAGTTGTTGGGATCATGCTCATGCTCGTCATCCTCTTTGTCTGCGTTGGCAGACTCCAAGTCCGACACAGCGACCGTGTTTTTCTTCTTCTTCTTCCTCGCCTTGGACCCCTGGGGCTTCTCCACCAAGCCAGTACCGACAAAAAAGCTGGTACCCGGGTCGAAATCAACAGGAGTCTTGTTCGCCATGACATGGTATAGAGCTGCCCGATATAAGATCTCCCCTGACACCCCAACATCAGGAACTGAGAAGCTAGTACGGGTGTGAACTGTGTTATAATAGTGCCAGGCTCTGATACCGTCAAGGACGTTGCCTTCGAAACCCAGGCAAGAGCTGGGACTATCCAAGAATAGCTGGCTATACCCAAACTGTCGGGAGAACCTACTGGGCAAGTAAGGCTCCAAATAGACAGTATTGCGGTTGCGGTATACCAAGTAGGAAGGACGAATATTGTGCAACCAAAGGAGCATCTTGCCGTCCAAGAAGTAGGGAGGCCCAATACCATCAAGATGTACGTCGTTGACCTCTGCAGCAGTAAACCGAGGAACTGATATAAAAAAGACGTAGCTGTCCACTTTCGCCAGTGCCGTCCGACATACGCGCATGGTATCGCACTCCCAAGACATACGGCGATACTGGAAGATGAAGGTATCGTCAGCAGTTACGCCATCTTTAGGGCCAGGCCTCATCAAAGACAGACAATGCATCAACAGCCACCCCATCAAATAATGATATGGCAGCTCAATGCATTCAAAGTCCTTTGCCGTATCACGGGCGATGACCTTGGACAAAAAAGCGTGAAGGCCACGGTGTATGCTGTACACCATGGCCGAAAGAAGAGCCAGTCTGACACCGAAGACCAGCTTCACGGCAGGGAAGATAAAATTACGGCTGATCCTTTCGATAGAACCAGCCCCTCCTGAGACCACGCAATTTTGCAGCCATACCATCAGGAATCCCGCCAGGAGAGCCTTCTCAGACATCGGCTGGGTTTTCTGGTAAAAATAGCTAAAGGAGTCAGTTTGACTCCCAAATTTGTCGCCCGTGGTCCTCGATCTCTTGGCCGTCGACACTTGGCTCTGTATTTCCTCGTGGGTTTGAGGACTGTAGGGAGAAACCCGACCTGAGGCACCTAGCTTAAAAAGGTAGGTGAACTAGGACTTAGTATGGGGAAGGTTCCCTTCCGAGCTGTCGTCCTTCTTGATGGATATCTGGTGGCATGTACTGTGATGACACAGTAGTTCCTGGTAGACAGCTACGAAGCCCGGGAACCGTTGCTCCAGATCCTCGAACTCTTCGTTCGTCGGAGTATACACTTCAAAAACTTTATCTCCCCGAGGTAGCATGGAGACTGCATGCATCTCGTGCAGAGCAAGCCCCATCTCCCCCACGGGTGTAAAGAAAGTCCCCGTACGGCAGTTGTACATTTCCAGCAAAGCCATAAATAATTTCTTATTTATGGGCAAGCCATAGCTGGTGCCCCGAATGGCATGGTAGAGTCCAATCTCGCGCAGAAGAGTCTCGTATTTTCGCACGATCCACGTAGACAGGTTGGTCCACGAAGGGAGGGGGTGTATCCAACTCGGTAGCGACAACCGGCCAACGGGATAGGACCCCTTTCGAGCAAGTTGGTTTAGGAAAGTGTCAGCCTGAGAGAACATGAAATTGGGACCCTGTACATTTATGAAATTGCCCGGGGTCAACCCTATGACATAGCAGCTGACCGGTACCCTGCCCGCGTGCACTGACCTCAAGTTGTTGTTATAATGAATGTTGCCCACAATCATCCCAAACCGATTTAGAGTCAAGGATTCCTTCATCTGTCTGCTCGTTGGCAACATGTTGAACCATGACAATGGGAAGTGACGCTCCATCTGCGAAATATGGATCGCCATCCCGACCGAGGTAAAACTCCAGCTCTCAGATATATCCAGAACTTGGGAGTTCTTCACCGTCAGGACATCCCCGAAGAGGAACGCAGGCTTCAGATATTCTCCCTCCAGTTTCCCCAAGTTCATCATGGCACAGAGAAAGTGGAAGGTCTGGTTCTTGATAGCATTCAGCCTCTCCACAGGCTCGTCTTGGGGAAGCTGGTTCACCACATACTAGACTATATGGTCGAACCGCACACCCACAGCAGATTGGGCTGAACCCACCAAGGGCTCTCCCGCAGGACTGACTGGCAGATTCACTAAAAAAAGACAAAGGAAACAAGTTAAAAAATGGCCAGGTAAAACCACTTAGTGTTTCTGGGCTTATGCGACTCTATTTTGGCGAGGCCTCATGCGGCCCAGTTCAAGTGAGCTTATGCGGCTCGGTTTAGCGAGTGTTCATGCGACACGGTTTAGAAGAGCTTATGCGGCTCTGATTTGGTGCGGCCTCATGCGGCTCAGTTCAAATGAGCTTATGCTGTTCTGTTTAGCGCGGCCTCATGCGGCTCAGTTCAAATGAGCTTATGCGATTCTGCTTAGCGCGGTCTCATGCGGCCCAGTTCAAGTAAGCTCATGCGGCTCTGTCTAGCGGGTGCTTATGCGGTCCAGTTTTACAGGGCTTATGCATTTCTGATTTGGTGGGGTCTTATGTGGCTCTGATTCAGCGGGTGCTTATGCGGCCCAGTTCAAGTGAGCTCATGTGGCTCTGTTTAGAGAGTGCTTATGCGGTCCAAATTAACAGAGCTTATGCGGTTCTGATTTGGTGGGATCTTATGCGGCACAGTTCGAGAGAAAGCTTATGCGGCACTGTTCGATGGGTCTTCATACGGCCCAATTTGCAAAGTGCTGATGCGGCCACAAGATGACTCTCATGCGGCACATACAGCACAGTATCATCACAATGAACTTGAACAGTTCCATGAAGACGAAGAAGGGCTCGCGCATAAACATGCGACGTAGCCGTTATGGTTAGGGTTTGAGTCTATGAAGCTTTCTTCCAACAATCTTACCAGCAATAGTGGGGTGAACATCAGGGTGAACTGGGGGTGCCACAGTCGATGAAGAAGTCGCTCCCTTACCCTTCGTCGCAGCACTAGAGGAGGCCTTAGAAGTCTTGGGAGCCATTGATAATCGAAGGAGAAGAAGACGGCAGCTAAGGCAAGAAAATCTTGAATAAGAGGAGAGAGTAAAGAGTCCCTCTCTATAATTTTCTTATATTTATAGGCGGACAGCGGCCACGTAGACCGATAGGCGCTTCGGGTTATGGGTCGCCAAGGAGACAGAACCGACTCTTGGGTCATCGAGGCAAATCCAAAGTATATTTAAAGCCGACTCTTGGGATCCTACCCAAAAGACGGCTTCAAATCAAAACAAATCAAGAGCAATAATGAGACGCCCAAGTGGCACAAGACCATCCTATGCAGCCAGAGCGGTCTATGCGGCCAGAGCGATCCATGCGGCCAGAACATCCCATGCGGCCAGAGAAGTCTATGCGGCAGGAAGAGCTTATGCAGGCATATCCATGCTTCTTATTCAAAGTATTTTAATTTTGCAAATTAAAAACTTTGAAGGGGGACTTGTAGAAGCATGTAAAATATAAATAAATTCTTATGCGGCCCGAAAATCAGCCCCATGCGGCTCATAGCTGAAGGAGCCTTCATGCGGCTCAAAAGACCCTAGAGCTTCATGTGGCTCAGAAAGATGAAGGGGAAGCCACATGGCCTCATGCGGCTCAAAATATGCCTTTACAGCTGGCCATAAATACTCTGAGCAGCTGGCTCATTAATTACCCTGACACAGGAAAGCGGCAGCTCTGACAACGAAGGATTGACAGCCCTGACATAAAGGTAAAATGATGGCCCTGTCATAATGGTGTGCTCCTAGAGAGACGAGATAAAATCTTTATAGCTGGCACGATCCACCCATTTCCAAAGCTCTTTATGCGGCTCAGTTGTAAAGACTTCCATACGGCTCAGTCGTAAGGACTTCCAAGCGGCTCAGTTGTAAGGACCTCCATGCGGCTCAGTTGTAAGGACTTCCATGCGGCTCAGATTAAAGGACTTCCATACGGCTCAGTTGTAAGGACCTCCATGCGGCTCAGTTGTAAGGACCTCCATGCGGCTCAGTTGTAAGGACTTCCATGCGGCTCAGATTAAAGGACTTCCATGCGGTTCAGATGGGAGACAACCCTTAGGCGGCTCTGACATGAGGCCATCCTCATGCGGCTCGGTTGTAAGGCCGTCCATATGTGGTTCAGTTAAAGGCCACACTTAATGCGGCTCAACTATGACAGTCCTCCATGCAGCTCGTAGCAGTTGGAACACGTGGCAGGAGTTGATCAAATCCTAACAATTCAGATTTATGACAATCGACATAACAGGCAGTTGGGACACGTGGCAGGACATTGACCAAGACTTATCTACTCGAATTTGTTGCTACCAGCAAATCATAAAAATGCAGATTTATTGCAATCATTATAACTGCCCAATGCAGATTTATTGCAATCATCATAACTGTCCAGATCAACTCCCAATAAATGATGCAGATTTGTTGCAATCAACATAAATAACCTGGATTGATTTTAAACAAACAGGATCAAGACAAATCTTAACGAATCCCTAACCACCCGCTTTTTAAGGGGCAATTACTGCACACCCCACTCCTATAAATAGCAAAAGGAGGCAGGGACGAGAAAAGCACAGAGGAGCATATGCACAGAGCCCGAGCAGAGAGACTAGCAACCCCCGCACCCACAAAGAGCATTTCTTCGCCAGAGCAGAAGCTACGTCCGATCGTCCAAGGAGTAAGGCAGAGTTGCTGTCACTCTCCCGAGCCTCTACCGTCACCCACCAGAATCAAAAATAAACAATTGTACTTTAGATTGCTTTTCCTAGATTTTATTTCTAGGTTCTCTTTTGTACAAGCGAGTTTGTATTGTGAAGTAAAAGTCTAGTCCTCCCATAAAACTGTTCTGTTCTTTTATAATCAATGGCAAACAGGTACCACACCCATACAAAAGTCTGGCAATTTCCTCAAGAGCAAAGATCGTGTTTGATAGTCTATGGAGTAAGGCAGAGTTCCTACACTTCTCTCGAGCCTCCACCGTCACCCCCAGAATCAAAACTAAATTGTACTTAGATTGTTTCCTAGGATTTCTTTCTAGGCTTTTTGTTGTACTTTCAAAGTTTGCAATCAAAACTAGTTCCTCTATAGTTCTTGTTTGATAATTAATGGCAAACACGATAGCGACACTGCTGGGGACTTCTTTCTCCATTGATGAGAAATTGGTGACACAATCTGATATGTCCAAGCTCGGCTCCACGCAGTAGATGCTTATTATTTGCTTTCATCAACAAGCATTCGAGAAAATGCTCTCTGATGGGAGCACCAGTCCAGTACAGAAGCGAGCCAACTCAAAAAGAGCCTGTAGGACACGGAGGCCCAAGACCACTGCTCTGCGCCAGGCTCTGGATGAAACTCCTCTCGTCACTCAAGACGGTGGCCAAAGCTCCCATGCGGTTGTAGAAGCATAAAAAATAGGGGGTTCATGTGGATTATAAATTATCGCATAGGTACTTTGGGCCAAACAGGTCCGCATGAAGGAAAGCCACACGACTGTACAAAAATATATGCGGCCCGTCGATAAACAGCTATAGAAGAAAGATATGCGACTAAAGAGGAGCAGTTCGACTGATAAAGCTGACAAGTCCTGAAAAAACATGACATTTTTGACACTTCGACAAGAAAGATAAGACGTGAAACGTCGCCCAAAAGCAGGGTTCGTACGCCTCCATGCAGTCAGAAGAGTGCATCTAAGCCACATGAAACTTATGCGGCTCAGACATATGCGGCCCCAAAGTTTCTAAACTTCATGCAGCCAAGAGTAACTGTGATCAAAGCCGCATGCATGAGTCTCATGTGACACCACATGATCGAAGATTGAGAAAACTATACGCAACGGGATACGTGGCAATCTGACCAATTCCTTAACTACCCAGATTTGCTGCAACAAAATCCTAACAAATCGACAGATGGTAGCCCAAGAGCGGGTCTTCACGTGCTAATCAGCCACATGGCCGTAAGCCGTCTATGCGGCTCAAAATATATCTTATTATAAATAGCAGGGTGCCACACCCCTGTAAAAGGTTGGCAACCTTCAAGAGAAATGTAATTTCTTTACGAGCTAGAGACTGCATCAGATAGTCCACGGAGTAAGGCATAGTTGAGAGCACTTTTGCGAGCCTCTACCGTCTCCTCCAAGAATCAAAACTAAACAATTGTACTTACATTGTTTCCTAGGATTTCTTTCTAGGCTTTTCTTTGTACAAGCGAGTTTGTAATCAATTTCAGTGTTCTATAATACATGTCTTTGATTTTTTTATGGCAAATATGATGGCGACTCTGCTGGGGACATCCTTCTCTTCCGATGAGAAGTTGGTGACACAATCTGATGCGTCCAAGCTCGGCTCTACACAGCAGATGCTTGTGGTTCACTTTGACCAACAGCCTTCGAAGAATTGCTCTCTGAAGGGAGCGCCAGCCCGTCTCAGAAGTGAGCCAGCCTAAAGAGGACTCACAAGGCGTCGGTGCGCAAAACTGTTGTCCCCACCATGTTCTCGAAGAAGCTCATTTTGTAACCCAAGACGGTGACCAGAACTCTTCTGCGGCTTTATTTCTGACCGCGGAGGACCCCACTGTCCCCAAATCCACCAGAGGAAAATACTACGATGTTGAGTTTTTGGGGGCACAAGGGAAATCCATGCGGACGAAGAAGGATCCGCATAGAGGAGATCGGCAGTCTATCCATACGGCAGCCAACTCTGGCCGCAGGCAGCCAACTTATGCAGTAGCCAACTCTAGCCGCAGGAAGATGATCCATGCGGTAGCCTGCTTTAGCCGCAAGAAGATGGTCCATGCGACGACCAATCCTGGCTTCAAACAGGACGTCTCATGCGGCCCTGTCAGAAGCTCTGTATTCGACCGCCTCTCATATGGGCCCGACGCTATGCGGCCCACTGAGGATGCGGGATGTATCAATCTGGACTCCTTTTACTATGCACCTTCGGGTACTAAGTCAAAAAGGTCTAGGGCAGTGCGGGCCCAACCGGCCCAGTCAACTGTCTAAGTTGCTGACTGTCAGTGGGCCCCGTTGACTGTTACACGGGATCCTGACAGAAAGTTGTACATAACCACCCGCGTCCAGTCCCCCAGGGCTAACAGATAGAGTCTCGCTCTAAAGATCCAGAGCAAGTGCTTTTACTTGCCACAGATGAGGGAGCAAACATGATGTCTAAGCCCCCGTGCGCTCGGGATTCGTAAGTTCACAAGTTTGGTGCAAAGGTAGAGTAGCTTCCTACCGACTTACGTGACGTGATTACCCACAAATGCAAGACGGCAGCGTCAGCATGTAATGAGGCCCTCTCGGGGCATCGTTGCACCCAAGTCATCATCAACTGCTGCTGCGACAAATCAACAACACCTGAAGATCGGCAGTCAGTTTTCCAGTGACTGCAGCAGGCAGCACCTGTCCAAATTGTAGGAGACGAGAAGTTTCCTTTTGCCTCCTGTAATTCAACTCTAAAAGTTCCTCCTGGCAAGAAAGAAAAGAGGAGATGCTCTTCCAGCCCGGCCATCTTGGCCAGTATTGCAAGGAGACCCTCATCTGGGGGGTTTCCATCAACCACATGGGGTGTCTATTTAGGCACTCGATCCAAAAAAAAGCTTCCGGTACCCGGGGGTGCACCTTCGGCCTCCTTGAGAGTAGATGAAGCTTGGGGTAGCAGCCCCCTCAATGTATACGACAACCCGGTGTACCAAGAGCACACACAGGGGATAGAGATCGCCCAAAACTCTCCAACAGAATTAGATTTCCATGAGGGCCACCACCCTCACCAAGACGATGCGGCTTCCTGCACAGGGGGTAGCACCCCTTCCGAGTCGAAGGAAGATGATATTCCGATATTCTCTGATGATTTCTCTATACAAGGGTACGACACAGAGAGTACCTCTGCCATAATCCCCTCCACCTCTACCCACGTGAGAACAGTCTTTATGACTGACGACGAAAATGAAGCGCCTTTCGACCAACAACGGCTAGAAGTGCTGGAAGCCATGCTCCTGTCCTTGGTCAAGTCGGTGGAAGAGATCAAAGCTGCCTTGCCAGCTCAACCAGCAAGGACACCCAGACAAACGAGCTTAGGACCCGCGGTCAACGCGGACTCCAATACGACCGCCCCTCCTTTGTATGATGATCCCGTAGCACCATCCGTTCCTTCAGCTGCAAATGAGGCCAAGGAGGCAAGAAGGGAAGTCCAGGAGCTTCGGGCAATGTTCAATGCCGGAGACTCCTCTCGAGATCTCAAAAAACGGCAGCCATATCCTGTTGCATAGAGAGATGTGCCTTTTCTACTGTGGTACAAGCTATTCCATATCGATTCTTATGATGGAAGACATCTACTAGTCGGTACATGACTTACTTTAAAGTCACAACCGACCACTTGCCGCATAGTGATGCCATCCTCACGCGACTTTTCATCGAAGCATTGGAGGGGATCGCGTTCGACTGGTACCGCAACCTTCCCGACAACTGTATTCACTCTTTTGACGGCTTCAAACAGATGTTCCTAGAAAGATTTTATGAGGTGGGGTATGACATAAAATGTCGTCTCTCATGGACGTCGTTCAGGAAGAGAGGGAGCTAACGAAGAACTACATCGAGCGGTTCTGCCAAACTATGATGAGATTGCCCCAAGGCAACGAGAGCTCCTTGTTTAAAATCTGTCAGAAGAAACTGCTCCCTGCAATTAGCCTCTGGATGGGTAACGATCAGTTTAGGGATTGGACAACCTTCATCATAAGTGTTACCAATATAGAGATAAAACTGAAGAAGGCTCGCCAGCTGGGATTACACATCCCAGACGGAGAAGATAAGGGCAGATGTACTGGTTCCACCTCCAGTAACAACAACAGTGACGCCACCACTAACCAGGACAATAAGGGCAAATAGGCCTTGGTCACGGATGCAACTCAGAAGCCCGAACAAAAACAGATGGATGGTCCATGGCCCAAGATCAACTACTCATTTGAAGATAGTCAAGTCAAACCTATCTTCGATATGCTCTTGCAAGGGGGTAGGATCCAGCTCCCTCCACCAAGGTACGAGCCCCGAGCAGCAAAAATGTAGGACCCAAAGTATTATCACTTCCACTGCTATGTCCATCATGCCACTCATGATTGTTTCCAATTAAAGCGGTACATTCAGAGTCTTATCGACTCAAAAGCTCTATCGATAGACTTTGAAGAGGTTACCGTGGCGGCGATCATGGTATCTATTCAGTTTGGCAACTTTCCTCCAATAAGTACTCCAGACGGGGTAATACATGTCCCTCGGGCAACGATGGAGGTTACTAATCTTTCACCCGTCCGGAGCCAAACATCTGGATTGGTACCTCTCACCACATCCAAGGAGAGATCATGTGGGTGCATCTAGACTTGGTGCCCGAAGTTACTCAGGGGGTGTCATCTCCTACCAACAAGAAGAAAGGCAAGGAGTCTAGAGCCTGCCACACAATTTTAGCCGAAGCTGAAGAAGCTACAGATGTTGTTACCCAATCTGGAGCACAAGTCCAGCCCGCACAGGATAGTTCAGCCGAAGATCCTCAGCCGGCAACGTTGCCTCCCTCTGATATTCCAAGGCCATCTCAGCCTCTACTAGCAGATAAGTCCAAGGTAAAGAAAACTCGCTTCGATAGGCCACTCCGCAATGATGTACCTCAGGGACTGGAGAGACCTTACAATTTTGACATATTAGCACAATTGGCTAATATGCCAGCAAAGTTGTCGCTATTTGAGTATCTAAGGCTCTCCAAGGATCTTTCGATCGCATTAAGCGAAGTACTCCAGAATTCTGATGCCTACTTAGCTTCGGTCAAGCATCCAGGGGAAGACCCGCCAGCAGATCTATATGGCGGCGATAGCACAGATGTAATGTCCAACATCATATTTACTCCACAAGGCATGTTGATTAAGTCCAATTTGCATGATCGCCCCTTGTACTACATTGGATACATAGGCGACATCAAGGTGGATCGGATGCATATCGACCCTGGCTCGTCAATAAGCATTATCCCGAAAAGCCTGCTCCAACTTCTTGGCATCCCTATGCATCGGCTAGCAGCAACCAACACTGCCATTAGCGGTTTTAACTCAGGGAGAAGCTATCCCCTAGGAAGATCCGATTGAAGTGCCAGATTGGTGACCTGAAGACGGAAGTTACCTGCTACGTCATAGATGTAGACACCTCCTACAGCATCCTCCTGGGACGTCTGTGGATACATGACTATATGATCGTGCCATCCTTCCTTCACCAGTATTTCAAATATGTCAGTAAGCACGGTTCCGTGAAGACCGAATTCGTCGACATTGATCCCTTCAAAGGTGGTGAATCTTATTGCTCTTCGGAGGCCTGTCTATATGACGAATCCAGGAAACATATAACGGATGAGCCGGAAGCCATCACAGGGCCAGAAGACTTAAGAATTCGTCTCCGAGCTCGCAAACCAGGCAGGGCCGTACCCCTTTTTGCGACCTTGCATAAAGAGGTGCTCGGTTCTCCTGCCACACTTATGCAGTTGGAACTAATAGTCAGCCGACTCCAAATTCAAGAGCCAAAGCCCATCATAGGGCCGATGGTGATCCAGTTACCAAAATCCATTCGAAGACCATCGGAAGACACAGAATCCCTTGCCGAGCTAGTTGTCACCCATCGTCCCAAGACAAGCCGGCAACTAAAAACCGATCCGACATACTCAAGCAACCCAATATTTCAAGCTCGACCCTTGGTGGTCAAGTTGCCCAAGACGGCTTCCCAACCTTTAGGATCCCAGGGGGTAGCCGAAGAGGACGTATAACTCGCCGAATACCTAGTGGCACAGACGGATGGTACCACTCCGGATGATGTAATCCCTATGGACGGAGTTCCTTATCTCATCAATAAGAGGCTGCCGACAAAAAAAATAAAAATAATAATAATAAATACTACCTAGAGTGTCAAGTTATATACATCAGGTACCCCTGAACTTACACAATGTTCTTCCCCCCCTTCGAGGGGACCCGCATTGCATCTCTACGAGTGACAAGTCATGTATATTGATACCTCTGAACTTTCGCTTTGATGTTTCGACTACCATATATCACGTCCATATTACCCCTGTAGGGTTTCGTTTTAAAATCTATTACCCGCACCACCAGGGCGCAGAAGGGTAATAGGTCCATAAAACTTATCCTAATCTATTGCTCGCACCATCAGTACAGAAAAAGGGTAATATATCCACAAAATTCCCCCGACGAAAAAAAAAACCACGTCCATATTACCTATGAGTTGTTTTCCCACCCATCATTGACAAATTATCCAATACATAAGAACTTCCACGTTGATAGCACCTCTGAGTTGTTCTGTGTATCTGTAATGCCCCAGTCCCAAAATACGTAGGACTACGCACGTAGATATGGCAGCTGTATACATACGAAGTACAGGGGCCTTGTATGTATACATAAGCTGTAAAATACTGTAAACCATAACTAACTAATCTCATCCTCAAAATAAAGGAATAAAAGATATCATATAATGAATTGCCTTGGTACAATATGTTGGGTGAAGACACATCCACTACCAACCAAAATAAAAAGGAAGAAATACATGATATATAAAAGGACTAAGTGGAAGTAGCAAGGAGGAACCAAGTCACGTCATCTTCGAATAAATAGAAAAGACCACGATCCCGGCTAAGATACCTACGGAAGACATGAACACACACCTGGGGAATGACCAGGTCCTCAGAGGGACGTAGTAAGATACAGAAAGAACAAGCTAAAATGAACTGTCAACATAGTAATAATATGCAAGACTCTCCTAGACACCAATATGCAAAAGGGAATGCTAACCATCTATTGTACAATTTAGAGGATAACTTTCATGCGCATGGGTGGGATTATAGGCTATAAGTACGTAACTGACATCCAGTCATTCGTATCCGTCTGTAACATCCAAAACGTCGGAGGGCATCTGCAAATATAAATCGCAACAGTTCCATCCGGAGACTGTAGTTTACCTATTTGGATTCCCATACGCACTAGCGACTGTCCTCTCCCAATATTTCCCATACTGACCAAGTTATGTCCTTGACCCGTCCAGTTTCGTAACTGCTTGATGTTTGCCATTGATTGTAAAAGAACATAATAATTATCGGAGGACTGAACTTAGACTCACAATACAAACTCGCTCGTACAAAGAAAGCCTAGGAACGAAAACCTAGGTACAGCAGACTAAGTACGATTGTTTATTTTTGATTCTGGGGGGTGACGATAGAGGCTCGGGAAAGCGACGGCCGCTCTGCCTTACTCCTTGGACGATCGGTATGCAGCCTTGGCTCGGGGAAGATCTGCTCGGCGTTGACGAAGAAAGGCTCTTCTTACTCTCCTCGGGTTGCTCTCCTGGCTTCTCTCTCTCTGTGAGTATCAAGAAAAGGGGGAGCTCTCTCTGTGTATATCTCTCTCTTCTTCTCTTTTTTTATTCTTTTGTTGCCGACCTTTTTTACGTGGGAATGATGCTGGCTATTTATAAGAGTGGGGTGGGATTATTAGGGTTTGCTGATGATTATCTATTTGGAATGTCGGCGCTCCTTCATTCTATCTGGGCCCTTGATCCTGATCATAATGAATCTCGGCCACTAATGCGGATAGCACCAAATCTTATGAGCAGTTAATGCTGACTGCTTTAAATCTTCGTGATTGATTATGCCAATATTTGATTGCTCGCCACGTGTCCTATTGACTTGATGATGAATGATATGCCCTGATCTCGGCAATTATGATAATGATGTCGAATATTCTCGTTGGGATTCTGTTGCATCTTCAGTGCCACGTTATTTTTTAAATTGAAGATCCTGCCAGGGCCGCATAGGGTGATCAACACTTGAACCACAGAGGGATACTACTCGTGAGCCGCATGAGTCAATGCCTCATCGAGCCGCAGGGGACGAACTTTCCGTGAGCCGCATATGCACAGTTTCTGTAGGCCGCATGAATTAGCGTGGTGTTGAGCCGCATAGACCGGGCTATGGGTGGACCGCATATGGCAGATTCTTGTTAATCATATTAGAGTGACTCCTCAATGAGCCGCATGAAGCTGTTCTCTATCCGAGCCGCATGAGACTTTTGCCACGCGTCAATCTAGGATTTTTTTGTCAGATCGGGTCAGAGATTTTCTTCTTTTCCCGAAGAGTCTGTCATTATGGCAGAGTCACTATGATACTTCATGTCAGAGATAGCCGTCGAGTCGTGTCAGAGCATTAAATGAGACCATTACTCCAGTGGCCAACTGTGGAGGGGGTCACACGTGTCGTCAATTGAGTCGCATATTCCTGCTGAACCGCATTCATCCCCGAGCCGCATGAGTCTGAGGGTCTTCTTTTGGGCCGCATAGGGCAACTCCAGTATGAGCCGCATAGACTTGCTACCCAAAACTGTATGGGCCATTTATGCCTTTATTCTAATATTTTCCATGCTTCTACAGGACCCCCTTCAAAGTTTTCAATTTGTAAAATTGAAACACTTTGAATAAGAAGCATGGCCCTGTTCATGCCGCATAGGATGTTCTGTTTACCTGAGATTCCTGGCCGCATTAGCATCTCGGTCGTATAGATTCTTCTGGCCGCATAAGCTCTTTGCCACGCGCCCTGACCACGTGAGCAAATCTTCATTAATTGCCTTCGATTTGATTTGACGCCGCCTTTTGGGGGAGGATCCCAAGGGTCGATTTTGCCTTGACCGAAGCGTTCTCGCCTTTATTTTTGGAGGCGGCGCGTAATCCGAGACGTCTTTCTACTTTATTGATCGCCTATAAATAGGAGTTTTTTAGCTCTTGGAGATTTCTTTACCTCCTTTCTTTACTTGAATTCACTGTTGCCAACTTCGCTCTTCGTTTTCCTTCTTCATCCATCGACCATAGCTCCCAAGAGATCTGCTGCATCGAAGGCCGCGAAGGGCAAGGCAGTTGCTGCTACGGCGACTGCGGCGACGAATGTAGTCGCTCCTCCGCCGGTTGCTGTAGGCGCTGTCCATCCTGATGTTCGCCCGCCCATCGCTGGTAAGGGGGTCACTCCGAAAAACCCTAGCTGCTGCCATGGCTCTGTTGCATACTTTATGCACAGGCCACATATACGAGACGTATTGATGTGACCGCATAAGCACTTCGCCCATTATGGCCGCATGAGCTTGTCACATTCGATCAGTATTGCATGTGTGTTTTCGACTTGGGCCGCATAAGCATTGCTCACTTTTGAACTACATGAACTTGATGGTTTGTAGCCGCAGCGGTATATATGAGTCGGGCTTAGCCGCATGAATCTATAAACCCTTCTGAATCTGAGTTGTACGGACTTGGTTAATTCAGAGTCGCATGGGGCTATGACGCGCAGAGCCACATGGACCTATCTGCTGATGAGCCGCATGAGGCTGTGGCAACCTGAGCCGCATAGACTTCAGTAATCTTTTCCAATACGTCTGTTTTCTTTGTTTGTCTTCTGACCTTGTTTCTTTTGCCTGTCTTCAGTGACTCTGCCCGTGAATCCTGCTGGGGAACTTATGGTAGGCTCGCGTCAGTTTGCCTCGGGCGTTCATCGGGATGACTTAGTTCGTCAAGTGTCCGAACAGCTACTCGTTGGTGAACCTTTGGAACGACTAAATGTCATCAGGGTTCAATCCTTTCAGTTCCTTGTTGATATGATAAGCTCTGGGCAGTCTGACGGGAAGTATCTGAAACCGGTCTTCCTCTTTGGGGATGCGTTGGTTGTAGAAAACTCTCGAGTGTTGGATGTTTCGGAGAGTTGGGATTTTGACCTGGACGGGATGCCGATTCACATCCCTATTATGAAGTGCCATTTCCCTTTTGAGTGGTTCAATATGATCGTTCTGGATAGGCAGATGCCGGACACCCTCACTCCAACCAGACCGGGGATGTTTGTTGGTAATATCCGTTACAACAGAGCCACTGGGTCAGTGCACGCAGTCAAAGATCCAGCCAGTCGGTCCGTGATGGGGTTAGTTCCAGGTACCTTCATCAACACCCCTGGTCCTAATTTTTCATTCTTCCAGGCTGATACCTTCCTGAGTCAGCTAGCTCGCAAAGGGTCCTATCCTATTGGTAGGTTGGTCCTGCCGAGCTGGGTACACCCTATTCCTCCGTGGGCTAATCTGTCCTCATGGATCCTACGAAAGTATGAGGAGTTTTTGCGGGGAGTCAACCTTTATGAAGCTATACGGGGTACCAGCCACGGGTTGCCCGTTAATAAGCCACTGTTTATGGCCCTCTTGGAGATGTACAATCATCGAACGGGGACCTTTTTTACCCCTGTTGGAGAATTAGGGCTCGCTCTTCACGAGATGTATGCTGTCTTCAAGCTCCCCTGGGGGGATGAACCCTTCGAAGTGTATACGCCGACGAATGAGGAGCTTCAAAATTTGGATCAGCGATTCCCCGGTTTCGTCACCGTGTATCAAGAATTATTATGCCATCATAGCACCTGTCACCGGACGACTATCCAGAAAAATGATAGCTCGGAGGGGGACTCTCCCCATACTAAATCTTGGGTTGCATACCTTTTCAAATTTAGCGCGGCTGGCCGAGTTACTTCCCGAGATCGTTTAACTCCTGAAGAAGTGGAGGTCTTGATGTCGACTGCCCGGAGGTCGAAGTCTCAAAGTGACAGGTTCGGGAGCCAGATTGACTCCTTTAGCTACTTTCGTTACGGCACTCGACGGTTGTCCGAGAAGGCACTTTTGGCCGGATTTTTAATGGTGTGGTTGCGCAATTGCGTGGTCTCAGGAGGGGCAGGCTCTATTGAGAGGATCAGTCGCCACTTCATTCTTTCTACCGTGAAGTTGGCCTTTGGGGTCAGGCTGGCCCTCCTTCCTGCCATGGTGTGCAGTATTCAACATGGTCTTCGTGCCTTCTCATCCAAGGTTATTGCTCGTGACATGGCAATGGATTTTGAACGTGTAGAATTGCCTTACCATTACTTACTGGGATGGCTATTACTGCATTATCAATCCTTGATGAGACCCGGGACGGTAGATGGCGTTACAGGTGATGACGCGTTTCTTTTCAAGTATCACCACCAGCCTTGGGAATGTAGTACCATGCCGGCGTGTCGGAGGATGCTGGCGAGGGTGGATGGGTACAATTTCTTCGTATCCGTTCCTTGTTTCACTCATCAAGAGGTGAGGAGTGTTCATGTTGATGGGGTCGAACCTCCTCATTTCCTGCCTGAAAAGATGCGTTTCTGGCTGCGCAACATTCGTCCGGCGCATCTAGTTTATCGGAATCGCACTACTGTATATTTGGAGCCCTACTTGCCTAGTAGGTTTGCCCGTCAATTTGGATATAGTCAGCTATTCCTCGGGCGCCCCAGTTCTCACCTGGGATTTGAAGGCAGTATTCTTGACGGTATCAGAGCATGGAGCTACTATGACACCTGTCATACTCGGACTAGCTTCTTGGTCCCTGCCGCAAATGTGACGGATGAAATCCTGCATATGGCAGCCCTGTATCATGTCACGGCGAATCCTCCTTCCCTCGATTTTGACTTGAGGACTAGCTTTATTGTGGGCACTCGCCTGGCGGAGAAGGCTATGACGTCGAGAGCAAAGAAGAAAAGGACGAATAGGGTTCCATCGCCCGATTCTGAATCCTTTGACACAATTGAGGAAAATAATGAACGGGACGGCGAAGACTCCTTTTCTTCGGGTGATGGGATAATGGCGGGCCAGCCTCCTGTTATGGCGGCTGCGATGGCGACGGAACAACCATCGGCCGTATTTGACGAAGCAGTGGACCCGTTACCGTCTACGTCGGAGGAGGTACGGGTAGATCTATCGCCTGCCATGCCTGGTCCTTCGCGTAAGCGAGGCAGGCATGAGCCTACCGGCGGAGAAGTAACTTTTTCTGTAAAGAGGGCGGCTGTCGGTCCCCGTAGGCTGCTTATTACGGAGAAGGGTGAGGGTGTAGACGATGTTCCGGAGGTAAGTCCAAGTCGGAGTTCTATCTTTATTGTAGCTTTCTTTCCTCTCAGGGATATGACTTGGTCATTTTTCTTCGCAGGTGTCGGACGAACCAGGCTCTCCTGAACCATCTGCTGCTTTAGTAGTTGATCCAGCCCCTGCCGTTTTGATTAGCGACATGTGTGCCGCGGTCCTCTCTGCGGGGGCTCTCCCAGCGGCAACTAAGGACTCCCAAGCTGCTGAGGCCCCAGCCCAGGGTGACGAGATTTCTGAATTTCAACGAGATGATACCATCCTCGGTACATCCCCTCCCGAAGATGCAAGGGCAGATGAGTCTTTTATTCCTGACTCGGAGGCTGTTGGTGAAGAGGTTGTGATGGCTGTAGGCGAACCTCAGCCTCCACATTCCTCCACTGGTAAGCTGAGCCACATATTGACCACCGAAGGGGCTTATTCGCTTTATCAACATATCCTTCGGGTCAAGTCGATTCATGGTTGCCTTGGCCCTGCAGGTCCTGACCTTTTACCTTCCGCCGCGGATGTTCTCGGGGAGAGTTCGGTCGGCCATTATTCGGACGAAAGGAATGTTTCTTCTCCTCTTTCTCATGTTAAAGAGCCTCCTACCGTCTCCGGGCAGACGGGAAGGGAGTTGGCAATGGTTTCCGCCTCGTCTTCCGCTGTTGACACGGCTCCAGAAGTCGACTTCTCGACCTTGTCGAGCATCCAAATCCTGTGGGCTGCTGAAGAGGAATTGGCCGATGTTCAAGCGTCTTTCCGTGCGGAGTTGGTTTCTCTTGTGGCAGGAGCGGCAGATTCCGTCGCGTCTTCTTCCGTGCTACCAGCCACACTCCCGCTGACACCGGTTTCCTCGGAGGCTCTGGACGAGGTGACGCAGGATGTGGTTGACAGCTTTTATCGCCACTTAGGGAGGGGTATAAACGCTGCCGTGGAACGGGGGGTCCCTTTTTCTCTGTCTCTACGGGGAGCTCGGGGCCAAATTGACACTCTGAAGGGTCTTCCTGGCGGGCTGGGGTTAGCAGCGTTCCTGGAGCCTAAGCTGACAGAGGCTGACCAGCTTGTGACCCAACTGCTGGCAGTACGGCAGACCGGTTTGCCTGCTGCGATCGAACGAGAGCGGGGCTTCCTGGTTGCTGCTCGGGACAGGATCAAGCTCGCTCGAAAAACTGTCAGACCGGCTGTACAGGGGGATCTTGACAAGTTCTTCGTCTCCTATGACCGACTGGGTCGTCAGAGTCAGGCTTGTAGGGCCCGGAAAGAATCTGCCTCTCGTGGAATAGCTGACACGAAGGAGCGGATTCTCGCACTCCAGAAGGAGTTGGCCTTCTTAGAGTCAGAGCGGGAGGCTGCTCATGCAGAACAAGAGTCGATTGCTCGGGAGGCCGAACGGATTTCTCGAACTTCTGCCAACTTGGAGCGATCTTTTAAGAAGTTCGAGGACAACTGGCAGGCCCACGTTCATCTGGAGGACCTGGCAGTGTTGAACCAGGAAGCTGAGCGTCGAGCCAAACAGAGGTTTGAGCGGTCAGTCGCCTTGATAAAGGACCGCCTTACGGTGTTATGTGCCCCGGAACAGTGATCCGCCATCTGTCTTCTTCTGTTTCTCCCTTTTTTTTCTTTTATATGTGTATATTTTTATTTGCCAGGGATGTGATCCCCACTGATGTAGCTCTTTTGAATTTTGAGATAAATGAGCATGTTTCAACTCATCTTCTGTTTCTTGTTCTTGTGGTGTTCATGGAATTGGACTTGCTGGGGGATTATTTGTGGACTTGTTACCCTGGGCATACCTTGGTTTTAGGTACGGATAACAAGTTTGATCAGGATGTCCGGGACAGCTACGACAAAATGGTCATGGATGTTCTCGGTACTGGGGAAAGGAATGCCGTAGAGCAGCTGGGCTCCCGGGGCATGGTAGGATGGTGGATTTATGCTAAGAAGCTTAGCAAGGGATATTTGTGGACCTATTATCCTTGGCGTACCCTGGTTCAGGATACGGATAATAAGGTGGGAGGAAGCCAGTCATATTTGCTCCGAGATTATGAGGACGTGGCAAACATGAGGGTTTTACCGTAGAATCTTCCTACTCAGAGGTAATGAGAACATGGTAGGGGGAGACTTCACGGAAGACTTTTCTATAATCAATAGTGGTCAACAGAGGACGTTTGTGGTCAACAGAGGACATTTGTGGTCAACAGAGGACATTTGTGGTCAACAGAGGACGTTTGTGGTCAACAGCGGACATTTGTGGTCAACAGAGGACATTTGTGGACCTATTATCCTTGTCGCACTCCGGTTGTGGGTACAGATAATAGGTTGAAAGGGAACCAACATACTTGCTCAGAGGTAATGTGGACATGGCAAATATGGTGATTTCTTCGACGGAGCCTTCCCACTCAGAGGTAATGAGGACATGGCAGGAGTGGGCTCAATGAAGAAGGGGTGCATAGAACTATTTAGAGGTAGGAGGACATGGAAATTCTATGCGAGGGGGCGGTTTGTTTTTTGGTGGAAGTGAAAACGACTCAGAGGTAATAAGGACATGGTCGTTTCGGAAATTAGCGGATCGATTACCCTTTTTGTGCACTGGGAGCACGGGTAGTGGATCATGAGGGAGGATCTCTTTCAGGAAGAAAGTTCAGAGGTATGATTATACGTGACTTACTATCTGAGAGAGTGACCGGAATGTAAGTACATAATTTGGATTTTCTAGAATATTGAGGAGATGAGAGTTCAGTGGCACCAGCGGGTGCATGGCTCGGTAATCTGAAATGTTGCGAATGTGGGTTCAGTGGTATCAATGGATACATGACTCGATAATTTGGAAAATGGTGGGTGCGAGTTCAGGGGTACTAAGAGGGTACATGACTCGATAATTTGGAGAATGTTGTCTAAACATAGTATTTCTTCAGAAACTTGCCGTTGACGGGCAACATAAGCAAGTCCCCATTCTGCTTGGCGAGGCGGTAGGCGCCGTTGGAGAACACGGCCTCGATGACAAATGGACCTTCCCATTTTGGCTAGAATTTGCCTGCGGTCTTGTGAGTCATGACCATTGGTCTCCGGACTGCCAGAACGAGATCGCCCACTTGGAATGTTCTGATTTTAACCTTCTTGTTGAAGGCTCCTGAGATACGTGCTTGGTATAGCTCGATCCTTGGCTGGGCTAGGAGACGCTTTTCGTCTAAGGCCTCCAACTCTTGTAATCGGCGTCGATAGTTATCATCCATTGTCAACTGATAAGTGAGGGCAACGCGGAGTGAGGGAATCTGAGTTTCCAGTGGGAGGACTGCCTCACTCCCGTATACTAAAGAGAATGGTGTATTCCTAGTAGCTGTTCGAACCGTGGTGCGATAAGCCCATAAGCATTCGCCGAGCTTCTCGTTCCAGTCGCGTTTGTTGGAGGAGACAAACTTCTTGAGGAGTTTGATGATTGTTTTATTGAATGCCTCTGCCAACCCGTTTGCTGCTGGGTTATATGGTGTCGAAGCGACATTCTGAATGCGGTGTTTGTCGCAGAATCGATAGAATGCATGGCTTGCAAACTGCGGACCATTCTCGTGGATGATCCTCGGAGGCAGTCCGAAGCGGTAGATGACGTGATGCTTAAGAAAGCTGATCACGTTTGAAGTCTTAACTTCTGCGAGTGGGATGGCTTCCGCCCATTTGGAGAAGTAGTCGGTGATCGCCAGTATAAAGCGATGTCCTCGGGAGGAAGGTGGGGTGATTGGACCAATGATATCCATTCTCCATGCTTCGAATGGCCAGGATGCCACCGTTGGATGTAGAAACTCGGATGGTTGGTGAATGAAGTCCGCATGGACTTGGCAAGCCTTGCATTTTCTGGCATAGTCTATTGCGTCTGCCACCATCGTGGGCCAGTAGTAGCCCATACGGCGAAGGCGGTCCTGTAGCTTAGGGCCAGGCTGATGGGCCCCACAGACACCGTCGTGAGCTTCTCGTACAGCTTCTTTGGCTTCTGCGTTTGACAAGCACCGGAGTAATAATCCGTCGTAGGATCGTCGGTACAGCATCTTTGTCTCTGTGTCGTAGAAGAATCTGAGAGAACGCCGTCTGATGGAGGTGGCTTCCCTTGGATTCTCCGGGAGGATATCGTATACGACGAAGTCAATGAACGGCTGTCTCCAGTCTGGTGTTTCGTCGATCGTCTGGGCGGAATAGCTCGCTACGAATTGAATATTGTTCTTGGGACAGACCAGTTCGTGGCCTATCACCTCAACCGAGTGATGCGCTTGGTTCAGCACTGCTAAGGAGGCGGCAAGGCCTGCTAGGGCATCGGCTTCGATATTTTGAAGTCTGGGGACGTGTTCGATGAAGAATCCCTCGAATGAGGAGATAATGTTGATTGCTATTTGGTGGTAGGGGATCATGTCTTCATGGCGGACTTTGTACGACCCCCGAATCTGATTGACGATTAATTGTGAATCGCCGTATGCTTCGAGATATTCTACACCCAGCTCCTTTACGGGTTGGAGGCCAATGACCAAAGTGTTGTATTCGGCCACATTGTTGGAACAGGGTTCCGTGAGAGAGTAGGCACGATTGATCACTAGCCCGGTAGGAGAGATCAATACTACTCCGACCCCGACGACGATGTTTCCCTTGGGTCCGATTCTTGAAGCGCCATCGAAGAACATCCTCCATATGTTGTCGTGGGTGGTTGTATTAGAATCGGCGACCTCATCTGGGATTTCCTCGTATATTCTGGATGACCCCGATCCTGGATGGGCCGCCAAAAAGTCTGCCAGGGCTTGGCCTTTGACAGCCTTCTGTGGGACGAAGATCATATGATATGGGGATAGCAGTATTGCCCGCGAGAGCTGAGCGCCCCTGGTTTAGTCATGAGGACCCTGAGGGGATTTACCCGTGAGATCACATATATGGTTTGTCCTGTAACATAATGCCGCGTCTTTTGAATGGCGAATACCAAGGCGAGGCATTCTTTCTCCACGGCAGTGTATCGGTGTTCGGGCCCAACCATCATTCGGCTGAGGTAGTATATGGCCTGTTCGTGTCCTGCGTCGTTATTTTGTGCCAGCAGGGCACCGAGGGAGTGTTCCATTACTCGTACATAGAGCAAGAATGGTTTTCCAGGGACCGGGGCCACCAGGACTGGAGGATTCGACAAATATTCTTTGATGTCGTCGAAAGCGCGTTGGCATTCTTCGTCCCATACGAATGAGACTCCCTTCTTCATGAGGTGTGTGAACGGCCGACATCGTCCGGAGAGATTGGAAATAAACCTTCTGATATAGGCTAGCCTCCCTTGGAGGCCTCTAAGTTCGCGGAGATTTTTCGGAGGACCCATCTCCATTATTGCCTTGGTTTTCTCTGGGTCTACATGGATACCCCGTGCAGTGATGATAAAACCTAAGAACTTTCTGCTGGATACGCCCAAGAACGACTTTGTAGGGTTCATCTTCAGGTTGTGGGCTCACATCAGGTTGAATACCGTTCTCAGATCTTATAGATGATCCTCCTTACGGCGACTCTTGACAGCGATGTCGTCGACGTAGCATTCTACTGTTTTGCGCAAATGTTCTCTGAAAATGATACTCATAGCCCGCTGATATGTGGCACCAGCGTTCTTTAGACCGAATGGCATGACTGTGTAACAGTATGTGCCGATCGGTGTTCTAAATGATATGTGCTTCTCATCGTCGGAGGACATCTTGATTTGACTGTATCCTGAGAATCCATCCATGAATGACATACGTTCGAAACCGCATGTGTTGTCAATCATGATATCCGTAATCGGGAGGGGAAATTCGTCTTTCGGACATGCCTCATTTAGATTACGGAAGTCGATGCAGATTCGGATCTTCCCGTTCTTCTTAAGGACCGGGACTATATTGGCGACCCAGTCAGGGTGTTACTCCTCACGGATGAAGCCGCTGGCTATCAGTTTGTTGACTTCGGCTTCGATTGCGTCCATGATGCCCGGGCGGAAGCGTCGTTGCTGCTGCTTGACTGGCTTTGCATCCGGCCGTATATTGAGTTTATAGAGAGCAATATCGGGATCTAATCCCGGCATGTCTTTGTAACTCCATACAAATACGTCAATGTATTCTCTGATGAGTTCCAGCAGTGATTCTCGTTCCTCGATCGCCTGTTAGGCTTTTACTGACGAAGATTGGCTTTGGAGAGGATTCGGTGCCGAGGTTGACCTGCATAACTTCATCCTCCGTAGGAGGTTCTCTTAGCTCGAACCGCTTTTTCCATTGTGCGTCTAACTGTTGAGCCCACGGCTCAAGCTCGAGGATTTCAGGAATGTCCTCGTCTTCTTCGTAAGCATCGACAAATGCCATGTTGACTGATAGGACTTGTCTGAATATGTCCCCAATGCTTGTGTCTGAGTCGGAAGTTGGTGACCCGGTTAAGTGTAACTGCCAATCACATTCTTCATCTGAACTCTCTGGAGTCGTTGTGGGAGTTACATACCCTAGTCCACATCGAGTTTTGCTATAGTAGTCCCGTGGTTTACCAGACGGTACTGGGGGCTTTAAAGGTAGTCGCCGTCCGATACCGTAATTCAAACCTGGTGTAGTTTCTAGATCATATCCTTGTTTCTGCATGAGGTATTTGGACTGGGGACTATAAAGGTATAGAGGCAATCTCCCGGTATCTGACCCAAGATCGACTTCTTTTATAGTGAAGGGGTACGGATCGTCTTTCCGGCCGAAGATAATCGGGTGGTCCCCTCCCTCGACTATTCGGTAAGCGTCTTCTGCCGGAGTAAGCTGGATTGTGGTATATACATTTGTCACTTGTGTGTGTAGGTGAGTGCCTATACCGTGGTCCATAGCATACATTGTACATAGCTTGTTGAGCTTGATGTAATTCAAAGATAGCCCTTTATTGATAAAATAAGGTATCTTCTCGAGAGGGATTACATCATCCGCGGAAGGGGTATCGGAGTGGGCAGCCACATACTTGGCTAATTCTGGTTCTTCTTCAGCCGCCCCCTGTATAAATGAAGACTGGAAGAGCGACCTAGTCAGCTTGATCTTCAGAGGCTCGACCGGGGGAGCAGGTCGTGGAGTTGTTGGTAGACTAGCAACCCCCAGCTTGGCATCTGACGTGGGGGCGAGGAGTGGCTGGTTCGCTGGAAGTGTCAGACCTCGCGTCGGGATGACGGCCCTTTTTAGGAAGACGTATCGTGAGCGGCCTGTCGAAGGGATTGAGTTTCTCCGCCTGGAGCTGACCGACTCTTGGTAGTCTGATGGTAAAAGGCCCTGGTGTGGGTCTCGGCACTTGGCCAGACCTCGGCAGCCGGATTCTCATCTGCTCTTCTTGCGCCGATAGACTGATTGCGTCCTTACGCAGAGTAGCCGTAAGGGGTGCAGAACTGCCCGGTTTGCGAGCCTGGAGGTGGATCGTCAGGGGTTCTTCTGATCTTGTGGTTGCCTTGGTGTGAGCTTGCACCTCCTCTTCGACCAGATGCTTCTTTGATTTTTCGTACAGACAGGAGTCTGAGTAATAAGATTCGACCCCTTTGAAGGGATCGACATCAGCAAACTCCGTCCTCACGAAGCCGTACTTATCGACATATTTGAAGCACTGGTGTAGCGTGGAAGGCACGATCATGTAATCGTGTATCCAAGGCCGCCCCAGAAGGATATTGTAAGAAGTGTCGGCATCTATGACGTAGCAGGTGACTTCTGATTGGAGATCGCCAATCTGACATTTCAAGCGAATCTTCCCTATTGGGTAGCTCCTGCCCGAATTGAAACCGCTAATAGCAGTGCTTGTAGGCGTCAGGCGATACATTGGAATGCGAAGATTATGTAGCAGACCCTTCGGAATGATGCTTATGGAGGACCCAGGATCAATGTGCATTCGGTCTACCTTTACGTCGCCGATGTATCCAGTGTAGTACAATGGGCGGTCGTGCAGGTTAGTTTTGATGAGCATATCCTGCGGAGAGAAGACGATATTGGGCATTGCACCTGTACACGCACTATCTTGGAGCTCTGTAGGCTGATTATCTCCCGTGAGGTTGACCTGAGCTAAGTATGCGTCGGCATTTTGGAGCGCCTCACTTAGGGCCGTGCGAACATCCTTCGAGAGCCTCAGGAGTTCATATAAGGACAATTTGGCCGGTGTATTAGCCAATTGCGCCAAGATGTCGAAGTTGTAGGGCCTCTCCAGCCCCTGAGGTGCCTCCTTTCGGAGGGATTTGTCGAAGCGAGTCTCCTTCGGCCTAGGCTTGTCGGTCATCGAAGGCTGAGCCGGTCCCGGAGTATCAGCGTTTGTGGGCTGCTGATCATTAGTCGGATTCTCGACCACTGGTTGGGCTTGTGCTCCAGATCGAGTAGTGACGGCTGAGACTTCCTCCTCCTCTGCCGAGGTGGAGCGGCATGATCTGACCTTTCCACTTTTCTTTTTAGAAGGTAAAGTGGGCTGAGTCACCTCGTGGACTAGGTCCGGATGGACCCACATGATTTCCCCTCGTGATGTGGTGAGGGGTACTAGGCAGGGAGTTTGATCACGAGTAGGCGGAAGATTAGTAATTTCCATTGTTGCCAGAGGGATGGGTATAACACCGTCTTGAGTCTCTGTTAGAGGAAAATTGCCAAATTGTACGGACACCATGTTGGCTGCTACAGTTACCTCCTCGAAGTCGATAGCCAGAGCGTTCGAATCGATGAGGTTCTGGATATACCGCTTCAGTTGGTAGCAGTCGTGTGTAGCATGGTGGACGTAGCGGTGGTAATGGCACAACTTCGGATTTTCCAAATCAGCAGGCCGAGGTTCCCGCCTTGGTGGAGGAAGCTGAATTCTATCTCCTTGTATAAGCATGTCCAAGATAGGCTTGACGTGGCCGTCTTCGAAAGAATAAGTGATTTGAGGCCATTGTTTGTCTGCTGGTTGTGGCTCGGGCTTCTGGGCTGTATCGGTCACCATGGCCTGCTTGCCTTTGTTGTTCCGGTTGTTGGAGGGGCTACCTCCATTGTCGTTGCTGGCGTTGGGACGCTTCCCCTTGCTCTCTCCCTCTGAGATATGCAACCCCAGTTGGCGAGCTTTCTTCAATCGTTCTTCGGCACTTGTAGCGCTGATGATAAAGGCCTTCCAGTCCTTGAATTGACTTTCGCCCATCCAGAGACTAATTGTTGGGAGTAGTCTCTTTTGGCAAATTTTAATCAAGGAAGAGTCCGGGTTGCCAGATGGTAACTTTATTGCGGTTTGACGAAACCGCTCAATGTAATTCCTTGTCAGCTTTTTCTCTTCTTGGACGACGTCCATGAGGGTAGACATCGTGACGTCTTGCCCTACCTCATAGAACCTCTCCAAGAACAAGCGCTTGAAGCCAGCGAAGGAGTGGATACAATTATCTGGCAGGTTACGGTACCAATCGAAGGCAACTCCTTCCAGTGCCCCAGTGAATAACCGTGTGAGGATGGCATCATCATGGGGCAGATGGTCGGTAGTGACCTCAAAGTAAGTGATGTACCGGCTTGCTGAAGTCTTACCATCATATGGGTTGATATTGAATGGCTTATATCTTGGGGGAAAGGGCACATCCCTCCATTCAGCTGGGTATGGTTGCCGTATTCTGAGGTCTTAGGAATTTTCTCGGGCGTGGAACATCGCTTGAAGCTCCTGAACCTCTCTCCTTACTTCTCGGGCCTCATCTGTCGCGGTAGGGGCCGTTATCTCGGGAGCATTATTGCCCGGGTTTGGTGCTGCTGAATTTGAATCTATGTTGTTCGCGGGACCCGTGCTTGTCTGGCCAGGTGTCACTCCCTGCAGAGTAGGCAATATCGTTTTGATTTCGTCTACAGACTTGACCAAGGCATGCAATATGGCCTCCAATGTGTCGATGCGCTAGCGATCGCTGGAACCGCCTTGATTGCTGTCTGTCATGAATATCGTCTTCACATGAGGAGTGACGGAGGGAGTGGTGGAGGATGTTCCCTCCGAGTCGTACCTATGCATCGAGAAATCATCTGGATATGTGGGGATGTTCTCTTCAGGTTCGGACTCGGAAGGAACACTATTCCCAGCTTCGGAGCTTGCTTCGTCTAGAGAATTATGGATGTCCTTGGGGACATCAGCATCTATTGTACCCGATAGGAGGGTTATTTCTCGGGGTTCGTCTCCTTGAAACATTGGATTATTGTGGATGTTCGGAGGAGTACTACCCCCAGCTCCTACGACCCCCAGGGTCGGGGACGATGAGCCTCCTGTTACAGCAGATTTTGTCTTTGAACGGGTGTGTTGGTATACTCCAGTGGATGGCAACCGTTTAGCCGACAATTTCTTAGCTGTAGTGGTCGATATCTTTGGACTGGAGATGCTTGTCTTCTTCCCTCTCCCCTCCACGGGGACTTTTTGCGCGGAATTGCAGGAGGCAACGGGAGGTGCCTCGTCTTCCGAGCTCGGATGTTGTAATCTTTGGAAGACGGATGGCCGGTCTTCCGTTACTGCCGTGTTGTTACAACAGCAGTTGACGATAATCTGGATGCAGTGACGTCCCTGTGAGGACTCTCTGCACGCTGAGGCTCCTTCTCTTTCCTTGCGTTTGTGGAGGATAGCTTCACGTAGGTCAGAGGAACCACTTTGTCCGTTTGCCGCCGGGGGCTGGACTCGAGTGGTTTTATACAACTTCCCGTCAGAGGCCCGCGTGATACTCAGCGGGACGCCCCGATAGTCAGAGGTTGGGGCAGCTGTCTGGACTTGATGAGCCCGCACTGCCCTAGACTTTTTATTTTTAGCACTTGTGGGTGCGTAATAGGAAGAGTCCACATTAGGTATCACAGAGTCTGGATTTTCACTCAGAAAGTGATCAGAGTTAGGACCGCATAAGAGTCGGTCGAAAACTGATCGAGAGAAGCGCTGTAGAGACGCTATGCGGCTAGCGTTGGGTGCCGTGCAGGCTATCTGCATGCGACTGTCTTCTGTTGTGGGTTGAGTTCTTATGCGGTTAGGAGTCACGACCGTGCAGGCTGTCCGCATGCGGTTGGCATCTGTGGTCGCATGGGTTCTCTGCAAGCGGTTGACTTTACGAGCCGCATGAATCTCGTCCATGCGGTTGGGAACTGTAGCTGCATAAGTTATGCGGCTGACAGAAGTGGCCGCATGAGTTTTCTTCATGTGGTTGACGGTTGTGGCCGCATGGATTTTCTTTCTGCGGCTAATACCCATCTGTGGTTCAGGTTGAGCAGAGACCCTCTTTGCCCCTGCAAGTCCAGCATCATAGTGTTTTCTTCTGCCGGACTTGGGGACAGCAGAGGTGTCTGCGATCTGAAGTGGGGCCGCAGGAGAATCTTTCTCGCCGTCTTGAGCGACCGAGGGTATCCCATCGAGGGCTTGGGGAGGAGCAAATGACTTTGGCCTCCACTCTTTGCGAGCCTTCGTGGTGCGGGTGCATTTCTGGACCGGGCCAGCGCTGCCTTCAGAGAGCATCTCTTCGAACGCCTGTTGGTCGAAGCGGACGACCATCTTCTGTTGTGTGGAGCCAAGTTTGGCTGCATCCGATTGCGTCACCAACTCCTCAGCCGTGGAGAAGTTAGTCCCCAGCAGAGTCGCCATCGTGTTTGCCATTGATTGTAAAAGAACAGAACAATTATCGGAGGACTGAACTTAGACTCACAATACAAACTCGCTCGTACAAAGAAAGCCTAGGGACAAAAACCTAGGTACAGCAGACTAAGTACGATTGTTTATTTTTGATTTTGGGGGGTGACGATAGAGGCTCGGGAAAGCGACGGCCGCTCTGCCTTACTCCTTGGACGATCGGTATACAGCCTTGGCTCGGGGAAGATCTGCTCGGCGTTGACGAAGAAAGGCTCTTCTTACTCTCCTCGGGTTGCTCTCCTGGCTTCTCTCTCTCTGTGAGTATCAAGAAAAGGGGGAGCTCTCTCTGTGTATATCTCTCTCTTCTTCTCTTTTTTTATTCTTTTGTTGCCGACTTTTTTTACGTGGGAATGATGCTGGCTATATATAAGAGTGGGGTGGGATCATTAGGGTTTGCTGATGATTATCTATTTGGAATGTCGGCGCTCCTTCATTCTATCTGGGCCCTTGATCCTGATCATAATGAATCTCGGCCACTAATGCGGATAGCACCAAATCTTATGAGCAGTTAATGCTGACTGCTTTAAATCTTCGTGATTGATTATGCCAATATTTGATTGCTTGCCACGTGTCCTATTGACTTGATGATGAATGATATGCCCTGATCTCGGCAATTATGATAATGATGTCGAATATTCTCGTTGGGATTCTGTTGCATCTTCAGTGCCACGTTATTTTTTAAATTAAAGATCCTGCCAGGGCCGCATAGGGTGATCAACACTTGAACCGCAGAGGGATACTACTCGTGAGCCGCATGAGTCAATGCCTCATCGAGCCGCAGGGGACGAACTTTCCGTGAGCCGCATATGCACAGTTTCTGTAGGCCGCATGAATTAGCGTGGTGTTGAGCCGCATAGACCGGGCTATGGGTGGACCGCATATGGCGGATTCTTGTTAATCATATTAGAGTGACTCCTCAATGAGCCGCATGAAGCTGTTCTCTATCCGAGCCGCATGAGACTTTTGCCACGCGTCAATCTAGGATTTTTTTGTCAGATCGGGTCAGAGATTTTCTTCTTTTCCCGAAGAGTCTGTCATTATGGCAGAGTCACTATGATACTTCATGTCAGAGACAGCCGTCGAGTCGTGTCAGAGCATTAAATGAGACCATTACTCCAGTGGCCAACTGTGGGGGGGGGTCACACGTGTCATCAATTGAGCCGCATATTCCTGCTGAACCGTATTCATCCCCGAGCCGCATGAGTCTGAGGGTCTTCTTTTGGGCCGCATAGGGCAACTCCAGTATGAGCCGCATAGACTTGCTACCCAAAACCGCATGGGCCATTTATGCCTTTATTCTAATATTTTCTATGCTTCTACACTTGAGTCTCTAAAACCCTAGTCATAGCAGTTTCGAACAACTTCCGTCACACGACAATATAGATGGCCAGTCCATAATTCGTGTCCCTAGCAAAATGTCTTAAACCGTGTAGTGTGAGTGTCATGGCCCAAGGAGATATAAGGATATCCCCCAACAAGAAGGTAGTCCGCTAAAACTAAGTTAACATGCATATAGTAAAGTAAAACGACTAATAGAGTTTCTTGCACCCAAGTATGGCTTGGACGCGCAGTTTATAACAAATAAAAATAACAAATACGAAATAAGTAATAAATGCTGAAAATAAATAATATGACAATTAATTAGCAAGGTATACTTGCCTGGTAAGCCTCCTGGTGTGTTGCGATGATCAAAGTGGCACAACATATGGCTTCGGTGATACAACTACGCAAAGTGACCTCTGATGACGACACAGATGGTTCCATCGGGTTTAGGGCGGTCAATTTAGTTAGGGACGACATAAAGAGGTACAGAATTGGCGAGGAAATAGGAATAATGGGATTGGTATGGTCATGAATCGATAGTCGAAGGGTTTGTGAAAGTAATATATATACTACCTTAGAAAAAAAATAGTTATAATGCTTGAAGCTATATTTTATAGTGAAAAATAATTTTGGATAAATGTATACTTGAAAACTAGAAATCGTTTTTAGGCTAAACCCTAAATTTGTCAAAAATGAAATTATAGGTAGAAAACTATATTTTCATTAGTTAATAATAATTATTGATAATATTTACAAATCTAGAAAACCAGTTTTTAAGACAAAAGCCTAATTTTGTTAAAGTAAAACTTAGGTAAATAGGTCTATTTTAAAATACATAACTAATATGATAATTTCCAAAATAATATTTAGTAATCACAATACAAAATTAATGATAATATTGCCCATAGTAGTAATAATACTAATAAAATATATACTAATATTTATACTTATAAACACACAAATCTATACTAGAGCCTATATAATTTTAAAAATTAATATTTGTCAACATATGGTCTATAAAATAAGTAAATGTAAATATATATTTTATTCACCATCTATTATGGAACTACTTATATAAGTATATTTTTTATAAAAAAAATATAACAAATTAGCAAAATTTTGTTAATAATCATAAAAATAATAAAAATCTTAATATTTAATAATAATCACAACTCATGAGTTTACTAACCATAAACTGATTATACTAATAACAGTAAAAATAAACTATTAGCGAATAATAATAATAATAATAATAATAATAATAACTACTTTTACTTTCCCTTTCTTTAGAGTCAGAGAGAGAATGAGAGGGTGAGGAGAAAAGGGAACGGGAAGGGGATCGGGGAAAAGGAAGGCGGAGAGGGCCAGGCGACGAGCGGTGATCCGGAGGCTCGGCGGTGGCCGGTGCAGCGGCCACTTGGGCATGGCGGATCGTGCGCCCACGCTGCGGGAGGGGACTAGGGCAGCGGTCGACGGATTAAGGAGGAAAGGGAGAAGCGGCGGTGGCGTTGCGTTTCTTGGTCGCGAAGGACGCGGTCAGAGCTGCCGCGCCCGGCGGAGCTCGGCGAGATGCGGCGGCTGAGCTACCGGCGGTGCGGGAGAGAGAGGCGGGTGGATGGAGTCGACAATGGCTGCCAGCGCGCGCCGAGGGGGCACGCACGCGTGGGCGGAGCTCACAACGACGAGGCCGACGGTAGACGTAGCGGCTCGGGCGCAGACGGAGCTGTGCTTTTGACGATCCGATGGAAGGGGCGAATGCGCACGTTGCCCAAATCTGGCGCTCGAGGTCTCACGAAGACGCCGTCCGCAGCACTAGGAATCGCCGGTAAGGTCGGGATCTCAATGGGGTGGCCGACGCTGGGGTAAGCATGGCGGTAGTGGTGGGTTTTTAAGGTTTTGTTTGCTATTTTCTTTTTGGGATGGCGGTGATGTCAAATTTTTTGGGTGTGTATGATTTGGGATGTTGCCGTTGGTGGCAGTGGCTGGCGTGAGATGGCGGCGATGTTGGTGGTTCTGATTTGGTGGTGATGGTGGTCGTGGGTTATGGGGTTCGGTGGTGATGGGGCAGCGGGTGTGTCGCTGCTGAAAGTCCGGTAACGTAGGGTTAGGGGCAGGCGCAGACTAGGTGGTTGGGGTTATGTCGGGACGGCTACTAAGTTGTTGGCTAATCGGGGGAAGGGTGTTCGGGTGGTGATGATGACGACGGGGGTGGTACAGTGGATGAGCGTGGTGCGGTGGGGAGTCTCTGGGTGGTGGTTTAGGCCAGGAAGTAGATGGCCGGGTTAGGTTAGGGTTAGGGATTAATTGTGTCGGGGGTGTGTCCCGACACGAGTTGGATGTCCGGGCTTGTCGGACACGCGAACAATGTATATGTAAAATAAATAACATAGTGGATGGAAAATGCACGAACACGGACACGATGCACAGTTGGTTGTGGAGAATTTGATGGTAAATTATGGAGACAGGAGAATATGGGCTCTCCTTATATAGGAGGTGAAATCTCCTTGTTGGATATGGACTAGGAAAAGATTTAAACCCTTTTTGATAGATCGTATATTTATTTAAATAAATTCAAATTTATTCGATCAAATCCAAATCCAATTCAATTTCCAATTTAACTTTAGATAATCAAATTTCAAACATAGATATTAATTAAACTATTTAAATTAAATTCATAAAAATCAAATCAAGATTTTAAATTACCACAATAATTTAAAAATATATTTTATAAAAATACTAATAATAATAATTTTGAAAAATCACCATAATTATTTAAATATCAAATATGAAAAAAATATCTTTTACTAAATTGAGATAAGAATTTCAAAAATTAAAATATTAAATTCATGCAATCGCATGAAAATAGAATATTATTTTCTAAGTTACAAATTATACTAGTATTACGAATAAAATATCCTTTTAGAAATAATTGCGCAAGTTTAGCAAATCTAGGACGACGCACTAAAACATTTTTTTATACTATTTTGAAACATAATATCTATTTTAAATATTTAACAGAAAATAATAACCAATTATTTAGTATATAAATAAACAAATATTTCTTATCTACACATTCGCATTCCATGTACGAATACGAAAAGTAAAAAATAAATTGATGCCATAACAACTAAGTTATATATATATATATATATATATATATATATATATATATATATATATATATATATAATTTTTAGGGGATTTACATCCTACCCAACTTATAAGAATTTTGTCCTCGAAATAAAAATAAGTAGGGGGTTGAGAAGGTACAAGGGTATATCGATGATGAACAATCAAATCAAGACATTCAAAACATACATTAAAAAATTGTGACTTCGATAACTACGAAAATAAATCACGAATTTAATTTAGGGAGTAATTGATGGTCGCGTGTTAACGCAAGAAGAGACAAAGATTAATGTTCAATAAGGGGTGGTAATTTGATTTGAGTTTAAGGATATGTGATTTCCTAGGGAGAAGATACTTGTCTAGGTTTAGAAGTATGGTTAAGGGAAAGGGTTCTAATCCTTCCTAAGTTTTAAACAATTTAGAAAGTCATGATAATAGATTGAGAGTTGAAGGAAATGGCCTGTAACTTGAGATGAGATTGGAGTCATCGGGGTTGGTCCATGGCTAACTATCTTGGCAATAGTTGGTGGGCAACTAAGGTGATACTTTGGGTCTATCTATTAAGTACGAGTCTTCGTCTAAATAAGTAAAAGACGAAAACCAATATGAGTCCAAAGAAGTTGTTTTCGAATACCAATATGTGGTTCAAAGACGAGTGAGTAATTCAAAAAGAATTGCCAAGGCTGTCGCAGATGGGACTCTAGAGGCCATGTTTAACTTTGTCTCCATACACGTTGAACAATAGATAAAAGCGAACCAAAGTGCACTAGGTTGATCAGACCATCATGCACCGGTTCTGAGTAGACAATATGTTAGTGGGTGACCCCAATATCATATGTCTTGAACAAGCTCGATAAATGCTAAGCCTGCAAAACTATGCTATATTAGCGGCATAGGATAGTCAAAAATAGTAAAAACTAGGCACGTGAGATTAATATTGAAAGAAGTGGAACTAGTTCAAACTTCTTAAGAATCTAGTCATGTCTTATGTTGGTGCCTATACAGTCATCCTACTGTCTACTTGCCTAAGACTTGGGTAAGGTCACAAGGAAGGTTAGGTCGTAAGGCATTCTACCCAACTTACAAGTGTTAAACTAAGGATGTTTTGGGACAAATATAACATGTCTATCTAGTGTGGATTACCTTATTAATCTCTATCAAGCACGAAAGAAGGGAATGAATCACGGTAGAAGGGATCAAGTAAGATGTAACTCGAGGAGTCAAGCGAGAAGGCGGTCGAGTATATGGATGAGATCCTAGACTCCAATCCTATACGCAGGCTTGCTTGGTACGGTAAAGTAACCAAACAATTTATCTATACCTGCATGGGCCACCACAAAAACCTGTAACGTCCTAGTCCCAAAATACGTAGGACTAAGCACGTAGACATGCCAGCTGTATACATACGAAGTACAGGGGCCTTGTATATATAAATAAGCTGTAAAATGCAGTAAACCACAACTAACTAATCTCATCCACAAAATAAAGGAATAAAAGATATCATATAATGAATTACCTTGGTACAATATGTTGGGTGGAGACACATCCACTACCAACCAAAATAAAAAGGAAGAAGTACATGATATATAAAAGGACTAAGTGGAAGTAGCAAGGAGGAACCAAGTCACGTCATCTTCGAATAAATGGAGAAGACCACGATCCCGGCTAAGATACTTGTGGAAGACATGAACACACGCCTGGGGAATAACCAGGTCCTCAGAGGGTTGTAGCAATATACAGGAAGAACAAGCTAATATGAACTGTCAATACAATAATAATATGCAAGGCTCTCCTAGACACCAATTTGCAAAAGGGAATGCTAACCATCTATTATGCAATTTAGAGGACAACTTTCATGCACATGGGTGGGATTTTAGGCTATAAGTACGTAACTGGCATCCTGTCATCCGTATCCGTCCGTAACGTCCAAAACGTCAGAGGGCATCTGCAAATATAAATCGCCACAGTTCTATCCGGAGACTGTGGTTTACCTGTTTGGATTCCCATACGCACTAGCGACTGTCCTCCCCCAATATTTCCCACACTGACCAAGTCATGTCCATGACCCGCCCAGTTTTGTAACTGCTTGAGTCTCTAAAACCCTAGTCATAGCAGTTACGAACAACTACCGTCACACGACAATAAAGATGGCCAGTCCATAAGTCGTGCCCGTAGCAAAATGTCTCAAACCGCGTAGTATGAGTGTCATGGCCCAAGGAGATATAAGGATATCCCCCAACAAGAAGGTAGTCCACTAAAACTAAGTTAACATGCATATAGTAAAGTAAAACAACTAATAGAGTCGCTTGCACCCAAGTACGACTTGGACGCACAGTTTATAACAAATAAAAATAACAAATACGAAACAAGTAAATAAATGCTGAAAATAAATAATATGACTATACTTGCCTGGTAAGCCGCCTGGTGTGTTGCGATGATCAAAGTGGCACAACATATGGCTTCGGTGATACAACTACGCAACGTGACCTCTGATGATGGCATGGATGGTTCTATCGGGTCCAGGGCGGTCAATTTAGTTAGGGACGACATAAAGAGGTAGAGAATTGGCGAGAAAATAGGAATAATGGGATTGGTATGGTCAAGAATCGATAGTCGAATGGTTTGTGAAAGTAATATATATACTACCTTAGAAAAAAAATAGTTATAATGCTTGAAGCTATATTTTATAGTGAAAATTAATTTTGGATAAATACATACTTGAAAAATAGAAAACTTTTTTAGGCTAAACCCTAAATTTGTCAAAAATGAAATTATAGGTAGAAAACTATATTTCATTAGTTAACAATAATTATTGATAATAATTACAAATCTAGAAAACCAGTTTTTAAGACAAAAGCCTAATTTTGTTAAAGTAAAACTTAGGTAAATAGGTCTATTTTAAAATACATAACTAATATGATAATTTCCAAAATAATATCTAGTAATCACAATACAAAATTAATGATAATATTGCCCATAGTAGTAATAATACTAATAAAATATATACTAATATTTATACTTATAAACACACAAATCTATACTAGAGCCTATATAATTTTTAAAATTAATATTTGTCAACATATGGCCTATAAAATAAGTAAATGTAAATATATATTTTATTCACCATCTATTTTGGAACTACTTATATAAGTATATTTTTTATAAAAAAAATATAACGAATTAGCAAACTTTTGTTAATAATCATAACAATAATAATAATCTTAATATTTAATAATAATCACAACTCATGAGTTTACTAACCATAAACTGATTATACTAATAACAGTAAAAATAAACTATTAACTAATAATAATAATAATAATAATAATAGTAATAATAATATAATAATAATAATAATAATAATAATAATAATAATAATATTAATATTAATAACTACTTTTACTTTCCCTTTCTTTAGAGACAGAGAGAGAATGAGAGGGTGAGGAGAAAAGGGAACGGGAAGGGGGATCGGGGAAGAGGAAGGCGGAGAGGGCCAGGCGGCGAGCGGTGATCCGGAGGCTCGACGGTGGCCGGCGCAACGGCCGATTGGGCACGGCGGATCGTGCGCCCACGCTGCGGGAGGGGACTAGGGCGGCGGTCGACGGATTAAGGAGGAAAGGGAGAAGCGGCGGTGGCGTTGCGTTTCTTGGTCACGAAGGACGCGGTCAGAGCTGCCGCGCCCGGCGGAGCTCGGCGAGATGCAGCGGCTGAGCTACCAGCGGTGCGGGAGAGAGAGGTGGGTGGATGGAGTCGACGATGGATGCTAGCACGCGCGGAGGGGGCACGCACGCATGGGCGTAGCTCACAACGACGAGGCGGACGGTAGACGCAGCGGCTCGGGCGGAGACGGAGCTGTGCTTTTGACGATCCGGTAGAAGGGGGCGGATGCGCACGTCGCCTAGATCTGGCGCTCGAGGTCTCACGGAGACGCCGTCCTCAGCACTAGGAATCACCGGCAAGGTCGGGATCTCAAAGGGGTGGCCTACGCTGGGGTAAGCATGGCGATGGTGGGTTCTTCATGTTTTGTTTGCTATTTTCTTTTTGGGATGGCGATGGTGACAAATTTTTTCGGTGTGTTTGATTTGGCATGTTGCTGTTGGTGGCGGTGGCTGGTGTGAGATGGTGGCGATGGTGGTGGTTCTGATTTGGTGGTGATGGTGGTCGTGGGTTATGGGGGTCGGTGGTGACGGGGCAGCGGGTGTGTCGCTGGTGAAGGTTCGATAACGTAGGGTTAGGGGCAGGCACGGACTAGGTGGCCGGGGTTATGTCGGGACGGCTACAGAGTTGTTTGCTAGTCGGGAGAAGGGTGTTCGAGTGGCGATGATGACAATGGGGGTGGTGCTGTGGATGAGCGTGGTGCGGTGGGGAGTCTCTGGGTGGTGGTTTAGGCCAGGAAGGAGATGGCCGGATCAGGTTAGGGTTAGGGATTAATTGTGTCGGGGTGTATCCCGACACGAGTTGGATGCCCGGACTTGTCGGACACGCGAACAATGTATATGTAAAATAAATAACGTAGTGGATGGGAAATGCACGGACACGGACACGATGCACAGTTGGTTGTGGAGAATTTGATGATAAATTATGGAGACAAGAGAATATGGGCTCTCCTTATATAGGAGGTGAAGTCTCCTAGTTGGATATGGACTAGGAAAAGATTTAAACCCTTTTTGATAGGTCGTATATTTATTTAAATAAATTCAAATTTATTCGATCAAATCCAAATCCAATTCAATTTCCAATTTAACTTTAGATAATCAAATTTCAAACATTGATATTAAATAAACTATTTAAATTAAATTCATAAAAATCTAAATCTAAAAATACTAATAATAATAATAATACTAATAATAATAATTTCAAACATAGAAAATCTAAATCTAAAAATACTAATAATAATAATTTCGAAAAATCACCATAATTATTTAAACATCAAATATGAAAAAAATATCTTTTACTAAATTGAGATAAGAATTTCAAAAATTAAAATATTAAATTCATGCAATCGCATGCAAATAGAATATTATTTTCTAAGTTACAAATTATACTAGTATTATGAATAAAATATCCTTTTAGAAATAATTGCAAGTTTAGCAAATCTAGGACGACGCACTAAAACATTTTCTTATACTATTTTGAAACATAATATCTATTTTAAATATTTATCAGAAAACAATAACCAATTATTTAGTATATAAATAAATAAATATTTCTTATCTACACATTCGCATTCCATGTACGAATACGAAAAGTAAAAAATAAATCGATGCCATAACAACTAAGTTATATATATATATATATATATATATATATATATATATATATATATATATATATATATATATATATATATATATATATATATATATATAAAAAGAATATAATTTTTAGGGGGTTTACAGTATCCCCATCTGGCCTACTCCTACCATGTCTTCATTACCTCTGAGTAGGGAGGCCGTACTTCAGACCCATATTTACCACGTCCTCATTACCTCTGAGTAAATATGTCGGTCTTCTCTCCACTTGTTATCAGTACTCGCCTCGCCAGTACACAAAAATGGTAATAAGTCCCCAAAAATTATCCTAATCTATTACTCGCACCATCGGTGTATCAAAGAGTAGTAGGTCCACAAAATATCTTTCAAATCTATTTGCTTGCATTTTCAAAATGCACCAAAGGGCAATAGGTCCACAAAAAAGTCCCCCCAGGGGATATTCTTTATCAAAATGCCATTACAAGCTCATCAGGGCAGAGTGAATGTATTCTGCTCTATCAAAAAAAACTAGAAAGAGAGAGCAAAGTCCACTAATCATCAGCAACACACAACTTGCTAAGGATGCCCTACAGCTGTGCAGTTGAGCGTTCAATTCTCAGGTTGACTCGGCGTTCAGCTTCGTGGGATAACCTCTCGGCGTCCTCGAGATGCGCATGAGCCTGCCAATTTTCTTCTAATCTCTTCAGTGCTCCCTCTAAAGCAGCAGAGGCTCGGGTGACTTTATCAGTCTCCTTCCAGATCTTCTCACTCTCCTGACGAGTAGCTTGGAGCTCAGTCTCCAGAGATGTTAACCTAGCCTGGAGCTGGAGGAGCTGCTCGTTAGTTTCGGCCATAGCACGAGTAATGGTCTCCTCGCGAGTCAAGAAAATTACTCCCTCCCAGCTCAGCTTGTCATACTTAAGGGACAACTCCTTGAGGTCCTTCTCCAAGGAGGGCTTGGTTGTCTCTTGAACAGCCTTCACCTTTTCTACGGCTGATACAAGGAAAGCATGCTCCTGCTCCACCATGGCAGACACATCAACTTGTCGTAATTTATGCAACTGGATTAGGCACGGATTAGCCTCTACCAGCTTGTGGTCCAGAAGGACGGCCACCACTTCTCCACCCGGGAGCGTCTTCAGCAGGGCAATCTGGCCATGGGCGCAGTGGTGGGCCATGGCAAATGAAGTCCCCTTCCTCAAAGCAGCTTCGACCCCCCGTTTCAAATAACGATAAAAGCTCTCGACGACGTCCCTTGACGACTCGTCCAAATTCTCCAGAGAGAACGGCGTCGACGGGATAGCATCTAAGGGAGCTGAAGGCTTCTGGGAAAGAGGCACACTTGAGCTCGAAGATCCTGTTATAAGGGAAACAAACTCAGAGCGATGAGACTCCCGTACAGCAGCAATCTCCTTTTCTGTAGCTCGAAGGAGCTGAAGGCTGGGTAGGACAGAAGGTTCAAGTGCCGGGGAAGAGGCAATTCCAGTCGGTCCTACATTCGCAAAAAAGGTGGAAGGAGCTGGGATGGGAACGCTTCTAGCTTGTACCAGATCTGCCCCTGGATCCTCTGCTATTTCCCCCTCTGCGGCCACATCTACCACCGGTAGTGAAGAGGCAGGACCAGTAGGTCCAGCGCAACCAGCAATCAGCTTGACACGAAGAAAATAGAGTCGAAGCAAAAAAATCTCCTCGTTGGTAAGAAAGCGATATAGCTTACCCGAGGTGAAGGGCAAAGGCTGAGGCTCAGCCGGAGTTGTCTCAGCTCCTTTCACCGCTCCCACAACTCCGGTGATGTCAGCAGCGGCGCCCGAACCATTAATTTTTGTCTTTTCCGCCTCTGTTGCACCGGACAGAGACGTAATTATATCAACACTAGCTTGTGAGGATCTCGCAACTCCAGGGTCGGGACACAAAGAGGAAACCGCATGGGCGGCATCTGGCGATAAATGGATTGCCTCCTCCGATGTCTGTAAAGGAGAGTTTTCAGATAACATCTCAATGACAATATTGGGCCTTGCCGTGAAAGAACTTACCTCTATAACAACCTCGGTACCACTTGAAATAACGTGTAGGCAACTCTAGAGGGGGGTGAATAGAGTTTGTGTCGATAATCACCAAATAAAAAATTAACTCTATATCACCTCCACAAAACAACTATCAAGATAGTAAATAAATCAGAGAGAAATACGAAAGTAAATAAAGATCATAAGATCATACGCAAACACAGCAGTTTTAACCTGGTTTCCCTCGTGGAGGACTAGTCCAGGCCTGAGAACTCTAGCTCAGGATTGAAATCCACTATTTGTGAAATAGTGTACAACCACGTGCCTTTACTCAGAAGAGCACGCCAACTTCTTACAGATTCGCAGGTGGCAAAACTTGAAATTGTCCAAGTGACTTTTCTTTTCACTCTTACACACAACTTCTAGCTGATATCGCACTGAGCACCTTGGGCTAAGGAGAGTTGTGGCTTAGGAGATATAGAAGAATGAGGCTTGGAGTAGTAGAGCTTAGAAAGCTTGAATATTTGAAGGTAAGAGATGATTTGAAATGAGAGAATTCAAGCTCTATTTATACTACTCTGGGGAGGCAGAATTCGGCCAGAATTCGTTATGGATAATTCAAATTTTTGGCCGTTGGACAACTAGCAGTGATCAAGACCTAAAAATCAGCATCCTGAAATTTAGGGGACCGAGTTCGGCCCGAACTCTGTGTGAGGCAGAGTTCGGCCCGAACTCTATCTCCTATGGACAGAATGGCCTTTGGGCTTTTTGGGCTTTGTTTGGCTTGGTGGAGCTTGGGCTTGGTTGAGGAATTGGCCTGTTTGTATGGTAGAGCTTAGTGAGATATGTTTAGGGGTTGAGATGACTCAATGCGACTCAACGTACACATTCTCCTAGACTCAATAAACTAAAGATTACAGACTTGAAACAAATAGGAAAAACCAAGAGCCCTTTGATGACGCCTTTCTTCTGATATTTGAGCAGTCCTGAAGACGTCTTTTTCCTTGACAGCAGTCGTCCAAAGATAAGCAGATCTGGAAATCTGACTACCTTTCGGGCAAATCTCTTTGTATGACGCCGTCTTTGGTCCAACATCAATTCTTCATTGCCTATGACCTGGTTTGATCATGTTAGATCATGCTTACTGTATGTCTACAAATACATGTTAGGCCAACAAAATATGTTGCAGGACGATACAAGCATAGCAATATAATATAGGACAACTAGGACAATGCTAAGTTTAAGTAGCAACATGATAGTGAGTATATGAATATTAGTGACATCATTATGTTAAACTTAACTGATTAGCCATATTCAAAAACATAATGTAATCATTGGGCCAACAATCTTCCCCTTTTTAATTATGGTAAATCGGTTTAAGACAGATACGAGAGATGCATGTATCACTAATAAATATATATTACTATAATATTGTGTGCTAACTTAAACTAATTTCTCCCCCTTTGACATGATCAAAAATTAAGCTCCTCCGTAATAAGAGATAAACCGAACTCAATCATAAGTAAAGGAGGAAGGCATAGACAATCATGATCAAGATATACTAAATGAGGAACAATGGAAGAAGTGTGTAAAGACAAGTATAGAAACTACATACCAAAATGTAGAGTGCCAAATAGAAAATAGCTTGTCAAAACACAAATAGTTGGTAAAACTAAAAGAATTTAAAAATAATCAATAGATAGTTTACTAACATGAAATCAATGAAAGACATCCAAATACATAGTATGATATGAAATATTGCTCTAGTTTTGGAAGAGAATTAAAAAATTCAGTCAAAAACCATAGGGATAAGATAATTGCAAATAAAGATATCAAAGAAGAAAGATACCAATTGAGATATTGAAATGTATAAACTTGATATCAATTGAATAAATAAACTTGAAACATTGATCAAGGAAACTATGATAGTCACAGTTGTCCACAGATAAATGGTAGAACAAAATAAAGGAATGATCAATGTATGTGAAACCCATAACTTTTAATTTGCATTATTTTTTTTCTTTCTAATTAATAAATAAAATTTTCTAGAATAATGTTAGAGTACTTATTTAAATATAAATTATTTTTAATTATTAACTGCTAAATTAAAATTTTACTTGCTAAATAAAATTTTTCTATCATAATGTTAGATAATTAGCTAATGTTTGTTATTATAAATAAATTTTTCCAAAATTAATTAATTTGGATTTTTGCATGTCAACCCAGACCCGCATCCGAATCCAATTGGAGACTAAAATAATTATTTCTAAAAAAAAAAAAATAATAATAAATAAAGCTTTAAATAAGAATAAAATTGTTTTTAAACAAATGTTAAACATTTAGTGTTTTTTTTTAGGCCCAAAGCCAATTTCTATTTATATGGATTGGGCCCATTTGTTAAAGCCATTTTTTTCTTAAACCCAAAGCCAACCATATCCAAACCCATTAGTGAAATGGGTTATGAACCCATTTTGTATAACATTTAGCCTGTGACTTTCTCTTAGAAAGAGAATGAGTTGGTTTAAGTCTCTGTGGAACTTCTGAGTTCTTGCAAACCGAAGACTTGTCGTTTTCCCAACTTTTCATCTCCCCAACTGACGAGGCCGGCGCCATCAAGGCTCGGGAGGCCGATCATCTTCCCAAGTCCGGTAACCCCATCCCCAAGCCCTATATATATACATCCCTCTTCTTCTCTACATCCCCATTCCAAACTTCCACTCAAAATCCCTAGATCTAACTTTCTCCGGCGACCAAATTCCGGCGATCTACCCCGTGGCTGACCCGATCCGGTCGAACCTCTGGCCGAGAACCCTTGGCCGAGCAATCTGAGGCCGGCGCCCTTTCCAGCGGCTCCCGCCAATCCGTGCGGCCCCCGCGTCCCCGTTCGACTTCGGCGAACCCGTCGCCCGCGCCCCCTTTGCCGTCCCCTGGCCGGCGCCCGACCCTCCGGCGCACCCCCTGACACCGGCGTTTGTTCCCGGTGACGCCCGTTCATCCCGAGCAATCTGCGGTTTTGTTCCGTTCCGATTTTGGTACACTCTGATCCAAATTAAATCTTTTTTTATGTCTGTGATGATTTGGTCCAACCCAATTCCAGTGAGAATTCGGGATTTTCCAGCGACGTAACAATTACGTTACTATTTTTTCTGGCTCCGAAGTTTCTTCGGAAAAGTCGGGTTTCCAAGAACCTTTCGAAAGGAACTCTGGAGAATGATTATAATTCTGGGTTTTTCCTATTTGTAGGCTAGTTCTCGGATTTCCGATAATATCTCGGAAGTGTTCTGGAGATTACAAAGTTAATACTTAATTTTTCGGTTTTGTGATTTGAGAATGATTTTTTGGTTCTGTTGTGAAATCGGATTTCCAACAGGAAATTGGAATTCTGGAATTTTTCGGGAAATATTCTCTATATGGAAGGTTATATGGATTTGGGGTCATTTTGCAGATATCGGACGCGTTTCCCAGTTTTTGGGTTGACCAAAAACAGAGGGAATGCTGCCGAAATTTTCGGGAAATTTATTAAATGATTTTTTTTTAAAATGATTTTCGGATTAAATATTATTTTAATAATATTTTTGGGCGACGACCTTAACGGTCACTGGGCCCCAGCGAAATGCAAACGCACCGGTTCGACCGGACGTTGAGGCAGAGTAGCTGATATGACGACTGGACCAGAGTCTGAGACACCTATTATTTTAAATTTAAATTAGAAATTACTAGTTTTATTAATGTTAATTGTAGGTAATTTTCAAGACTAACCTATCTTTTCTTATTTCAATTTGCAATAAAATTTGTAAGGGCATAAGCCCAATTCCAGTAAATGTGGTTTTGTAATAAGTAGGAATTAGCATTTTATTTTATTTTCTGGGAATGTGTGATAGCGTAGGAACAATCAAAATATTGTTATGAATTATTAATTAATAATTCACAATTTCTCATTTTAAGAAAATAAATATATTTTATATATATTAAAAATATCAAAGTTTTTCAAATAAATAAATATCATGTTTTATACGTAATTTGATAATTACAAGTTTTCCCGAAAAACCAATGTAAATTGATTTCCTCAATTTCAACGCACTAGTAAACGTTGTGATGTTGTGTTAGCTAATTAACAACTAAAACTGATTAGGAAAAACAATTAGAGATTGTAACTAGATAACTCTGGTGATTGCTTCTGAAACAAGTTCCCGGAATGTAGGATTTCGAGGAAGAGCGTGACTGTTCAAAATCCCGAAGTACCGACTTTTCAAAACAAGGAGATAAGGCAAGTACATTTTATGTAGATTTTACAATTATTTTCACAATTGTTTCATTGCAAGTTTAAACCACAATTATACACGAACTCCTTCGGGAGCATTGATCGTATTGTTGGGGACTGGGGGAATAGTGTACTGGATATGACCAAATCCAAACTTAGGATAATGAATGTGTTAGCTTACCCCTCTCTCACACGGGGATAAGCCATACCGTATCGCTAGGATACAAATGTACCCAAACCGGTCATATTCTTTACCTATTCATATCACTGTACTGTACTATTTCAAAATTGTTCATTTTCAAACTGTTTAAAAATGCATGTTATAAATTGTCATTTTAATTGTTAAAATTTGCATGAATTGTACTTTGCTCCCTCCTGACTGGAGACAACATTTTAGGTATTACTGAGGATCTGGAGATGATGATCAATAGCTATTTTGATCCTGACTTGTACCCGGCGGTACTCCCAGCTGATGATGATGTTGTGGCGTCTCCATAGATGCTACATTAGTTGAGAGTTTAGTTGTTTCTTTATTTCCAGTTTATGAACCTTGTATTGAAAGACAAGTTTTTATTATCGTAAATTAAATGTTGTGGCAACTTTTAAATTCAAACTTGTTGTTGATTTACCTGCAATATGGATTACAGCTTACTGCCGCCGTCTCATCAACGGTGCAGGCTGGGCATGATCCGATTCGACCCAAGTATTTGGGGACCGGGTCGTGACATGTTTTTAGTGGTGGCCCATGCAGGTCAACTAAATCAACAATTTAGGAAAACTAGAAACAATTAGGAACACTAGAACATCAAAATTGCCACAACATAGGACCGATTTATATATGATAAATATTTTTATTATAGACTGGTAGGTTACCTTGCTTATGCTTGCATCCTAAACCTTCCAGAGAATGAACACTGACAAAACCAACTCTGCTGGCAATGTGGTATCATCTCCGGATCGAATCCCGCCTCTTCAGTCAAGTCAGAGCTTTTCACCCAACCAGCTGATTGATCATCTTCACCAATCATCCAGTGAAGTTTTCCCCACACTGGCAAATCCTACCTCTCCTCTAACTGGGCTACTTTTCTTTGAGGAAGAACCCACTCATGTTGCTTCACCAGTACCAGAGAACACCTCTCAGATGGTTGCTTTATTTCAAGAAATCCTAGAGTATCAGAAGATTCAAGCTGAACAGATGGATATCTCGAGAGAAGTCATGAAGAATATCAACGACGCAACCTTAGCCATTTTAAACCAAGTTGGAGCGGAACCTCGTCCTAGGAGGGATACCCATGAGAATAGAAGATATTTGGGCCCTGTCCGACAACCATATTGCAAGAAGCTTTTGGCTTGTGCCTACTGTAAGAGACCTGGTCACCAAGCCAACATTTGTCGCAAGAGATTAAGGCAATGTTTGGTGTGTGGATCTGCTGAACATCAAGTTAAGGACTGCCTCTTATCTTATCATCGTATCGGAGCGTCTATTATGCCACAACCTCAGGACTCTATCCAACAGACCGTAGGAAGGGATGAAGCAGAATCAAGGATCATAGAAGAGGAAGAAAATGGAGATGCCCAAGCAAGAACCAGAACCATGAAGAATAGTACTTAGGACTGCTGAGAGGTATTATCTATTAAGAAGCTGTAACAAGATGTCCCTAGATCAATTATGAGAGTTTTGTTGTAATTCTCTTATATGAATAAAAATCTTAGTTACATCTTCATGATAGAAGTTTTCCCTAATAGTTTCTGGATTACCCTATGCATAGAAATATTCCATTAACCTAGTACCTAGCTCTTTTCCTATGACTAAGTGATACTATAGAATCGACCTGAAGGAAGCCAAGGAAATGAAGGATTAGATCAATGGACTAAAGGTGTTGGGTTTCATAAGACGGAGCTTCACTCTAAGAAGCATCAGTCTTGTTTGTATCCAAGAAGGATAAAACAATATGGATGACTATCAGGGCACTGAAGAATTACTTTTTCTCGACTGATGATCTATCCAAGTTGAGTGAACTTAAGGGTTTTCGGAGATTAACTTAAGAACTGACTACCATCAGATTAAGAAGGAGTACATTCTCAAGACGACATTCAACACCAAATACTGGTAGTTGAATTTTTGGATCATGTCTCTTGGAATGATGAATACTCATGTTGTGTTCATGAATCTCATGAACAGAGTCTTTTTATGAGTAATTGAATCAATTTGTTGTCTTTTCTTTAGATAACAAAAATCTGATATACTCAAGGACTGAAGAAGAACATGAAGAGCATCTGAGAAATTTCTAAGAACTTTGAAGAAGTTTTTGGTAAGCTATCAAGACATGAATTTTCTTAGACAATGTGGTTTTTGCCATAATGTCACAAGAGAAGAAAATTTGATAGACTCTAGATAGATAGTCGCTGTGGAGAAGTCGTATATCTAAGTTCAATGGTTTCTTGGACTTGATGGGATACTACTGGAATCTGTGTAGGAATTCGCCAAGATTGCTGAGTCAATGATGAAGCTGACTCGAAAGAATGAAGAGTTTGTCTGGACGCATTTAAGAAGCTGTAGAAGAGGCTTACCACTGCACCAATCCTTGCGCTACCCGCAGGATCCGGTGGTTTCACAATATACAGTGACGCCTCAGGCAAAGGACTGGGTTGCGTTCTTCAACAACATGGGAAAGTGATTGCCTATGCATCTAGGCAACTACGGACTCATGAGAAGAACTATCCCACTCATGATCTGGAGCTGGCTGCAGTCATCTTTGCATTGAAGCTTTGGAAGCATTATCTCTATGGAGAGAGAGTGGAAATATACACAGATCACAAAAGTCTGAAGTATGTTTTCACTCAGAAGGAGTTAAACATGAGGCAAAGGAGATGGCTGGAGTTAATGAAGGACTTTGACATCGACTTGCAATATCACCCGGGTAAGGCTAATGTGGTCGCTGATGCACTTAGTCGATACCCAGTGGCGATGTTCTTAACCAAGAAGAGGCACCTGCTGGAGGACATCGAGAAGCTTGGACTGGAGATTGTACTGCCTGGACAGAAGGAACTGGATGCTGATTCGGTGATGATGAAGTTGCAAGTGAGCTCGTACCTGATGGACAAAGTCAAGGAGACGCAGTTTCAAGACGAGGCACTTTGCAAGCTGAGAGATCAAGTGTTAGCAGGAACACTGGAAGGTTTCTCAATCGCCAGCGATGGAGCTCTGAAAAATGGTACAAGGCTTTGTGTACCGACTGGCGAATTAAGGAATGAGTTGATGAAGGAAGCGCATCAGTCTCAATATTCCATACATCCTGGAGCCAATAAGATGTATCGGGATATGCGCACTATTGTCTGGTGGAGTGGAATGAAGAAAGATGTCACCAGGTATGTCGCTAGATGCTTGATTTGTCAACAAGTAAAGGCTAGTAGACAGAGACCTGCAGGACTTCTACAACCGCTGGACATCCCAGAATGGAAGTGGGAGCACATCACGATGGATTTCGTGTCAGGACTGCCTCGTTCTCAAGGAGGGAAGGACGCCATTTGGGTAATAGTGGACCGACTAACCAAGTCAGCTCACTTTATTCCCTTCAAAGTTGGTTTATCCACTGAGAAGTTGGCAGCATTGTACATGCGGCACATTTACCGGATTCATGGCGTACCAGTAAGCATTGTATCTGATCGAGACACTCGTTTTACCTCACATTTTTGGAAAAGTTTGCATGACAGCTTGGGGACTCAGTTGAAATTCAGCACGGCTTATCATCCCCAGACAGATGGGCAATCTGAGAGGACGATTCAGACACTTGAAGATATGCTGCGATCTTGTGTCTTAGAATTTGGAGGATCGTGGGAAGACCATCTGCACTTGGTAGAGTTTTCTTATAATAACAGCTACCAAGCCAGTATTGGTATGACCCCGTTTGAAGCTCTTTATGGACGTCGTTGCCGTACACCTTTGGCATGGGACGACGTTGGTGAAAGAGTACTGCTGGGTCCTGAAATGGTGACTGACGCAGCAGAGAAGGTGAAGTTTATCAGAGACAGGCTCAGGATTGCTCAAGACAGACAGAAACACTGGGCAGACAGCAGTCGACGACCACTGACATTTGAAGAAGGAGATAAGGTCTTTGTGAAGATTTCTCCTACCAGAGGTACTATCAGATTTGGCAGAGCCGGGAAGCTGAGTCCCAGGTACATTGGTCCGTTCGAAGTTCTGAGCCGGATTGGAGAAGTGGCGTATAGGTTAGCTCTACCAGCTAATCTAGAAGGCGTGCACAACGTCTTTCACGTTTCGCAGCTCAGGGAGTATGTACCTGATAAGAACCACGTTCTGGACCATTCAGAGTTGGAGATTGGACCGAGTCTCACCATACCAGAAAAGCCAGTGGCGATCTTGGATCGAGGCGAGAAGAAGACCAGAACCTCGGTGACTCCCATAGTTCGAGTGATGTGGAGGCATGATTCCCCAGGCGAATCTACCTGGGAGCGTGAAGATGAGATGCGGGAGAAGTACCCGTATTTGTTTGAGACCTGAGGTAATTTTCTCAACCTAACTCTTTAAATTTCGAGGACGAAATTTTCTAAGGAGGGAAGGTTGTGAAACCCATAACTTTTAATTTGCATTATTTTTTTTCTTTCTAATTAATAAATAAAATTTTCTAGAATAATGTTAGAGTACTTATTTAAATATAAATTATTTTTAATTATTAACTGCTAAATTAAAATTTTACTTGCTAAATAAAATTTTTCTATCATAATGTTAGATAATTAGCTAATGTTTGTTATTATAAATAAATTTTTCCAAAATTAATTAATTTGGATTTTTGCATGTCAACCCAGACCCGCATCCGAATCCAATTGGAGACTAAAATAATTATTTCTAAAAAAAAAAAATAATAATAAATAAAGCTTTAAATAAGAATAAAATTGTTTTTAAACAAATGTTAAACATTTAGTGTTTTTTTTTAGGCCCAAAGCCAATTTCTATTTATATGGATTGGGCCCATTTGTTAAAGCCATTTTTTTCTTAAACCCAAAGCCAACCATATCCAAACCCATTAGTGAAATGGGTTATGAACCCATTTTGTATAACATTTAGCCTGTGACTTTCTCTTAGAAAGAGAATGAGTTGGTTTAAGTCTCTGTGGAACTTCTGAGTTCTTGCAAACCGAAGACTTGTCGTTTTCCCAACTTTTCATCTCCCCAACTGACGAGGCCGGCGCCATCAAGGCTCGGGAGGCCGATCATCTTCCCAAGTCCGGTAACCCCATCCCCAAGCCCTATATATATACATCCCTCTTCTTCTCTACATCCCCATTCCAAACTTCCACTCAAAATCCCTAGATCTAACTTTCTCCGGCGACCAAATTCCGGCGATCTACCCCGTGGCTGACCCGATCCGGTCGAACCTCTGGCCGAGAACCCTTGGCCGAGCAATCTGAGGCCGGCGCCCTTTCCAGCGGCTCCCGCCAATCCGTGCGGCCCCCGCGTCCCCGTTCGACTTCGGCGAACCCGTCGCCCGCGCCCCCTTTGCCGTCCCCTGGCCGGCGCCCGACCCTCCGGCGCACCCCCTGACACCGGCGTTTGTTCCCGGTGACGCCCGTTCATCCCGAGCACTCTGCGGTTTTGTTCCGTTCCGATTTTGGTACACTCTGATCCAAATTAAATCTTTTTTTATGTCTGTGATGATTTGGTCCAACCCAATTCCAGTGAGAATTCGGGATTTTCCAGCGACGTAACAATTACGTTACTATTTTTTCTGGCTCCGAAGTTTCTTCGGAAAAGTCGGGTTTCCAAGAACCTTTCGAAAGGAACTCTGGAGAATGATTATAATTCTGGGTTTTTCCTATTTGTAGGCTAGTTCTCGGATTTCCGATAATATCTCGGAAGTGTTCTGGAGATTACAAAGTTAATACTTAATTTTTCGGTTTTGTGATTTGAGAATGATTTTTTGGTTCTGTTGTGAAATCGGATTTCCAACAGGAAATTGGAATTCTGGAATTTTTCGGGAAATATTCTCTATATGGAAGGTTATATGGATTTGGGGTCATTTTGCAGATATCGGACGCGTTTCCCAGTTTTTGGGTTGACCAAAAACAGAGGGAATGCTGCCGAAATTTTCGGGAAATTTATTAAATGATTTTTTTTTTAAAATGATTTTCGGATTAAATATTATTTTAATAATATTTTTGGGCGACGACCTTAACGGTCACTGGGCCCCAGCGAAATGCAAACGCACCGGTTCGACCGGACGTTGAGGCAGAGTAGCTGATATGACGACTGGACCAGAGTCTGAGACACCTATTATTTTAAATTTAAATTAGAAATTACTAGTTTTATTAATGTTAATTGTAGGTAATTTTCAAGACTAACCTATCTTTTCTTATTTCAATTTGCAATAAAATTTGTAAGGGCATAAGCCCAATTCCAGTAAATGTGGTTTTGTAATAAGTAGGAATTAGCATTTTATTTTATTTTCTGGGAATGTGTGATAGCGTAGGAACAATCAAAATATTGTTATGAATTATTAATTAATAATTCACAATTTCTCATTTTAAGAAAATAAATATATTTTATATATATTAAAAATATCAAAGTTTTTCAAATAAATAAATATCATGTTTTATACGTAATTTGATAATTACAAGTTTTCCCGAAAAACCAATGTAAATTGATTTCCTCAATTTCAACGCACTAGTAAACGTTGTGATGTTGTGTTAGCTAATTAACAACTAAAACTGATTAGGAAAAACAATTAGAGATTGTAACTAGATAACTCTGGTGATTGCTTCTGAAACAAGTTCCCGGAATGTAGGATTTCGAGGAAGAGCGTGACTGTTCAAAATCCCGAAGTACCGACTTTTCAAAACAAGGAGATAAGGCAAGTACATTTTATGTAGATTTTACAATTATTTTCACAATTGTTTCATTGCAAGTTTAAACCACAATTATACACGAACTCCTTCGGGAGCATTGATCGTATTATTGGGGACTGGGGGAATAGTGTACTGGATATGACCAAATCCAAACTTAGGATAATGAATGTGTTAGCTTACCCCTCTCTCACACGGGGATAAGCCATACCGTATCGCTAGGATACAAATGTACCCAAACCGGTCATATTCTTTACCTATTCATATCACTGTACTGTACTATTTCAAAATTGTTCATTTTCAAACTGTTTAAAAATGCATGTTATAAATTGTCATTTTAATTGTTAAAATTTGCATGAATTGTACTTTGCTCCCTCCTGACTGGAGACAACATTTTAGGTATTACTGAGGATCTGGAGATGATGATCAATAGCTATTTTGATCCTGACTTGTACCCGGCGGTACTCCCAGCTGATGATGATGTTGTGGCGTCTCCATAGATGCTACATTAGTTGAGAGTTTAGTTGTTTCTTTATTTCCAGTTTATGAACCTTGTATTGAAAGACAAGTTTTTATTATCGTAAATTAAATGTTGTGGCAACTTTTAAATTCAAACTTGTTGTTGATTTACCTGCAATATGGATTACAGCTTACTGCCGCCGTCTCATCAACGGTGCAGGCTGGGCATGATCCGATTCGACCCAAGTATTTGGGGACCGGGTCGTGACAATGTAAAATAGAGCAATTGATATAAAATGATCTCATTATATGTAAATCTATTTGCTTATACAAAATTCATGCATTTGAACTCAATTACCTTATCATGCTATATGAATACCCTTTAAAATAAACATGAACGTAAATGAGGAAAATATTTGAGAAGGAGAAATTAAGTCGACTTGAATGATCCCCCTCAAACTATTACCAATATAGATGAAATCATGAATTTTGGGTAAGTCCTCAACAAAAAAATCCAAATTAAATATACAAAGAAAGCTAAATCAAAGAAAGCACAATAGTCATTAAGATAAAATACGAAAGTAAATATTAACGAGATGACCCATGTAAAAGAGAGATAAAATGATGAAAACAATTGCATATACTCTCATAAACCTTTCACAAAATATCAGTTTCCTAATAATGATAAAAAAAATGGGTCAAAGATGAACTACGTATACGACATATTAAAGGGTATAAATGAATTGAACCAATTTATTTGCTCTCCCTTAAAATATGCGTATCTAGTTCCAAAGCACTTATAGCAAAACATGATAACTTCAAGATCTAGGGGTAAATCAACTATTGATTTCTCTTCCTTGCTCAATGCTATAAAAATGTCATAGAAAAAATATCATCTTTAGTCAGAAAGATATGTCCACCAATAGTTACTAATGATGAGAAATCAAAAGAATATTTCAATTTAGCACATGTAATCAAAAGACGACATACACTAACCTATATAGAAGAATATCATATTGAAATATGATAGATCAATGCATGTTACCTTTTGGGAAAAATGTCATCATGAAAGGAAGAAAGTTAATTAAAACAATCATGATGAAAGTCAAAATATAGCTCAAGAATAAAAAAATAAAAATCAAATATCATGTCCATGATTATCTAATTAAGAAATGATCAACCAATTTATTGCTTTGTATGGACTATGTATGTTTTACAACATATGTACCCATCAACGGGTAATAATCCAACCATGCTAATACTAAATGAGAAACCAATGAAGTTCAAATAGCAAAGAGCATATGTGATAATCCATGAGTAGTCAAAGTAGAGTAATAAATTAACTTGATAACCACATAATTAGATAATATAGGACTACTCAATCATTATGATCATTCATAAAGTAAACCAATAAATAATTATGATCCGTCATAAATCCCATCTAAAAACCATATAAACAAACCAATGAAAAATATAGAAAAGAGTCAATCTTATTTAAATGATTGCAAATTTATTCCAAAGAAATGATAATATAATAAAATCATGACTCAAAAGATGAGAGAAATTTAAGAGATGCTTTCCAATGACTAGTATGGAAGAAAGTTAAAGCGATGAATCACAAACCTCAATGAAAACAAAAAAATTTGTCAAACTAATTTTAGAGACTAAACATATGTATCTAAAATAGAATTCAAATCTCATCAAGAAAATTCATAAATCTTGTTTTTGTAAACTAGCATATCACATATAGATTGAAATTCAAGAAGATAGCTAGATGAGTGAAAGTGAACAAAAAATATGTAGCTTAATCAATACATCGTAAATAAGCAAGCTACATAACTAATTAAGATTAATGAGGTAGGCCATTAACAGAATAAATGTGCTCATTAAATCTTAAGTCACTAACACTAAAGATACATGCTTAAGCATAGAGTTCACAATAAGGACAATACATTTTGAATGATCAAAATGATTTATATACTCTTTGTTAAGCAAGGATAAGAGTATAAGATAGCAAGCAAATAAATTAGACTCTCATCAAGTAAAGTACAAAAGAGATGTTCATAAAAACATAATAGAGAAAATCTCTTTGTCAAATATTGAGATTAACACAAGATAATGAAATAATAGATTGATCTAGAGAATGCAAAATTATAGCCATTATGAGAGTGTATTCTCTAGAAATGGAAAATCTCAACGCATAAGTTCAACCCATAGTAGCTAAAGACATGAAAAGTATGATATATCAATTACATGTATTCTCATGTGCTACAAGAGCATCATTGGGCAATAATAATAAAATATTTATAGCTCAAAATATAGGGCTAGATATGATGAAGTATTCTGGAACATAGGGGTGGATCCAGAACTAGATAATAGTTTCAAGTAGACCTTAATGAATCTTAAGTATTGATCACTTTGGGTTAGCTGTAGGGGCCGGTTCCCAGCTAGCGGTAGTCCAAAGACTAGTGCACCGTGTCGCTTCAAGCTATTTACACCTGTATGACCGAATGACCCTTTCGACTTGTTCCCAAAATGTTTTTTACTTTTAAGAAATTAGATTTAAAGGAATATATGCAGTATCATCAAACAACATCAAAATATAAAAATCCCTATGAATAAGAAAGGTAAATACCCAAATAATAATGAAAGAATGATCATCAAAATTTGCTAAGAATATTTTCAAAACAAACATTTTTATAATACACATATGGAGATAAATATATATAGAAGATACATACTCAAAATGTGCACTAATAAGTACGATGATTTCAACAAGATAAAGCACAAAAACCAAGCAATTCTTAAAAGAACTCCCATAAAAGTCATGAACAAGACACTAATAAACATTTTCTCTCAACATCCTAACTTGAAGAAGTAAAACAAATAAATATCAGAAGTTAGGAATCATTAATATATTCATATATATCATAAATAGGCATACATGAAAAGATCAAAAATCAATTAAAATGCATGTATCCATAAAGTCAACAAATAAGAGCCAATAAGATATCATCAAAAGAAGACTTTAAGGAAGGAGCTAATTGATTTAAGATGAGATAACACAAATTTGGTCAAAAGAATCAATAGCTAAAGTATGAGGTAAGCAAAAGTATGAATAGATACTCTTCAAAATAATATGGAACTTGAGCTTAACTCATATGCCCACATAAAGATATTTATAAAAAAAAAGATGTCAATATAATAAATACATGATCTACATGTAAATGAAGATTTAATGAATATAGTCATGTATCCATAATGAATGTTTGAAAAACTATCACAAATTCAAAAATACGTATAAATAGACTTTATTAGGCAAAGACATAATTGATTCTCAAGAGAATAATCAAAATAAAATATGAGAATCGATAATGAATATATTATGCAAGCACAAGATTAAAAAGAGGTATAAGTATATACTTATCAAGTGATAAGAAGCTTGTGCATATATTCACAAAAACCAATTTAAAGTAAAATAGGACATATGAAAGAGAAATAGGTAAGAAGTAATTATCTGAAAACTTTAAAAATTGAGAGTCAAACTTTAAAACAAAATTCAAGAATCAAGCTCCTATGAACTAGAGTGATATACATGCTTTATAAAGACAAAGAATAGCGAGCATGCATATTTAAATGTGTCACACAAATAGAGAATGAGTGATAAACTACATAGTGTGAACTAATGATTTAAGCTAAGTAATTAGTCATGCTAGATAAAAGAAATAATAAGAAAAATAACTAAGCATGCTAGTATTATATGTTACATTGACTTATATAAAAAGTAACTGAAAAATGTCAATGTGAGCTAGTAGCAAGACATCAAAAAAAACATGCTAGATTCAACAAATATAAACTATTTAAAGAGAATCGTTTAGCATGTTACCGAAGTGGCTCTAGTGGCCACACTTGTGTTGGTGCAATTGCTTGGAAGATGACCTTTGAGCTTTGCAACCACCAACACGCTTCCTCGGTGCTATGTCCTGATACAAGTAGCTCCACCTACAATATTAGGCGAAGACTTTGGTATCCAAATAAACTTGGATCCACATTTGTTAGTTTTAGGGACCCATATACTATTTACTCTAGCATTGGTAGAAAAACTCCTACGAATAGGACAAGTTACACACTTGTGTCCAATACGAGAGCAATAGAAGCACCTAATACTAGTGCGTGCACATATATCGGAATGAGCATGATTATGAACATGTGACATACTAGAATAATGAATATCTCTAGAGTGAGCATGCATGGATTTGGTCTTAAGAATATCATGTTCTAATAGCAAATCATTATGCAAACAAGTAAGAGAATCAAATTTAGCATTTAAAGCATAATTCTCTTTTTCAAATAAAGCAATTCTAGAAATAAAATCATCATTTTGTTTCTTTAAAGAGTCAATAGAAGAATCATGCAAATGATTTAGCTCATGTGCTTGCTTCTTAAAATCTTCTATTGATGAGGAAAGAGATTTGATTTTCAAAACTAATGAATCATTCAAACTCTTTAAAGAAACACAAGATGAGTTTTGAGAGTCAAGTCTAGATAATAAATCATTGTTTTAATTTCTCAAAAACTCATTAGCTTCTTCTAAATGAATAACCTTTTCTAAAAGTTTTTCATTTGTAGAATGAAAAGCCTTAGCAAACTTTAAGGATTGGTTAGCCATGGCTTTCCTCTTAGAGCACTTCTTGTATTTAGAAAAAACATGATTGTCTATGCTACTAGAAGTAAAACCCTCTTTATCGGAGGAGGAAGAATACGATGCCATACACAAATAAACAAGGATCTACTCTAAGGATGTTAGGCCTAACAATAGAGACCTTGCTCTGATACCAATTGAAATAACGTGTAGGCAACTCTAGAGGGGGGTGAATAGAGTTTGTGTCGATAATCACCAAATAAAAAATTAACTCTATATCACCTCCACAAAACAACTATCAAGATAGTAAATAAATCAGAGAGAAATGCGAAAGTAAATAAAGATCATAAGAGCATACGCAAACACAGCAGTTTTAACCTGGTTTCCCTCGTGGAGGACTAGTCCAGGCCTGAGAACTCTAGCTCAGGATTGAAATCCACAATTTGTGAAATAGTGTATAACCACGTGCCTTTACTCAGAAGAGCACGCCAACTTCTTACAGATTCGCAGGTGGCGAAACTTGGAATTGTCCAAGTGACTTTTCTTTTCACTCTTGCACACAACTTCTAGCTGATATCGCACTGAGCACCTTGGGCTAAGGAGAGTTGTGGCTTAGGAGATATGGAAGATTGAGGCTTGGAGTAGTAGAGCTTAGAAAGCTTGAATATTTAAAGGTAAGAGATGATTTGAAATGAGAGAATTCAAGCTCTATTTATACTACTCTGGGGAGGCAGAATTTGGCCAGAATTCGGTATGAATAATTCAAATTTTTGGCCGTTGGACAACTAGCAGTGATCAAGACCTAAAAATTAGCATCCTGAAATTTAGGGGACCGAGTTCGGCCCGAACTCTGTGTGAGGTAGAGTTCGGCCCGAACTCTGTCTCCTATGGACAGAATGGCCTTTGGGCTTTTTGGGCTTTGTTTAGCTTGGTGGAGCTTGGGCTTGGTTGATGAATTGGCCTGTTTGTATGGTAGAGCTTGGAGAGATATGTTTAGGGGTTGAGATGACTCAATGCGACTCAACGTACACATTCTCCTAGACTCAATAAAATGAAGATTACAGACTTGAAACAAATAAAAAAAACCAAGAGCCATTTGATGACGCCTTTCTTCTGATATTTGAGCAGTCCTGAAGACGTCTTTTTCTTTGACAGCAGTCGTCCAAAGATAAGCAGATCTGGAAATCTGAATACCTTTCGGGCAAATCTCTTTGTATGATGCCGTCTTTGGTCCAACATCAATTCTTCATTGCCTATGTCCTGGTTTGATCATGTTAGATCATGCTTACTGTATGTCTACAAATACATGTTAGGCTAATAAAATATGTTACAGCACGATATAAGCATAGCAATATAATATAGGACAATTAGGACAATGCTAAGTTTAAGTAGCAACATGATAGTGAGTATATGAATATTAGTGACATCATTATGTTAAACTTAACTGAATAGCAATATTCAAAAATACGATGTAATCATTGGGCCAACACCACTACCCGTTTCTTCGATGCCAGGCCTACGGAACCTAGCCGCTACTCGCTTCTGAGAACGAGGCCTATCAGCAACAAGAGGTTCGGGTCCGCTTTGTGTACATGGAGGATTTGACACAGGTGAAGGCACACGTATAGCCAAAGGACTTGTAGAGGGCTGGAGACCCTCATGGTCATCTTCTTCCTCCTCCGTGCTGTCAGAGTCAGAATCAGAAACTTTTCTCTTTCCCTTCATCGTCCTTTTTTGAGAGTCCCTCAGTCTCTCCGCCAATTTTGTACCGACAATAAAACTGGTACGAGGATCAAAGTCGTTGGGAGGCACATTCACAGATACGTGACGAAGAGCCGCCATGTATGTGATACGCCTCGAAGTCTCGGCATCAGGTAAGACGAAGCTGGCCTGGGTATGGATCGCCGAATAATAGTGCCAGGCTCGGATACCATCCAAGACACTCCCCTCGAAACCCAGGCAAGGGTTAGGGGTATCCAAATATAATTGGCTATACCCAAATTACCGAGAATACCGGCTAGGTAAGTATGGCTCTAGGTATACAATATTGTGCTTGCGGTACACCAGATGGAAGGGACGAATACTCTGCAACCAGTAAAATAATTTTTCAGATAAAGACTCGGGCGCAACAACACTATTAAGGTAAATGCGTCATATCTTCTCCTCGGTAAAAGGCGGGACCGACACAAAAAAAGATTATCTATCCACCCGCGTGAGAGCGACTCGATGGTCAGGAAAGCTGGTACAGTTCCAAGGCATGTCGCGATAGTGGTAGATAAAGGCATCGTTACTTGTCGCATCGCCTTCCGGACCAGGTCGCATCAGAGAGGGGCAATACATCAACAACCACCCCATTAAGTAATGATACGGCAGCTCGATTCTGTTGAAGGGTTTCGTAAGATCAAGAGCGATAACTTTCGACGTAAAGGAACTAAGACCCCTATGGATGCTGCATACCATAGCAGGAATCAGAGCCAACTTGCTGCCAAAAACTAGCTTCACCGCTGGAAGGATCAGGTTGCGGCTAATCCATTCGATCGTACCAGAACCCGCCAAAACGACGCAAACCCTCAACCATATCATCAAGTATCCGACCAAGATAGCCTTAGCAGATAGAGGTTGGGTATCATGATAATAATAGCTAAAAGTATTACTCAGGCTCCCAAATCTGTCACCAACAGCACGGGACCTCTTAGTACTTTGCACCTGAGCATCCACCTGCTTCGGAGATTGAGGACTCCTAACAGCAACTCGACCGGACGTGCTAAGGTTAAAAAGATAGCCAATCCAAGCTGAGATATAAGGAAGGTTCCCTTCTGAACTATCATCCTTCTTCTTGGATATTTGTTGACATGTGCTATGGTGACAAAGCAATTCCTGATATACGGCTAGGAATCCAGGGTACCGCCGCTCTAATTCTTCAAATTCTTTCTTTGTCGGGGTATACTCCTCATAAGCCTCATCGCCCTAGGGTAATCTGGACACACCATGAATCTTGTGAAGTGCAAGCCCTATCTCTCCACCTGGAGTAAAGAAGGTCCCCGTCTGGCAGTTATACATTTCAAGCAATGCCATAAATAATTTTGGGTTCGTAAACAAGCCATAACAGGTCCCCCTAGTGGCGTAATAGAGGCCAATCTGTCGTAGGATGCCCTCATACTTTGCCAGGATCCAAGAAGTCAGGTTAACCCATGGAGGGGAACGATGCTGCCAGTTCAGTAAGGACAATCTCCCTGCAGGGTATGACCCTTTGTGGGCAATCTGATTCAAAAAGGTGTCAGCTTCAGAGAAAACATATTAGGCCTCAGCTCGTTGATGAAACTGCCAGGGGCCAGCCCAATAACGGAGTATCTTATTGATTCCTTTACTGCGACCATTGACCTCGTATGGTTGTTAAAATAGATATGGCCTATAAAGATCCCCTGCTGATCCAGAGTTAGAGAGCTCGACATCTTCCTCTTAAAAGGTACCATATTGAAACCAGATAAGGGAAAATGGCGCTCCATCAAGGGTATGTGAATTGCCTCCCCCTGAAAATAGAAGTCCCAACTCTCAAGAGTCTCTATGATGCTCAGATCTGAAACAGCCAGGGCATTCTCGAATAAAAACATAGGCTTCGGATGAATGCCATTCAGTTGCCCGGAGTTCATTATGCTAAGTAAGAAAAAGAAAGACTGGTTTTTAATCTTCCTCAGCTAGTCTTCAGGTTGATTTTGGTTAATCTGAGTCGACACACGTTTGACTATCTCGTCAAAATTTACACCCGAAACAGATTGAGCATATCCTAACAAGAGTTTTCCCGAGGGAGCTAAGGGCAAGTCCACTGCAAAAGACAGAGAAGAAGTAAAATTTAGAAGTTCAACTTTTCAACCTAGCCAAAACAAGACCTATGCGGCATGAGACGCATACGGCGCAGTAGGGGACACTTAGGCCGATCAACCAAAAAAGGTGCTCATGCGGCTCAGTCATGAGACACTTATGCGGCTCAGTCACAAAGTGTTCATGCAACTCGGTAATGAGGTACTTATGCGGCTTGGACTCGAAGTACTTGTCACGACCTGTACCCACTGTTTGGACACGAGTACGTAACAATGCCCAGCCTACGCCGCAGTGTCGGCGGTAGAACGCTGTCCTAGGTTACTATCTAACTAACAACTCATGCAATATATAATGTACTCATCATGATCAACTCCGAACGGAGGACAAGTATAAGATATTGTAACTCAATCACAGTCTAAGCACGAAAAGAGAACACAGAAGAAATAACTAAGAAATAGAAAGACAACTACTAAAATAATAACAACTCTCAACAATCTCAAATACTACACACGTCTCAAATCAAAACAACAAGTTCAACATGAAAAACAGATGCTAGTCTACTAAACTAAATCCCGATCACTCCTGAGTGTCGAGGCCAAAGGTAGCCATCTCGTTTCTGGATCTATAATATGTAGGGCATGTATCCTCAGCACAAGTATCGATAATAATTTCAACAGGTCCAGTTAGGACAGGAACGAGTACAATCTCATCAAGAAAATCCCAAATAAATGACAGGGAACTATAAACAGTTATAGAGAGTTATATTGATGAATCATGGTAGTTTTGTACAGGTAGTGATGTAGAGAAACAGCTAAGGTACAAGGAAAGTAAAGTAACTAAACAAGAAGAGAAACATGGCAATGAAGACTGTAAATATAATCTAGCTGAACTAGAGTAGCATAATATAAGTCCAGACAGTATAATAAGAGTCATGTGTGAGTCCAGACAATATAATCCAATACCAGTTGATTCCAGCACAAGATGAGTCCGGTATAAGGTGAGTCCAGTCAGCGATCAAAGACTCCAGGGTGAGTCCAGACTATACTCTAACAGTATGTTTTAAAATACCGAGATCGACATGTAAATGACTGTAGGTAATACGACACATCACACACCTGGCCGGGTGTGAGATGGCTATCATTCCAGTAGATTCCAGTTGGAAGATTTCAGATTTGGGGTATGTCTACAAGTCTTACTCAAGTATTTCCCCTTCCAGCAAGTATAAGTGAATCCAGAATACAACACAAGAATCGAGATGAGTCTAGCCAACATGGTGATACCAGCAAGTGATTCCAGGGTGATTCCAGTAAGTGATTCCAGTAATAGAAGCCAGACATAATGATACCAGCAATAGAGGCCAGACAATATGGTATGTGTGTCGCATACATGAATTCATAATATCCATATGTGTTGTAACAGGGAATCACATACAGTTAACTAGAACTGAAGTACAGTAATTTACAAGTAAATGAGAGAACTATCAGAGAATGTACTCGCCTGCTACTTTGAAAAGAGTAGTGTAATATCAGATGTCTGCACCAGAGTCACAATATCCTAAATAGAGCAATATGGGATATAATATGTTTAAAATAAGGTAAATGAAGTCTACGATACAATCTATATAATTTCTAGGTCAATCTAGGTCAAAGTCAACTCTAAGTCAAACCTGGTTAACTGTCTAGGTCAAACTAGGTCCAAGTCAAACTTGGTCAACTCTGGGTCAACCCAAGTCAACTACACTAGTCAAATTAGGTCAATTGGTCATATTTAGACTCAATGTTGATTTTTGGTCGACTCTAGTCAATTCTGAACTATTGGGTCAAATCCTGGTCAATACTCTAGTCCATCAAGTCTCACTAGGCCTAACCCAAACCTATACTAGCAATCTAGCACAAGTACAAGCCAAAATAGGCTGTCAAGCCAACCACACACCTTAACTGGGCATCCATGCCATAAACATAGGCTATGAGCCATAGGCTATAGGCCATAGGCTAAACACACATTCCATACATATGTATATTTATACACTAAGTTAATATAATTTATCATACACAAATATATGTATACATACCACATTATAGTATCTAGCATATAGAAATATATATATACATAGAGTGATATAGGGGGAGGTACATGTGTATTTGTATGGGGTATATGTGGGTGACACATGTGAGAAGTTTTGTGTGTGTGTGTGTTAGTGTACTTGTACTTAGTGTTGTAGCTAGGGTGAGTGAGTGGTAATAGGTTGACAGGAATCAGATTTTAGGGTGGGCAACCTAGACTAGAGTGTGAACATATTGTGGTGTGTATGTGACATGAATCAATGTGTGTTTACAAGAAATCTTCGTGTAGTGTGATTCCACGTGTGTGATACTTATATGTTAGGAAATTAATGATATGTGTGTGTATAGGAGAGCACATTGTTCTCAGAAAATTTTAGTGCCTAAGTTATGGGAGTGTGGCTCAGGTTTGTAACAGTAAGAGGGGGTCAATGTATTGTGTGATTGAATGAATCTCAGGAAAGTTTAGTAATGACAGTTCAAACAGGGTTCTCAGCAAACATTCAGCCCAAAACCAAACTCCAAAACCCAATTTCCCTGCTATCCTTAAACCAAAACATGCAACCATATTAATAGTAACCTAATGCACATGGATATGACTTAATATGCTGATTTAAATCATGGCAAATAGGTTGAGACTCATTTATATTGTAGGAATTCAAAATAGTGCATGACAGTTCCTATATATCAGTTAACAAAATCAGTCCAACCCCATTTTCCAACATCCATTTCGAAACCTATCATCCAAAATCCCACACAAATCATAAACTAACCTAAATATAAACTATTATACATATATACGAATTAATATGGTAATTAAACATCAAAATTTTAGCTTAAACAGAAAGCAAACTTCAGAATTTCGAAACAGAACACATGTATCAGTGAACATTAGGGAAAATGAAATTCGAAAGCCAAAACATGATAATAATCCAAAATATTGGTTGGTAATTAACACCCCATATGTGCTCGTATCCCCAGGAAGCTTTTCGTGTCACCCTAGGGCCGGATACGGCGTGTCCAAGACTCAAAACACGTACAGACACGTTGTGTACAGGCTGCATCGTGCACGCGTGCACATGTGTCCAGCTCACGACACAGGCCACGTGGGGACACGTGGACGTACACACGTATAAGCCTAGGGTAGGGGTACGTGTCCACATGCCTGCAACCTGTCCAAGTGGTGTCGTGTCAGAGTTCTAGCCGCGTGTCAGTGGCACAAATTTGCGCGTGCACAGCCCGCACGCGCGGCCAGTGCGACCAGTACGAGGAGGAAAACTCCTCGCACACTCCACCAACCCACCCCAAATTTTGGAAGGATGGTGGCAGAGGATGCCCCGACCTCTGTGCCAAAAATTGGGTCTTGAAAGTTCGTGTCGTGTCCTACAGAAGTGTCGGGCAGCAGGGGACTGCACGGGCATGTGCTGCGAGCGTGTTCGTGTCCTGTTTGGACACGGACACGGCTCAAAAATCAACTCAGTCCATAGGGAAAATAGTAAACACATATAAATAAATATTTCCATTCAAATACTTTTAAAAATAGCAAATAAATTCCCTTTGTGATATTTCATCAAACACATGTATAAACACAATAATACGTGTCCGAAACGGACACGAAATAGACACAACTCGACACGAAACCATTACCTACAGCTAGAGGACACCTAGGACTATCCAAATATGCAAAGAAAACTAAATATTAAGACAATTTAAAGGGTTTTACCTAAAGGTGCAAATTGTAAGAAAAAGCTTCAAATGGAGGGTGTTCTTTTTGATGGCCAAATGCTCCAAATTGATCCCAAACTAGAATAGCTCTCCACCAACAGTCCATAAACTTCAATTAGAACCCAATGCAAAAGACTAGGATGAAAAAGGAGATTAAATGAATAAAATAGGAATTTAGGAGAATAGGGATTTACCTTTCCTTCAAAATCTAGGTCAAGAACAAAAGAGGCAATAACAACATTAAGAGAATACTTATAGGCAAGGGAAACCCTAAGTGGCTGCCATGGGTGGGTTTGTTTTGGTTTTGGGCTTAAGTCATGGGCCTATGGCTTAATTACAAGTCATTAAGTCATGAAATCATAAGTCATTGCATTAAACCAAAAGTCATGATATGATTTCACTTAAACTAATCCTCCTATTCCAAAACTAGTTTCTAATGACTAAAAGTAGGTTAACCTAGGTTAGACTAGGGTCACCATGGCTAGGGTTAGCCACTAGGCTAGTCTACAAGGCTCAATGAGTCAAAGTCCAAACTAGGAATCACTAATCCAATATTTTAAAATAAATTCAAATTTCACTAAATGACCAAAATACCCTCAAGCTAAAATGATAAGTAAATCATCCTAATGACTTGGTTAGGCTCTAGGTCATACAGTCTCTAGGATTTCACTAGCAGCTCATCAAAATCACAAGTCATGACTTAAAATAGTTTTTAAATAGTTTAAACATGATAAAAATCAACAAAAGTCATAATATAAAATAAATATCAATAAATAATAATTATAATTACAAAATTTCAAAATTATCCTCATCTGGAAAACTGGGTTGTTTGCCATTGATTGTAAAAGAACAGAACAATTATCGGAGGACTGAACTTAGACTCACAATACAAACTCGTTTGTACAAAGAAAGCCTAGGAACGAAAACCTAGGTACAGCAATCTAAGTACAATTATTTATTTTAGATTCTGGGGGATGACGATAGAGGCTCGGAAAAGCGACGGCAGCTCTGCCTTACTCCTTGGACGATCGGGTGCAGCCTTGGCTCTGGAGAAGAAGAACTTGGCATTGATGAAGAAATGCTCTTTTTATTCTCTCTAGATCTTAGCCGGGGGCCTCTCTCTCTATGTGTGTCTGTCCTCTCTGCGTGTCTTTGTCCTCTTTGTAAGGGAATGGCACCTTGCTATTTATAAGAGTGGGAGGGCATCATTAGGGTTTGCAATGATTGCCCATTCTCAAAAGTCGGCGGTCTGAAAGTTAATCTGGGCCGTCCATCATGCATATGATAGATTTAAGCAATTAATGTGATTGCATTAAATCTCTGTAGATAATAAATACTGATTGCCATGAATATTCGTAACTTGTAATGGCCTGCCACGTATCTAATTTGCACGATTTGATTTGATCTGGGCATTTATTGCAACAAATCTGATAAAGATTTGTTAACACCCATAATCCCTGGAAGATAAGACTGCCACGTATCTCAATCACCTTGGCAGAGCCGCAGATGAGTGGGACGCATGAGGCTAAATGGCCGTATAAAGATGAGCAGCCGTAGGGGGATGAACAGCCGCATGAAGATGGGCAGCCGCATGGGAGTGGACAGCCGCATGCTGATGGGCGGCCGCATAAGGGATGCAGCCTTATGCTGATATTCGGCCGCATAAATATAGCAGCCGCATGCTGATGGGCGGCCGCATAAATGTAGCAGCCGTATGCCTCGGGATTAGATGGATTCTGCCAACTGTGAGAAGATTTCTTCTCTTTCCTAGGGACGCGCCATTACGTCAGTCATTATTGCTCCTTTTTGTCAGAGCTGTCATTTCGTCAGAGTTGCCAGCCGTCAGGGCATTAAATGCAGCAAAAGACGAAGGAAAGAAGCTGTTGAAGGCCACGTGGCTCCTCTCTGGGCCGCATAGAGTTATTTGAGCCGCATAGACGCTTGAACCGCATGGATCCCTGAGCCGTATAGGGATCCTCGTCCGTATGAACCTTTCTTTTATTCTTTTCCATACTTCTACAAGACCCCCTTCAAAGTTTTCAATTTACAAAATTGAAATACTTTGAATAAGAAGCATGGCCATGTATAAACTCCTCTGGCCGCATAAGATGTTTTGCCCGCATGGGTGCCTTAGCCGCATAGCCCCCTCAGCCGCATGGCCATTTGAGCCGCATGGTCGTTCCAGCCGTATGGCCATTTGAACCGCATGGGCTCCTTGCCACGTCTTCATGCCATGTGTGCAAATATTTTGTATTGATTACCCTTGATTTGCTGTCAGATTCAAGGCCACTTTTTGGGGCAGGATCCCAAGAGTTTAGCCTTAAATAATCAGATCGCCTTGATAACCGAAGAGTCAGTTATTCTGTACATGAATCGATGCGTCGGTTCACTGGGGTTCTTCCTATAAATAGCAGGGTGTTTGGAAAAGACTTTCTTTTACTTTATGCTATTACCCTAGCTCTCTTGTCTTCATCCTCCTTCTCTGATCATAGTAATGGCTCCCAAGAAGACTGTCGCGACGAAGAAGGCAGCGTCTTCGTCGGTGGCAAAGGGTAAGAAAGCTTCTTCTGCGACGACGAGTATGGCAGCTCCTCCGCCAGCTGACGTTCCCGTAGTTCACCCCGACGTCCACCCCGCTATCGATGGTAAAGACCTTAACGTGAGTTTGGAACCCTAACTGTCATGGCTACGTCACATATTTTATGCACGAGCCTTCATCTTCATTTGTGCCGCATGTACATCTCATGGTCAAGCCGCGAGCCGCATGAGAATCGTTGCTGTGGCCGCATATGCGCTTCGTCAATGAAGCCGCATAGGCTGCGCTGAGCCGCATAGACTCGTACGAATGTGAACGGCGTGAGCTTATCCGAACTCTGAGAGCCATATAAGAGTACTGCCGTATGAACCTTTGCTAAACGGAGCCGCATAAATGTTTTTCTGAGTTGAGCCGTATGAGGCTCCATTAAGTTGGAGCCGCATAAGCTCGAAAACACTCATCGGTTCTCTTTGTCCACATTTTTGACTTATTTTCTTTTGTCTTCTTTTTCAGTGAATTTCTCAGTTAATGCTGCGGGAGAACCTCTAGTGGGTCGTGCTCAGGCCGCTATGGGCTATAGGTACGATCAGATAGTTCGGTATGTAGTGGACCAACTCCCTAGTGACGAGCCTTTGATGAGGAAAAATGCCCTCAAGAACCAACCTTTCCACTTCCTATGTGCCATAATGAATTCGGGAAAATTGGAAGGGGAATACCTGAAACCTGCATTCTTCTTTGGAGACGCTTTGACTGTGAAGAACAGTCAAGTTCTGGATATATCGGAGAACTGGAGCTTCATTTCTAACGGGATTGCGATCCGCATCCCTCAAATGGAGCATCACTTCCTACTATCTTGGTTCAATATGTTCCCACTGGACAGGAAGATGGAAGAGTCTTTGACTCCTACCCAGAATGGGATGTTTGTGGGTGACATCCATTACAACAATAGCATGAAGTCAGTATGTGCGGGCAAGGTGCATGCCAGCCGTTATGTAATAGGATTGGCCTCGGGTGCTTTCTTGAATGTGCCGGGTCCCAATTTCACGTTTTCTTTAGCCGATACTTTCCTGAATCAACTTACTCGGAAAGGCTCCTATCCAATCGGCCGGTTAGCACTCCCAAGTTGGATACACCCCATTTCCTCATGGATTAATCTGTCTATGTGGATCTCGCAAAAGTATGATACTTTTCTGCGTGAGATTGGTCTTTATCATGCTATTCGGGGCACCAGCCACGGCTTACCTATAACAAGAAGTTATTCATGGCTTTGCTGGAGATGTACAAATGCCGTACGGGAACCTTCTATACCCCTGTAGGGGAAATGGGGCTTCTACTCCATGAGATGCATGCGATTTCTAAACTTCCTTGGGGGAATGAAGCTTTTGAAGCATACACTCCTACGAATGAGGAGTTCGAAGAGCTGGAAGAACGATACCCGGGATTCGTGGCTACTTATCAGGAAATACTGTGCCATTATAGTACGTGCCAGCAGATAGCCTAGAAGGAAAGCAGCTTGGAAGGGAATGCTCCCTATACTAAGGACTGGATGAACTATCTTTTTCCGACGGGAGCCTCAGGCCGAGTTACTTCCCGAAGTCCTCAATCTCGGAAGGCAGTTCAGGCTTTGATGTCGTTGACAAAGAGGGTGGCCTCAACCAGCGACAAATTTGGAAGTAAGATCGACTCTTTTGGTTATTTTTATCAGGATACCCAAGAGCTGTCAGAGAAGGCGCTCATAGCAGGATTTTTGATGGTATGGCTGCGGAATTGTGTCGTCTTAGGAGGAGCTGGTTCTATTGAAATGATCAACCGTAATTTTATTCTTCCTGCTGTGAAGCTAGTTTTTAGAGTGAAACTAGCTCTTCTCCCGGCCATGGTGTGTAGCATACACCGTGGCCTCCGTACTTTTACGTCCAAGGTGATCGCCCGCGAGGTGACAAAAGACTTTGAAAGGACTGAGTTGCCCTATCATTATTTGATGGGGTGGCTATTAATGCGTTACCGGTCTTTGATGAGACCGGATTCTGAAGACGACGTGATTGCTGATGACGCTTTTATCTTCCGTTATCGCAACGAGCCTTGGGAGTATGATACCATGCGTGCCTGCCGAATGGCGTTGGCGAGAGCAGATAGGTATAACTTTTTCGTATCCGTCCCTCGTTTCACTGCTGAGGAAATAGCGGGCGTTCATCTCGACGGTATTGGTCCTCCTCAACTTCTAGACGGCCAGATGCTCTTGTGGTTGCGTAACATCCGCCCCGCCTACCTAGTATACCGCAATCGTAATCCCGTCTTCCTGGAACCTTACCTACGCAACAGGTTTGCTCGTCAGTTTGGGTACAGCCAACTTTTTTTGTATAGTCCCAGCTCTTGTCTGGGTTTTGAGGATAGCCTCCTTGACGGCATCAGGGTCTGGCATTACTATGATACATTCCATACCCGTGCCACTTTCTCGGTTCCTGCTATTGAGGCATCGGTAGAGATTTTGTACATGGCGGCCTTGTACCATGTCATGGTGAATAAGCTCTCCATTGGTTTTAGCCCGGATACCAGTTTTATCGTTGGTACTGGCTTGGATGAGAAGCCCCAAGGGGCCAAGACGAGGAAGAAGAAGAAGAATAGAGTCGAAGTGCCCGACTCAGACTCCACCACTGTGGATGATGAGGACGAGGAGCATGATGCAGATGACTCTTCTTTTCCAGTGGAAGATGTTGGGGTGGATCAGCCGCCTGTCGCACCTGGTTCTGTACGGAAGCGTAGCAGACAAATCTCCCCTGTTAGCGGTATTCCTTATTCCCGAAAATTGACTGCGACCAGACGTCGCAGGCTAACTATAAGGGAGAGAAGCGAGGAGGTCGACTCCGCTTCGGAGGTAATGCGAATTACTACCATTTTTATTCAGTCTTTCGTTTCCTCCAGTTTTGATCTTTAATTATTTTCCTTCCCTCCCGTAGGTATCAGAAGAAGAGGAATCTCAAGTCGCTGAGGTCATGACTCAAGATGACGGGGGTTCCGACAGACCTGTCCCCAATGTTATAGAATTCCATCAAAATGACGCTGATAGATTCATACCTACCTCTGGGGTGGCTGGGACAGAAGGGCCAGCAAAATTTAACTTGGAAGTCGCGGGTGAAGAGACCACGTCAGCTGCGAGCAAGTTACAACCTCCATGCTCCTTCCCTGGTAAGATAAGCCAAATTTTTACTTGCGAGGAGGCCTATCTGCTCTATCATCACGTCATTCGGGTTACGTCGATTGATGGTTCCTCTGGACATACAGGTCCTACCTTTTCATTGTCGACGATGGATATTATTGAGACAGGCTCTGCCGAAGGGGCATTGGCGGAGAGGAGCGTACCTCCTCCCCTTCCGGTTCGTCTTGAGGGGCCATCCGCTGTCTCGAGTTCAAAAAGTCAAGTGGTGGGACAGCCGGGGCAGGGGACAATGGTCCTTGCCTCTTCTTCTGCTCAGGTGGCTCCGAGAGTCGACCTCTCTATCTTGCCAAGTGTACAGGCTCTTCGAGTGGCGAAGGAAGAGTTAGCTGCTATCCGCACATCGTTCTGCTCAAAATTTGTCCCCTTGGTGGCAAGTTCTAGCGCACCTCCTTCGACATTGCCGGCCATGCTTCCTTTGATGCCGTCCTCTACAGAGGTTCTAGACGAAGTGTTACAAGACATGGTTGGCAGCTTTTATCGTCACCTGAAGAGGGGGATAGTGGCTGCTGTGGAAAGAGGGGCCTCTTTTGTCTTAGCCTGGCAATGCGCCCAGGGTCATATTGATATCCTTAAGACTCTTTCCGGTAGGGCAGGGGTCGCCGCACTTCTGAAGACAAAATTGCTAGAGGCTGATCAGCTGGTAGACCAGCTTCAGGTGTTGCGGCAGACTGATCTGTCTGCTGCTATAGATCAGGAGCACGGTTTCCTCACAGCTGTTGTAGAGAAGATAAGGGCTACTCGGGATGAAACCAGGCCGGCCATGCTGAAGGACCTCCGCGATCTGTCTGATCGCTATGATGAGTTGAGCCGCGAGAGTGAAGATGTTACGGCTCGGGAAGCGACTGCCTCCTGTGGGATTATTGACACGCGGGAGCAGATCCTTGAGCTTCAGAGGAATTTAGCTTTCCTGGAGTCTGAGCTTGAGGCTGCCCATACCGAAAGGGGGCTAATTATCCAGGAGGCTGACAGAGTGAATCGAGCTTCGGCTGATCTGGAAATTGCTCTGAAGAAGTTGGAGGACGACTGGCAGGCACACATGGATTTGGATAATGCGGAGCATTTATCCCAGGAAGTGGAGCGCCGAGCTAAACAGTGGCTTGATCAGGGGACCACCTTAGTGAAGAACCGTCTCATAGAATTATGTAATGCCGAGTGAAGAACCGTCTCCTGGAATTATGTAATGTCGAACCATAGACGGCCTTTTTTCTCTCTTTTTTTAAAATGGGGCATTATCCCTAGAACATGTAGTACTTTTTGCCTTCCAAATAAAAGAGCATGCTTTATTCCAACTTTTATTTGTACTGCCTGTTGTGCTTGTGGTGTTATGGTGGCGTTTGCCCCGAATGGAGGACTTGTTTGTGGACCTGTTATCCTTGGCATACCTTGGTTTTAGGTAAGGATAACAAGTTTGATTGGGGATACCTAGAACAGTTCCACGAAAAGGTGATCATGGATGTTCCGGGTATCGGGAGAAAGAATGCATAGGAGCAGCTTGGCTCCCGGGATATGATGAGGAATGGTGGGCCTGTACTAAGAAACTTAGCAAAGGACATTTGTGGGCCTATTATCCTTGGCGTACCCTGTCTTAGGATACGGATAATAGGATGAAAGGGAACCAACATACTTACTCAGAGGTAATAAGGACATGGCAAGTATGGGGGTTTTACCGCGGAGTCTTCCTACTCAGAGGTAATGAGGACATGGTAGGAGTGGACTCAACGAAGAATATTTGTGGACCTATTATCCTTGGCGTACCCTGGCTTAGGATATGGACAATAGGATGAGAGGGAACCAACGTACTTACTCAGAGTTAATGAGGACATGGCAAGTATGAGGGTTTTACCGTTGAGTCTTCCTACTCAGAGGTAATGAGGACATGGTAGGAGTGGACTCAATGGAGGATATTTGTGGACCTATTATCCTTGGCATACCCTAGGGTTTTTTTTGTACAGATAATGAGTCGAAGGGGGACCAACATATTTATTCAGAGGTAATGAGGACATGTGAAAAATAAGGGTTTCTTCGATGGGGCCTTTCCACTCAGAGGTAATGAGGACATGGCAGGAGTGGGCTCCATGAAGGGGTACATAGAACGACTCAGAGGTAATAAGGACATGGAAATTCTATGTAGAGGGGTGATTTGTTTTTGGCGGAAGTAAAACGACTCAGAGGTAACGAGGACATGGTCGTTTTGGAGATTTTGTGGATCCGTTACCCTTTTTGTGCACTGAGAGTGCGGGTAGTGGATCATGAGGGAGGAGCTCTTTCAGAGAAATAAGTTCAGAGGTATGATCATACATGACTTACTGCCAAAAAGAGTGACCGGAATGTGAGTTCAGAGGCATCTGTGGGTACATAACTCGATAATCTGGAAGAGTTGGAATGTGAGTTCAGCGATACCGGCGGGTACATGACTCGATAATACAAGATTGTTGCGGATGTGAGTTTAGCGGCACCAGTGGGTACATAACTCAATAATCTGGGATTTTGGTGAATATGAGTTCAGGGGTACCAGCGGGTACATAACTCGGTAATCTGGAAAAGCGTTTAGACATAGTATTTCTTCAGAAACTTGCCGTTGACGGGCAGCATGAGCAAGTCTCCGTTTTGTTTTGCGAGGCGGTAAGCACCGTTGGAGAATACGGCCTCAATGATAAATTGACCTTCCTATTTTGGCTGGAATTTACCGACGATTTTGTGAGTCATGACCATCGACCTCCGAACTGCCAAAACGAGATCGCCTACTTGGAATGTCCTGATTTTAACCTTCTTATTGAAGGCTCCGGAGATGCGTGCTTGGTATAGCTCGATTCGTTGCTGAGCCAAGAGGCACTTTTCATCTAAGGCCTCCAACTCTTGTAGCCGGCGACGGTAGTTATCGTCCATCGTCAATTGGTAAGTGAGAGCGACGCGGAGCAAGGGTATTTGAGTATCCAATGGGAGAACTGCTTCACTCCTGTACACCAGGGAGAATGGTGTGTTCCCTGTGGCTGTTCGTACTGTAGTACGATACGCCCACAAGCATTCTCCAAGCTTCTCGTTCCAGTCGCGTTTGTTGGACGATACAAACTTCTTGAGAAGTTTGATGATTGTTTGGTTGAATGCTTCTGCCAACCCATTCGCTGCTGGGTTGTATGGCGTTGAAGCAATATTCTGGATGCGGTGCTTATCGCAGAACCGATAGAAGGCGTGGCTTGCAAACTGTAGACCATTATCGTGGATGATCCTTCGGGGCAGTCCAAAGCGATATATGACGTGATGCTTGAGGAAGCTGATCACGTTTGAAGTTTTAACTTCTGCAAGCGGAACAGCTTCCGCCCATTTGGAGAAGTAATCTATGATTGCGAGTATGAAGCGATGTCCTCGGGAGGAAGGTGGGGTAATCGGACCAATGATATTCATTCCCCATGCTTCGAATGGCTAGGATGCTACTGTCGGATGTAGAAATTCGGATGGTTGGTGGATGAAGTCCGCATGGACTTGGCAAGCTTTGTACTTTCTTGCATAGTCTATCGCATCTGCTACCATCGTGGGCCAGTAGTAGCCCATTCGGCAAAGACGGTCTTATAATTTTGGGCCGGGCTGATGGGCCCCGCAAACACCGTCATGAGCTTCGCGTACGGCTTCTTTGGCTTCTGCGTTTGACAGACATCGAAGTAATAATCCATCGTAGGATCGGCGATACAACATTTTTGTCTCTGTATTGTAGAAGAATCTGAGAGAACGACTTCTGATAGAAGTGGCCTCTTTTGGGTTCTCGGGCAGGATGTCGTAGACTACGAAGTCAATGAATGGTTGTCTCCAGTTCGGGACTTTATCGATCGTCTGAGCGGAATAACTCGCCATAAATTGAATATTGTTCTTGGGACAGACCAGTTCATGACCTATCACATCCACCAATTGATGAGTATGATTTGGCACTGCTAGGGAAGCGGCAAGGCCTGCTAAGGCATCGGCTTCGATATTTCGGAGCCTGGGAACGTGTTCGATAAAGAACCCCTCGAACGACGAGATGATGTTGATCGCTATTTGGTGATAGGGGATCATGTCTTCATGGCGAACTTCGTATGAGCCCCGGATCTGATTGACGATTAACAGCGAATCGCCGTATGCTTCAAGATATTCTACCTCCAGTTCTCTTGCAAGTTGGAGGCCAATGACCAAAACGTTATACTCGGCCACATTGTTAGAGCAGGGTTCTGTGACGGAGTAAGCGCGATTGATCACCAATCCGGAAGGAAAAACCAGCACCACCCCGACTCCGACGATGATGTTGCCCTTAGGTCCGGTTCTTGAGGCGCCGTCGAAGAACATTCGCCATATATTATCGTGATAGGTTGCATGCGAGTCGGCGACCTCATCTAGGATTCCTTCATATATTCTGGATGACTCTGAGCCTGGGTGGGCTACCAAAAAGTCTGCCAGGGCTTGACCTTTAACAGCCTTTTGTGGGACGAAAATCATATGGTAGGGGGACAGTAATATTGCCCATGTAGCAAGGCGAGAGCTGAGTGCTCCTGGTTTAGTCATGAGGACCCTGAGAGGGTTGACTCGTGAGATCATATGTATGGTTTGTCCTGTGACATAGTGTCGCATCTTTTGAATGGCGAACACCAGGGTGAGGCATTCTTTCTCTACGGCGGTATATCGGTGCTCTGGCCCGATCATCATTCGACTGAGGTAGTATATGGCTTGTTCATAGCCTGCATCGTTGTTTTGTGCTAACAGGGCGCCGAAGGAATGTTCTATTGCTCGTACATAGAGCAGGAATGGTTTTCCAGCAACCGGGGTCACCAGGACTGAAGGGTTCGACAAATATTCTTTGATGCTGTCGAAGGCACGCTGACACTCTTCATCCTATACGAATGAGACGCCCTTCTTCATGAGATGGGTGAATGGCTGACAACGCCCGAAGAGGTTGGAAATGAACCTCCTGTTGTAAGCTAGCCTCCCTTGGAGGCCTCTGAGTTCTCGGAGATTTCTCGGGGGACCCATCTCCATGATTGCCTTTGTCTTCTCAAGGTCTACGTGGATACCCTGGACGGTGATGATAAAACCCAAGAACTTTCTGCTGGATACGCCCAAGAAAGAATTTGTGGGATTCATCTTCAGGTTGTGTGCTTGCATCAAGTCGAATACCGTCCTCAGATCCTGGAGATGGTCACCCTTATAGCGACTCTTGACGGCGATGTCATCAACATAGCACTCCATGGTCTTGCGCAAGTGATCCCTGAAGATGATACTCATAGCTCTTTGATATGTGGTGCCAGCATTCTTTAAATCGAAAGGCATGACTGTGTAGCAGTATATGCTAATCGGTGTTCGGAATGATGTATGCTTTTCGTCGTCAGGGGACATCTTGATTTGGTTGTACCCCGAGAAACCATCCATGAATGACATGCGTTCGAAGCCGCATGTGTTGTCGATCATGATGTCTGTGATAGGGAGGAGGAATTCATCTTTGGGACATGCCTCGTTTAGATTGCAAAAGTCGATGCAGATTCGAATCTTTCCGTTCTTTTTGAGGACCGGTACTATATTGGCGACCCAGTCTGGATGTTGCTCCTTGTGTATAAAGCCGCTGGCTATGAGTTTGTTGACTTCGGCTTCGATTGCATCCATGATGCCTGGGCGAAAACGTCGTTGTTGTTGTTTGACTGGCTTTGCATCTGGCCGAATGTTGAGTTTGTGAAGAGCAATATCAGGATTTAACCCCGGCATGTCTTCATAGCTCCAGACGAACACATCAATATATTCTTTCACAAGTTCCAGTAGCGACTCTCGCTCTTCGTCTGTCAGGCTTTTACTGACGAAAATTGGTTTTAGAGAAGATTCGTCGCCGAGGTCGACCTGTATAACTTCATCTTCAGTAGGAGGTTCTCTTTGTTCGAACCACTTTTCCCATTATGCATCCAACTGTTGGGCCCACGGCTCTCACTCGAGGATTTCAGGCATATCTTCATCTTCTTCGTAAGCGTTGGCGAATGCCATGTTGACTGGCAGGACTTGTCTGAATACGTCTCCGATGCTGGTATCCAAATCAGAAGTTGGTGACTCGGTTGAGTGTGAATGCCAGTCGCATTCCTTATCCGAACTTTTAGGGGTCATTGTGGGTGTAACATACCCTAATCCACATCGGGTCTTACTGTAGTAGTCCCGTAGTTTGCCAGCCGGGACTGGTGGCTTTAAAGGTAATCGTCGCCCAGTGCCGTAGTCCAAGCCTGGCGTAGTCTCCAGATCGTACCCTTGTTTTTGTATGAGGTATTTGGAATGGGGGCTATAAAGATACAGAGGCAGTCTCCCGGCATCTGATTCAAGACCGACCTTCTCTATGGTGAAGGGATGTGGGTCGTCCTTCCGGCCGAAGATGATTGGATGGTCCCCTCCCTCGATTATGCGGTAAGCATCTTCCAATGGAGTAAGCTGGTTTGTGGTGTACACATTTGTCACCTGTGTGTGTTGTTGAGTACCTATACCGTATTCCATAGCATACATTATAAAAAGCTTATCAAGCTCGAGGTAGTTCAAAGATAGCCCTTTATTGATGAAGTAAGGTATCTTTTCTAGCGGGATTACATCATCTGTAGAGGGAACATCAGTGTGGGCAGCCACATACTTGGTCAGTTCCGGTTCTTCTTCAGCTACCCCCTGTATAAATGAAGACTGAGAGGATGACCAGGACAGCTTGATCGTCAGGGGTTCTGCTGGTGGAGCAGCACGTGGAGTCGTTGGCAAACTAGAGATCCCCAGTTTGGTATTCGATGCTGGGCGGGGAGTTATTGGCTCGCTAGAAGCCCCAGACCTTGCATCGGGGTAACGATTCTTCTTGGGAAGGCGTATCGTCATCGGCTTGTCGGAAGGATTGAGTTTCTCCATTTGTGGTTGGCCGACTCTAGGCAGCCTGATTGTCAGTGGGTCTGGGAGCTTGGCCGGACCTTGGCAGCCGGATTATTATTTGCTCTTCTTGTGCCGGGAGGCTGATTGCGTCCTTACGTAGAGTGGCTGTAAGGGGTGCGGACTTGCCAGGTTTGCGAGCTTGGAGGTGGATCGTCAGAGGTTCTTCTGATCCTGTGGCTGTCTCGGTACGAGCTTGCACATCTCCTCCCTCAAGGTGCCTCTTCGACTTTTCGTATAGACAGGAGTCTGAGTAGTAGGACTCGACCCCTTTGAAGGGATCAATGTCGGTGAATTCTGTCCTTACGAAGCCGTGTTTGTCGACATACTTGAAGCACTGATGCAGAGTGGAAGGCACGATCATGTAATCGTGTATCCAAGGGTGCCCTAAGAGGATGTTGTAGGAAGTGTCTGCGTCTATGACGTAACAGGTTACTTCTGACTGGAGATCGCCAATTTGGCACTTCAAGCGAATCTTCCCAATTGGGTAGCTCCTGCCCGAATTGAAACTGCTGATGGCGGTACTTGTTGGTGTCAGACAATGCATAGAAATGCGGAGATGATATAACAGACCCTTCGGGATGATGCTTATGGAAGAACCAGGATCAATGTGCATCCGATCCACCTTTACGTCGCCGATGTATCCAGTGTAATATAACGGGCGATCGTACAGGTTGGTTTTGATGAGCATATCCTGCAGAGTGAATACAATGTTGGGCATCGCTCCCGTGCAAGCGCTGTCTTGGAGATCTGCAGGCGGGCTCTCTCCCATGAGGTTGACCTGAGCCAGATAGGCGTCGGTATTCTGGAGTACATCGCTCAAAGCCGCACGGACATCCTTCGAGAGTCTCAGGAGCTCGTATAATGACAATTTAGCCGGTGTGTTGGCCAATTACGCTAGGATGTCGAAGTTATAGGGCCTCTCCAGCCCCTGCGGTGCCTCTTTTCGGAGGGATTTGTCAAAGCGAGTCTCCTTCGGCCTAGGCTTGTCGGTCGTCGGAGGCTGAGCAGGTCCTTGAGCATTAGTAGTAGCTGGCTGATGATCTTCAGTCGAGTTATCAGCCACAGGTTGGGATTGTGCCCCAAATCGAGTGACGACAGCTGTGGCTTCTTCGATATCTACCGAGATTGTGCGACAGGATCTGACTTTTCCACTCTTCTTCTTGCGAATGGAAGGTGGTGTGGATTGAGTCACCTCGAGTACCAGGTCCGGATGGACCCACATGACCTCCTTCCGTGATGTAGTGAGGGGCACTAGACCAGCAGCCTGATCCCGGGAAGACGAAAGATTGGTAATTTCTATTATTGCCAGAGGGATGGGTACCACACCGTCTTGAGTTTTTGTTGGAGGGAAGCTGCCAAATTGTACTGACACCATATTGGCTGCCACGGTTACCTCTTCGAAATCGATGGCCAGGGCGTTCGAATCGATGAGGTGTTGGATGTATCGTTTCAGTTGGTAGCAGTCGTGTGTAGTATGGTGGACATAGCGGTGGTAATGGCAGTACTTTGGGTTCTCCATTTCTGCCGGCCGGGGTTTCCGTCTTGGTGGAGGGAGCAGAATTCTGTCTCCTTGTATGAGCATGTCCAAGATGGGTTTGACGTGGCCGTCTTCGAAGGAGTAGATCATTTGCGGCCATTGTTTGTCTGTCGGTTTTGATTCTGGTTTCTGTGCTGTGTCGGCCAACATAGCCTGCTTGTCCTTGTTGTCCCGATTGTTGGTGGAGTTACCCCCATTGTTGTTATTGGTATTAGGACGCCTGCCCTTGTCCTCTCCCTCTGAGATGTGCAATCCCAATTGGCGAGCCTTCTTCAACCGTTCTTCGACGCTAGTGGCACTGATAATAAACGTCTTCCAGTCCTTGAATTGACTTTCACCCATCCAAAGGCTGATTGTCGGAAGCAGTCTCTTTTGGCAAATTTCAATTAAGAAGGAATCCGGATTACCGGACGGCAGCTTCATGGCGGTTTGGCGGAACCGCTCAATATAGTTCCTTGTCAGCTCTTTCTCCCCTTAAACGACGTCCATGAGGGTGGACATTGTGATGTCTTGTCCTACTTCGTAGAATCTCTCCAAGAACATGCGCTTGAAGCTGGCGAAGGAGTGGATGCAGTTGTCTGGCAGGTTACGGTACCGGTCGAAGGCGACTCCTTTCAATACCCTAATGAATAATCGTGTAAGGATGGCATCGTCATAGGGCAGATGGTCGGTGGTGACCTCGAAGTAAGTGATATACCGACTTGCGGAGGTCTTCCCATCATATGGATTATTGTGGAATAGTTTATACTTTGGTGGGAAGGGAACATCTCTCCACGCAGCGGGATACGGTTGTCGTATCCTGAGGTCTTGGCAGTTTTCTCGGGCGTGGAACATGGCCTGGAGCTCCTGGACCTCTCTTTTTGCCTCCCTGACCTCGTTTGCAGTGGTAGGAGCCATCATTTCAGGAAGAATATTGCCCGGGTTTGGTGCCGCTGAGTTTGAGTCTGCATTGACTGCGGGACCCGAGTTTGTTTGGACAGGCGTTCCTCCCTGCAGAGTAGGGAGGGCTGCTTTGATCTCGTCCACGGATTTGACCAAAGTGCAAAGTATGGCCTCCAGAGTGTCGATGCGTTGGCGATCACTGGGACCGTCCTGTTCGTCGTTTGTCATGAATGCCGTCCTGACATGAGTAGAAGTGGAAGGGACGGTGGATGACGTACACCCCGAATCATACCCCTGTAATGAGAAGTCATCGGGGTATGTGGAAATGTCTTCCTCTGGTTCGGACTTAGAAGGAACAGTACCCCCAGCTTTCGAGTTCGCCTCGTCTTGGGAATTGTGGACGTCCTCGGGGACGTCAGGATTTCCTGCATCTGATGGAAGATTTGTTTCCCCTAACTCGTCTCCTTGGAACATTGGATTGTCGTAGAGGTTTGGAGGAGTGCTACCCCCAATTCCAGCAACCCCCAGTGATGTGGACGATGAGTGTTACGCTTACGACTAGTGCCTTTATTTGGCTTCTTCCCGGAGCACATAGAATTACTCTTTGCCCCAGCAAGTCCAGCATTGTAGTGCTTTCCTCTACCGGACTTGGGGACAGCAGAGTCTTCTATGGCTTGAAGTGGGGCCGCACGAGAGTCGCCTTCGCCGTCTTGGGCAGCAGAGAGTACTCCGTCCAGAGATTGGGGAGGAGAAAATGACTTTGGCCTCCACTCGCTGCGAGCTTTCTTTGTGTGGGTTCGCTTCTGGACCGGGCCAGCGCTTCCTTCAGAGAGCATTTCTTCAAACGCCTGTTGGTCGAAGCGGACGACCATCTTCTGTTGCGTGCAGCCAAGTTTGGCTGCATCCGATTGCGTCACCAACTCCTCAGCCGTGGAGAAGTTTGTCCCCAGCAGAGTCGTCATCGTGTTTGTCATTGATTGTAAAAGAACAGAACAATTATCGGAGGACTGAACTTAGACTCATAATATAAACTCGCTTGTACAAAGAAAGCCTAGGGATGAAAACCTAGGTACAGCAATCTAAGTACAATTATTTATTTTAGACTCTGGGGGGTGACGATAGAGGCTCGGAAAAGCGACGGTAGCTCTGCCTTACTTCTTGGACGATCGGGTGCAGCCTTGGCTCTGGAGAAGAAGTACTTGGCATTGATGAAGAAATGCTCTCTTTATTCTCTCTGGATCTGAGCCGAGGGCCTCTCTCTCTCTATGTGTGAATGTCCTCTCTGCGTGTCTTCGTCCTCTTTGTAAGGGAATGACACCTTGCTATTTATAAGAGTGGGGGGGCATCATTAGGGTTTGCAATGATTGCCCATTCTCAAAAGTCGGCGGTCTGAAAGTTAATCTGGGTCGTCCATCTTGCATATGATATATTTAAGCAATTAATGTGATTGCATTAAATCTCTGTAGATAATAAATGCTGATTGCCATGAATATTCGCGACTTGTAATGGCCTGCCACGTGTCTAATTTGCTCGATTTGATTTAATCTGGACATTTATTGCAACAAATCTGATTAAGATTTGTTAACACCCATAATCCTAGGAAGATAAGACTACCACGTGTCTCAATCACCTTGGCAGAGCCGCAGATGAGTGGGCCGCATGAGGCTAAATGGCCGCATAAAGATGAGCAGCCACATGGGAATGAACAGCCGCATGAAGATGGGCAGCCGCATGGGAGTGGACAGCCGCATGCTGATGGGCGGCCGCATAAGGGATACAGCCGCATGCTGATATTCGGCCGCATAAATATAGCAGCTGCATGCTGATGGGCGGCCACATAAATGTAGCAGCCGCATGCCTCGGGATTAGATGGATTCTGCCAACTGTGAGAAGATTTTCTTCTCTTCCCTAGGGACGCGTCATTACGTCAGTCATTATTGCCCCTTTTTGTCAGAGCTGTCATTTCGTTAGAGTTATCAGCCGTCAGGGCATTAAATGTAGCAAAAGACGAAGGAAGGAAGCTGTTGAAGGCCACGTGGCTCCTCTTTGGGCCGCATGGAGTTATTTGAGCCGCATAGACGCTTGAACCGCATGGACCCCTGAGCCGCATGGGCTCGCTGAGCCTCATGGGGATCCTCGGCCCATGAACCTTTCTTTTATTCTTTTCTATGCTTCTACATGGGTGTTACAGTACTCCTGCGGCTCGAGATACGGCTCAATCAGGAGACACTTATGCGGCACAACTATGCAGTATTTATGCAGATCATTCCTGGGTCATTTTTGCAGCACTTATGCGACTTAGCCTATACGGCCCTATCATACAGAACACATGTGGTTCAACTAAGATAGGGCACACATCGACCAAGCTTATTGTACAGAAAGAGATATAGCTCGGGCCTGCACATAAAAACATACGACATGGCCATCGTCTTCCCACTATCCTCACCTTTGATGGGAGGGTGCACGTCGGAGTGAGTGGAAGAAGAGTCCGCTGCTCTCGACGGAGAAGCATCCCCTTTCCTTTGGCCACAGTCGACTTGGAAGCTTTGGGCGCCATTGAAGACTGGAAGATGAAGATGAAAGAGAAAAAAGTAAAAGAGAAAATTTTCTCTTTAAAAATTACTCCTATTTATAGAGTTTCCAGAAAGGGTGCCGCTTCGATTCTCGATATCATTAAAGATAATGATGACGTTTGGGGATTTTATCCCTAGTAACTGTCAACTTTATCTCGAAAAAAGAGAACCCAAATCCGAAATCAAATCAAGAACGTTAAATACAGCAGTGACAGCTGGCAGGCTGATGGGATCTCCCTGTGGCTCAAGATTTCTCTGCGGTTCAAAAAGCTTCCTGTAAATTGAAGATTCCCTACGGCTGGACATATTTTTATGCTTCTTATTCAAAGTATTCCAAATTTACAATTTGAAAACCTTGAAGGGGGTCTTCAAGAAGTATGAAAAATAGGGGGTTCATGCGGATTATAAATTATCGCATAGGTACTTTGGGCCAAACAGGTCTGCATGAAGGAAAGTCGCATGACTGTTCAAAAACATATGCGGTCCGTCGACAAACAGCTGTAGAAGGAAGATATGCGGCCAAAGAGGAGCAGTTCGAATGATAAAGCTGACAAGTCCTGGCAAAATATGACAGTTCTGACACTTCGACAAAAAAGATAAGACGCGAGACGTCGCCCAAAAGCATCATACGCCTCCATGCGGCCAGAAGAGTGTCATCTAAGCCACATAAAACTTATGCAGGCTCAGACATATGCGGCCACAAAGTTTCCAAACTTAATGCAGCCGGGAGTAACTGTGATCTAAGCCGCATGCATGAGTCTCATACGACCCCACATGATCGAAGATTGAGAAAACTATACGCAACGGGACACATGGCAATCTGACCAATTCCTTAACTACCCAGATTTGCTGCAACAAAATCCTAACAAATCGACAGATGGAAGCCCAAGAGCGGGTCTTCGCGTGCTAACCAGCCACGTGGCCACAAGCCGTCTATGCGGCTCAAAATACATCTTATTATAAATAGTATGGTGTCACACCCCTGCAAAAGGCTGGCAACCTTCAAGAGAAAAGCAATTTCTTCACGAGCTAGAGACTGCATCAGATAGTCCACGGAGTAAGGCAGAGTTGATAGCACTTTCCCGAGCCTACACCGCCACCCCCCAGAATCAAAACTAAACAATTGTACTTAGATTGTTTCCTAGGATTTCTTTCTATGTTTTCCTTTGTACAAGCGAGTTTGCAATCAATTTCAGTGTTCTATAATACCTGTCTTTGATTTTTTATGGCAAACGGTGGTCTCGCTTCAAGCCGCAGAGGACCCCGCTGTCACCAAATCTGGCAGAGGAAAACACTATGATGCTGGACTTTTGGGGGCACGAGGGAAACTCATGCGGTCGATGAAGAGGCTGTATAAGGAAGGTAGCCGCAGGCAGATTGCCTATACGGCAGCCAATCCTGGCTGCAGGCAAAGTTCCTATACGGCAGCTAATTCTGGCCGCAGACAGATGGCCTATGCGACAGTCAATCCTGATAGCAAATAGGATGCCCCATGCGCGCGAACCTTTCAGAAGCTCTGTCTTTGACCGTCTCTCATGCGGACCAGACCCCATACGGCTATTGGAGAATGTTGAATCTTCCAACTTAGACTCTTCTTACTACACACCTTCGGGTGCTAAGTCGAAGAAGTCTAGGGCAGTGCAGGCTCAACAAGCCCAGTCAACTGTCCAATCTTCTGACCGTCAGCGGGTACCGTTAACTGTTACACAGTCCCCCAATAAAAAGTTGTACAGAACCTCCCATGTCCAGCCCTTTACAGCAAATGGACGGGACAGGTCCCAAAAGTATCCCTACAATGATCGAGAGCAAGTGCTTTTACTAGCCTTAGATCAGGGAGCAAATATGAAACCTAGGCACCCGTGTGCTCAGGATACCCGAGCCCACAAAATGGATGCAAAGGTAGATCAGTCTGCCCTCGACTTGTGAGAAATACTCATCCACAAATACAAGGAGAGAGAGGCAACCTTGGCATGCGGTGAGCCCTCTCTAGGTTATCACTGTACCAAAGTTGTCATCAACTGCTGCTGCGACAAGTCGGCAGCATCTAAAGATCGGTTGTCCGTCTTTCAATGACTGCACCAGCCAGCACCTGCCCGACGACAACTCGAAAAATATGTGCAAATTTTGGAAGACGAGGAATTTCCTTTCGCTTTCTGTAATTCAACTTGGAAGGTTCCTACCGACAAGGGAGGAAAGAAAACCGGCTCCTCCAGCTCGACAACCTCAACCAGCACTACAAGGAAACTCTCATCTGGAGGATTATTGCTGACAACCACAGGGGATGTCTACCTACACATCCATTCCAGAAAGAAGCTTCCAACACCCGAGGGTGTATCCTCGAGGTCCCTGGGGGTGAACGAAGCTGGGGGTGGTAGTCCCCTAAACATATGCAACAACCCGGTGTTCCAAGAAGATGCACAGGGGGTAGCGATCCACTGGAATTATGCAACAGACTTGGACGTCCCCGAGGGTGACCGCCTTTCCCAAGATGACATAGCTTCTTGCACATGGGGTAGTACCCCTTCCGAGTCCGAGAAGGAAGACATTCCGACGTTCACTGACGATTTCACTGTACGAGGGTACGACACGGAAAGCACATCCTCTACGATCCCATTTGTCTCTCCCCACGTGCGAACAATATTTATGGCAGGAGATGATCATGAAGGGCCTAGTGATCGACAATGTCTAGAAGCGCTTGAAGCCATGATCCTAACCTTTGTCAAGTCAGTAGACGAGATCAAAGCTGCCTTGCCGACTCAACCAGCAAGGACACCTGGACAAACAAGTTTGGGCCCCGCAGTCAACGTGGACTTAAACACGACCGCTCCCCTCTGGGCGACAATCCTCCTGGAGTATCCTCTCCCTCGGCTGTAGACGAGGCCAGGGAGGCAAGAGAAGTCCAGGAGCTTCGAGCAATGTTCAATGCCCGAGACTCCTCCTGGGACCTCAGAATACGGCAGCCGTATCCTGCTGCATGGAGAGACGTTCCTTTTCTTCTGTGGTACAAACCATTTCATATCGATTCATATGACAGGAAGACCTCTGCTAGCCGCTACCTGACTTATTTTGAAGTCATAACAGCCCACTACAAATCGTTCCTTTTCTTCTACGGTACAAACTGTTTCATATCGATTCATATGACGGGAAGACCTCTGCTAGCCGCTACAAGACTTATTTTGAAGTCATAACAGCCCACTTGCCGTATAGTGATGCTATCCTCACACGATTATTTATCGAAGCATTGGAGGAAATCGTGTTCGACTGGTACCGCAACCTCCCGGACAACTGCATCCATTCCTTCGATGGCGTCAAACACATATTCCTGGAAAGGTTCTACGAATTTGGGCATGATATGATAATGTCGTCTCTCATGGACGTCATTCAGGAAGATAAAGAGATGACAAAAAACTACATCGAGTGGTTCGCCAAACCGCGATGAGATTACCCCAAGGCAATCCAGAAAGCTCCTTGATTGAAATATGCCAGAAGAAGTTGCTCCATGCAATCAGCCTCTGGATGGGTAAAGATCAATTCAGGGATTGGATGACTTTCATAATAAGCGCTACAAATACGGAGGCAAAGCTAAAGAAAGCTCGCCAGCTGGGATTACACATCCCAGATGGAGAGGACAAAGGTAAATGTCCTGGTACCACCTCCAATAACAACAACAGTGGCGGCACCACCATTAACAGGGACACCAAAGGCAAACAGGCCATGGTCGCTGGTACAACCAAAAAGTCTGAACAAAAGCAAGCAGAAGCTCCGAAGCCCAAGGAGATGACATACTCTTTTGAAGATAGCCATGTCAAGCCTATCTTCGATATGCTCCTGAAGGTGGATAGGATCCGACTCCATGATGTAGAGCGCGAGCCTTGACCAGCAGATATCGAGGATCCGAAGTATTGTCACTTCCACCGCTATATCCACCACCCTACGCAGGAGTGCTTCACATTAAAGTGGTACATCCAGAACCTCATCAACTCTAATGCTCTGTCGCTGGATTTCGAAGAGGTTACTGTGGCTGCAAACATGGTATCCGTTCAGTTTGACAACTTTCCCCAACAAAAACTCAAGACAGGGTAGTACCTGTTTCCCGGGCAACGATGGAGTTTACTAACCTTCCACCTGTACGGGACCAGACGACTAGATTGGTGCCTCTCACTATGTCACGAGGAGAGGTCATGTGGGTCCACCCGGACTTAGTGCCCGAAGCTACCCAGGCGGTGCCATCTTCAACTATCAAAAGGAAGGGTAGGAAATCCATATCCTGCCACACAATCTCGGCCGAAGCTGAGGAGGCCGCAGCCGTTGTTACTCGGTCTGGCTTACAATTCCAGCCCACTCTGGGTATTTCAGTCGAGGACCCTCAATCGACAACGCTGCCGGCTACTGATGTTCCGGGAACATCTCAGCCTCCACTGGCAGACATATCTAAGCCGAAGGAAACCCGCTTCGACAGGCCGCTCCGTAAGGACGCACCTCAGGGGCTGGAGAGACCTTACAACTTTGACATACTAGTACAACTAGCTAATATGCCAGCAAAATTGTTGTTATACGAGCTCCTAAGGCTCTCCAAGGATATTCGCGTCGCATTGAGCGAAGTACTCTAGAATATTGATGCCTACTTAGCTCAGGTCAAGCCTACAGGGGATTACTCGTTAGCAGATCTCCAGGGCAGCAATTGTGCAAATGTGATGCCCAATATCGTATTCACTCCACAAGACATGTTAATCAAAACCAACATGTATGATCGCCCCTTGTACTACACTGGATACATAGGCGACATCAAGGTGGATCGGATGCACATTGATCCTGGCTCATCAATAAGCATCATCTTGAAAAGGTTGCTTCAACTCCCGGGCATCCCTATGCACCGGCTAGTGTCGACCAACACTGCCATTAGCGGTTTTAACTCGGAAAGAAGCTATCCCCTTAGAAAGATTCGCTTGAAATGTCAGATCAGCGACCTGAAGACAGAGGTTACCTGCTACTGATGACGCCTTCATTTTTCAATACCGTCATCAGCCTTGGGAACACGATACCATGCCAGCCTGCCGGAGGGTGTTGGCGAGAGTTGACGGGCCCGAGTTCTTTGTCTCTCTTCCTCAATTTACGCCCAGTGGAGTGAGGGGAGTACATGTCGACGGCGTTGATCCTCTCCAACTTTTATCTGAGAAGATGTTTCTTTGGTTGCGCAACATCCGCCCTGCGCACCTGGTGTATCGTTATCGGAATAACGTATACCTGGAGCCTTATCTGCCCAGTAGATTTTCCCGTCAATTTGGGTATAGTCAATTGTTCCTGGATTGTCCTAGCGCTTGCTTGAGCTTTGAGGGCAGTGTACTCGTTGGCGTCCGGGCTTGGCATTATTATAATGCGATCCATACCCGGGCTAGCTTCTCAGTCCCCGATGCCAAGACGGCAGGGGATATTTTGTATATAGCGGCCCTTTATCATGTCGCAGCGAGCAAGCCTCCTGTCGATTTTGATATAAATACTAGCTTCATTGCTGGCACTGGTTTGGCTGAAAAGTCAGAGGGATCCAAGAAGAGGAAGAGGGGGGGCGAACAGGGTTCCTGCGCCGGACTCAGAGTCCACTAGGGCGGATAAGGAGGATGATGAACAAGACGCCGATGACTCGTCACATTCTTCGGACGAGGAAGTTGTGAATCAACCCCCTATTATGCCAGATAAAAGGGCGTCGAGTTAGCCGCCTACTTGGTCTGACGAGGTGTTGGAGGATCAACCACATGCAGTGCCTGGCCCTTCGCGTAAGCGAAACAGGCGCGTGACTGCCGCTGACGGCCGAACCTACTCCATAAAGCACGCTGCGGTAAGACGTCGCAGGCTGTTTATTGATGATGTTGACGTTTCTGAGGTGATTTGAGTTTCGACTATCTCTTTTCTTCTTCTCCTATGTTACGGCCTAATCGTTTTTTTTCCTTTTGCTCTTTATAGGCGTCAGGTGAGTTCGCTTCTCAGGACCCGATTACTGAGGTTGATCCGATCCTGTCCTATTTGGTCAGTGATGTGTGCACTGCTATCATTGCTATCGGGGTTCTTCCGGAGGCGGTCGAGGAGTCTCACCTTGTTGGGACCTCAACTCAGGGGATGGGAGTTTTACTGCGCCCGTCCCTGAGACATCTGAACTCCAACAGGATGATGCTGTCCTGGCTGGCTCCTATTCCGGGATGGCCGTGACGGAGAAACCAGTTGAATTCGGATCAGAAGCTGCGGGTGGGGAAACTGTGCCGGCTGTAAACGAACTGCAGCCTCCATGCTCTTCCCCTGGTAGTACAAGTCAAACCTTAACCTGTGAATAAGCCAATTTACTTCGTCATCCTATCCTTCGAATTATGTCGATTAATGGTTGCTTTGTATATTCAGGTCTCAACCCTTTATTACCAGTGATGGACATTGCTGGGGCGGACCCTACCGGAGAGGGTCGGGCGGAACCTCCCTGTATCGAGGGGCCTCCACCTGGGTCGAGCTCGGGGGCCCCGGTAGCAGTGCAGCTGGGACAAGGGACGATGCTCCCTGTGCCCTCTTCTGCGAATGTAGTTTCGGGGGTCAACCTTTCCTTCCTGCCGAGCATCCAGGCTCTTCGGGCGGCGGAAGAGGAGCTAGCCGGCATTCAAGCATCTTTTCGTACGAAATTTGCTTTCTTGGTGGCAGGGGCGGTAACTTCTGAAGCTACTCCTTCGGTACTGTCTGCCACCCTCCCTCTGACGCCATCCTCTACAGAGGTTTTGGATGAAGTCTCTCAGGATGTGGTCGACTGTTTCCACCGTCACCTGAAGAGGAAGATCCAGGCAGCGGTGGAAAGGGGGACTCTCTTTACTCTAGTCCGTCGATGTGCCGGTGGCCAGATTAATATCCTTAGGACTCTTCCTGGTGGAGGGGAACTGGCCACGCTTCTGAAGCCTAAGTTGTTAGAAGCTGATCATCTCGTAGCCCGGTTTCGCATGTTACAACAGGCTGATTTACCCGCGGTCATAAATCAAGAGCGCAACTTCCTCATTACCGTGGTGGAGCAGGTGATGGCTGCCCGAGAATTGCTCAAGCCAGCTATATTGAAGGACCGCCGGGATTTGACTCGGATGTATGATCAATGGAGCCGTCGAACTGAAGACTGTACGACTCGGGAAGCGAATGCCTCCCGCGGGGTAACCGACACCCGGGAATAGATTCTAGAGCTCCAAAGAAAGCTGGCCTTTCTGGAGTCCGAGCTTGAAGCTGCTCATGCTGAAAAAGAGATTGCCATTCAGGAGGCTGACAAGTTTAGTAGGGCTTCAGCCAACCTAGAACTTGCCCTGAAGAAGATAGAGAACGACTGGCAGGCGTATATGTATTTGAATGACGCAGAGCAATTTTCCCAAGAGGCCGAGCGTCGAGCCAAACGGAGGCTTGAGCGGGGGACTGCATTGGTGAAAAAACGGCTCCTAGAATTGTGTAATGCTGAGCTATAGTCGGCCTTTTCTTCTTGTTTTATTCCTGTTTTCTTTTTGAAAGGGACATGGTCCCAAGAGATGTAATGCTTTTTTCTTCCTTCAAATAAAGAGTACTTTCTATTCTATCCTTCATTTGCATTGCTTGTTTGCTTGCGATATTTGTGGTGATGTTTGCCCCGCATGGGGGATTTGTTTGTGGACATGTTACCCCTGGCATACCTTGGTTTTAGGTACGGATAACAAGTTTGATTTGGGATACCTAGAATAGTCATGGCAAAGTGGTCATGGGTGCTCTTGGTATCGAGAAAAAGAATGTCGTAGAGCAGCTGGGCTCCCGAGGCATGATGAGGTGGTGGGCTTGTGCTAAGAAACTTAGCAGAGGATATTTGTGGGCCTATTATCCTTGGTGTACCCTATCTTAGGATATGGATAGTAGGGTGAAATAGAACCGACATATTTGCTCAGAGGTTATGAGGACATGGCAAGTATGAGGGTTCTATCGTAGAATCTTCCTACTCAGAGGTAATGAGGACATGGTAGGAGTGAATTCACGGAGGATATTTGTGGTCAACAGAGGACATTTGAGGTCAACAGAGGACATTTGTGGTCAACAGAGGACATTTGTAGACCTATCATCCTTGTCGTACTCCGGTCGTGGGTACAGATAATAGGTTGAAAAGGAATCGACATACTTACTCAGAGGTAATGAGGACATGGCAAGTATGAAGGTTTCTTCTACGGAGCCTTCCCACTCAGAGGTAATGAGGACATGGCAGGAGTGGGCTCAATGAAGAGGGGGTACATAAAACGACTCAGAGGGAATGAGGACATGGAAGTTCTATGTAGGGGGTGATTTTTTTTTTGGCGGAAGTGAAACGACTCAGAGGTAATGAGGACATGGCCATTTTTAGAAATTTGTGGATCACTTACCCTTTTTTTGTGCACTGGAAGTGCGGGTATTGGATCATGAGAGAGGATCTCTTCCAGGAAGATAGTTCAGACGTACGATCATACATGACTTACTATTTGAAAGAGTGACCGGGATGTGAGTTCAGAGGCACCAGCGGGCACATGACTCAATATTGTAAAAGTGTGAGTTCAGTGGCACCAGCGGGTACATGACTCGATAATCTGGGATGTTGTGGATGTGAGTTCAGCGGCACAAGAGGTACATGACTCGGGAATCTGTAGAATGGTGAGTGTGAGTTCAGCGGTACCAGCGGGTACGTAACTCGGGAATCTGGAGAATGGTGAGTGTGAGTTCAGCGGTACCAGCGGGTACGTGACTCGAGAATCTGGAGAATGATGAGTGTGAGTTCAGCGGTACCAGCGGTGTACATGACTCAATGATGTAGAAAATTGTAAGGGTGAGTTCAGTGGTACTAGTGGGTACGTGACTCAAAAATTTAGAGAATTATGAGGGTGAGTTCAGCGGTACCAGCAGGTACGTGACTCAAAAATCTAGAAAATTGTGAGGGCGAGTTCAGCGGTACCAGCGGGTACGTGACTCAAAAATCTAGAAAATTGTCGTCTAGACATAATATTTCTTCAGAAACTTGCCGTTGACGGGCAACATGAGCAAGTCTCCGTTTTTCTTGGCGAGGCGGTAAGCACCGTTGGAGAATACGGCCTCGATGATAAATGGACCTTCCCATTTTGGTTGGAACTTGCCGGCGGTCTTGTGAGTCATGACCATCAGCCTCTGGACTGCCAGAACAAGATCGCCTACTTGGAATGTCCTAATTTTGACCTTCTTGTTGAAGGCTCCAGAGATGCGTGCTTGGTATAGCTCGATCCTTTGCTGAGCAAGGAGGCACTTTTCATCTAAGGCCTCTAACTCTTGTAGTCGGCGTCGGTAGTTATCATCCGTCGTCAAATGATAAGTGAGGGCGACGCGGAGTGAGGGTATTTGAGTCTCTAATGGGAGAACTGTCTCACTCTCGTACACTAGGGAGAATGGTGTGTTCCCGGTAGCTGTTCGGACTGTAGTACGGTACGCCCATAAACATTCACCGAGCTTCTCGTTCCAGTCGCATTTGTTGGAAGAGACAAACTTTTTGAGGAGTTTGATGATTGTTTTGTTGAATGCCTCTGCCAAACCGTTTGCTGCCGGGTTGTATGGTGTCGAAGCAATATTCTGGATGCGATGCTTGTCGCAGAACCGATAGAAAGCGTGGCTTGCAAACTGCGGACCATTGTCGTGGATGATCCTTCGGGGCAGTCCAAAGCGATAGATAACGTGATGCTTGAGGAAGCTGATCACGTTTAAGGTTTTGACTTCTGCGAGTGGAACAGCTTCTGCCCATTTGGAGAAGTAATCCGTGATCGCAAGTATGAAGCGATGTCTACGGAAGGAAGGTAGAGTAATTGGACCGATGATGTCCATTCCCCATGCTTCAAATGGCCAAGACGCCACTGTCGGATGTAGAAATTCGGATGGTTGGTGGATGAAGTCCGCGTGGACTTGGCAGGCTTTGCACTTTCTCGTATAGTCTATCGCATCTGCTACCATCATAGGCCAGTAGTAGCCCATTCGGCGAAGACGGTCTTACAATTTAGGGCCAGGCTGATGGGCCCCGCAGACACCGTCATGAGCTTCTCGTACAGCTTCTTTGGCTTCTGCGTTCGACAGACATCGAAGCAATACTCCATCATAGGATCGACGATACAGCATTTTCGTCTCTGTATCGTAGAAGAATCTGAGAGAACGCCGTCTAATGGAGGTGGCTTCCTTCGGGTTCTCGGGCAGGATGTCGTAGACAACGAAGTCAATGAATGGTTGTCTCCAATATGGGACATCATCGATTGTCTGAGCGAAATAACTCGCCACAAATTGAACGTTGTTCTTGGGGCAGACAAGTTCGTGGCCTACTACGTCTACCGATTGATGAGTATGATTTGGCACTGCTAGGGAAGCGGCCAGACCTGCTAAGGCATCGGCTTCAATATTTCGGAGTCTGGGGACGTGTTCGATGAAGAACCCCTCGAACGACGAGATGATGTTGATTGCTATTTGGTGATAGGGGATCATGTCTTCGTGGCGAACTTCGTATGAGCCCCGGATTTGATTGACGATTAACTAAGAAACGTCGTATGCTTCAAGGTATTCTACTTCCAATTCCTTTGCCAGTTGGAGGCCAATGACCAAAGCGTTGTACTCGGCCACATTGTTAGAGCAGGGTTCTGTAAGAGAGTAAGCACGGTTGATGACCAATCCGGTAGAAGAAACCAGCACCACCCTGACTCCGACGACGATGTTGCCCTTGGGCCCAGTTCTTGAAGCGCCGTCAAAGAACATTCGACATATATCATCGTGCGAGATTGCATGCGAGTCGGCGACCTCATCTGGGATCTCTTCATATATCCTGGACGACTCCGAGCCCGAGTGGGCTGCCAAAAAGTCTGCCAGGGCTTGACCATTGACCGCCTTTTATGGAACGAAGATCATATGGTAGGGGGATAGCAATATTGCCCATGTAGCGAGGCGAGAGCTGAGTGCTCCTGGTTTAGTCATGAGGACCCTGAGAGGGTTGACTCGTGAGATCACATGTATCGTTTGTCCGGTGACTGTAGAAGCATGGAATTTTACAACCAGAAAGCCCATGCGCCAGACACTACATGCGCCAAGACTCACACAGAACACTTCACAGCAAAGTCAATAACCATGGACATCTGAAGAAGGACTTTTTATTTATATATAAAAGTCTATTACATGTCTAGAAAAGGTTATACAAAGGAGAATTTCTACAAAGAAAAGATCCTAAGTCCACAGCCAGCGGCCACCATGTGCCTCCAGTTAGGCACAGCAGTCATCATGCGCTGCCAGTCACCATGCGCTGTCAGTCAGGCGCAGCAGACATCATGCGCCTCCAACTAGGCGCATCCCACCATATCTTCAGCAGCTCAGTCATGTACATCCAGCTCAGTTGTGTGCATCCCTTCAGCCAAATTCTTCCAGCCAGGCTCACCTGGCCGAGCAGAGCCCAGTTATGTGCCGCTCTTCCAGCCAGGCTCACCTGATAAGTGCTTCGCCAAGCAAAGCATTTAACCCTCTGGCTGGAACCAAGAAAGAGAAGAGCACCGCAAATGCTGTGGCCAGGGGAGGCTTCGAAAGAGCCTCCAAAGTCGAAGGAAGACCGTGATCGAAACTGCGGCTAAAGGAGCAGCTTTCAACACGATCAAAGTGGGGAAACCCCACTTTGAAGGAAGAGAGAGCCTAGCACCATTCTGATCTACGGCTCTTCCGGAATAACGGGGACAAGGCCCGAGCATCCCTATCTTTAGATGCAACAGGCACCTTCCGCCTGCCTCGGAAGCCCTCGACTCCGTCTTTTGGATGTAACAGTCACCTTCAAGAGCATCGAAGACAACACAGCGTCTCATCTTCATCCTCGGGAGCACTTCGTCAACAGAATGCACCCGCATGTTCAAGTTCATGTTGGAAGAACGTGAGGGAATGAGAAGCAAATCTTCTCTCCATGCCACTATTTATAGGCCGGGCAGATCAAACCCACGCGCCAAGTGGATGGCCCTCTGAATTCCGTGCAATGAATTTACATTAAATGGATGAACCGGACGCCTCGAATTCAGCCAAACGGCTATTTATGGCACTCGAAGAGCGAGACAGCCGCATCATTAAAAGTCATGTCCGATGTGCCAGCCAGACAGCGCATCACACGGACGCGCCCTTCGGCATCAGGCGCATCACACAGACGCGTCCTGCAGTACTCGGCGCATTACAGAGGGTGCGCCCTCACACATCTCCATACCGAGTGGAACGCCAACCGACGCGCCCACTCAGCTGTCCATCGAACGTCACCAACATTAAATGCTGAACTGACAGAGTTGGCAGCACGCCTCCCAAAGTTTGAACAGTTGACAGCTTTATTCAGAAAACGAAGCGTCGGCAACGTCAGCATCATCATGACTTTATTTCCACGGCTACTGCCACGTGGCCACTCTACCATCAGCATGCGCCTCTACGGCCATGCGTCCAAATCAGCATGCGCCTCAAAAGCCATGCGCCTCAGACTGCTCTCTGATCCCGAAAGACAGATGGAAAGTCGCCTGCATGCGCCTCAAAAGCCATGCGCCCTAAATGGTTTGTAACTCCTAAAGGTTATGAGCCGCAGCCTCCTCCTGCGCCCAATCCAAGGCGCAGCTCACCAGATCACTTCTCTCCACCAAATCCGAGATCTTCGAACCATGAGTCGATGACACGTGTCTTTTGACTCAACTCATCCAAGATTTCAGCAACGGAAAGATCTTCTCTCTGCTACGTGCCAGCTCACAACAGCAGTATGAAGAGTTCTCCCCCTCGATCAGGGCGCAGCATCCGTGTGCCTCTATCAGCAACCTCCACGTGGCGTCCCCACACCGGCGCATCCTGCATGCGCGCATGAGCAGCCAGTCTGCAAAACTATAAATAGAAGGATCACCTCCTTCACACACACACAGGGACTCAGAACACACAAGAATCCACAACAGAGAATCACCGAGAGGCAGTTCTAGACACTCAACGTCTTCCTCCTCTCAGCAAGCTCCAGCACCCAGAGCAATCAACACCTTCAGAGAACCGATAACCGTCGTCAGTCGGTCAACGGAGTCAACGCATTACCACTCGCTCCATTGGCACTAAGGACCCAGCTTAAACAAAAGTGTACTCCTAGGACTACATCTAAGTCCTATATTGTATCACTGTTCTGTTTGTATTAAGATTTCAATCAAAACAATTTTAATGGCAAACAAGCTGGCGACTCTGCTGGGGACTTCTTTCTCCTCTACCGAGAAGGTTGTGTCATAGGCCGACGACGTGAAGGTGGGCTCCTCCCACAAGACGCTGGTAGTGCGCCTCAATCAACAGGCGTACGAGGAGTTCATTTCTGAAGGAAGTGCGAGTCCTTCGAAGCGGCTGTCGAAGCCGAAGAAGACCCGCACAGCCTGGGTGCGCAAAGTCGACGCCTTGGGCACCACCATTGAAGGGGATGCGCCCATCCAGCCTTCCCTTCCTGCTGACGTCCTCAGCAGTCAAGGTGCGCCCGCCGATGCAGCGCATCTCTCGGGGAAGCGTGCGGCTGACCACGTTCCCCAGCCATCTTCCTCTCAGGCGAGGAAGATACGTCGACGGAGCAGGGGAGCAGCCAATGCCCCGCGCATCACTTCTGATGTGCCACAAAGAGCCTCTGTCTTTGACAGACTCACTCGCTGTAATGGCGAGGAGAATTTGGATGCTGAGTACTATGCGCCCCAGCGGGCTGGTACGAAGAAATCCAAGGCGGCACGGGCCATGCGCCACAAACGTGCTATGCCAGCAGCCGACCAGAGGCACGCGCTTACAATCACGCGCGCTGCCGATGGCAAGCTGTACAAGGTTGACTCAAGTGCTTCTGCACCAACAACGAGTCGATCTTCAAAGTCCTCATCTCGCTTGGGCGCATTCACTGCGTGCACAACCAAGCCGAGAGAGGCAAACTTAGTGGTCTTGAACTCCCGCGCCTCCTCTGGTTGTGCGTTTGAGGTCCGTTCAAGTCACTTCAAATGCTGTGGTTCCCCCACTACTGATCGTGATGCCTGCTTGGTATTAGATCAGGGGGCGCAGCACTCACCCGACCACCCCGGCGCTTGGCCCTGCCACGCGCCTGAGAGGGGTGTGAGGGTAGCACTCTCCTCCAACGACCTGCGCAACGTGATCACTCACAAGCGCCGGTCAGGAGAGCTGACCAACAAGCAAGATGTGCCTCTCGCGGGGCACACTTGTGCAGTGGTCACCATCAACTGCTGTTGCAAGACGGCAGTACCGCCAAAGCAGTCGGTCTTCCAACGGCTACAATCATCGACACCCCTCCGACATCGCCCTGGGACGAAGGTGTCAGCAGAAGAGGAGCTAAAGGTTGCTTCATGCAACGTGATCTCCAACTCCTCATCTGTCCGAAAGACGACTGCCAATTCCTCGTCTTCATCTAAAAGCCAGCCGAGGAAAACCAAGACAGCTGTCACGACCTCTGGAGTGTTCGAAGGCACTCGGTCGAGGAAGAAGTTCTTGGAGGAAGCTGGGGGTAGCCAGACCCTTGTCGAGCCTCCTTCCGAAGACGAAGATGTCCAAAGCACAGCTGCGGCGGATCTTCATCAAGGCGAAGATGGCCTCCCTGAAGCCCCTCAAAATGACGATGTCCTCCAGGACACCGCCGGGGGTAGTGCTGGAAACGAAGAGGCCCTTCAAGACAGAGCTGAGGGCAGTCAGGCCCTTGCAGATGCGCCTGTCGAAGACGAACTCCAGAATGTGGCTGGGGGTGGCCAAACACCAGGAGAAGTGACTCCCCCACATGAGAGCGAGGCTGAGAGCGAAGCCTCAACTTCCATCCACTTCCGGCCGTGTCATGACAGTATACATGACCGGGGGTGATCTTGAGACTGATGCGCCACCACAGGACATTGTCCAGCGCATAGACTCGCTAGAGGGAGGACTCAAAACCCTCTCTGCCTCAATGCAAGCGCTGACTCAAGCAGTGTTTGAGATGCGGTCGGCCTTGATCAGGACACCTTCAAATGGTCCCGACCCAGGAGCCAATGGAGAGTCGAGTGTGCCCCTCCAACGGACACCCTCAGACACAGAAGCACCCCGGACGTCGGAGCCCTCAAACGCTCCACTCCAGGTGGTACCTCCTTCCCCGACTCCTAGCTCCACGGAAGACGTGGTCGAAATGATGAAAGATCTGCGCGAGCGCTTCGAGTCCAAGAACAGGCAGGAGGAGCGCCAGAAGATGGGCATTCCCCAGCCTTATCCCCTTGAGTGGAACAAGGTGGTTTATCCCCCAAAGTATAAACCACAAATACTCACACCGTATGACGGGAAGGACTCTCCACGACGGTACCTGACGTACTTCCAGTCGCAGACAGGGTATCTTCCGAAGGAGGACGCGCTCCTCACCAGCATCTTTGTTGGGGCCCTGAAAGGGGTGGCGTATGACTGGTACTGCAGCCTCCCCGATAATTCTATATCGTCCTTCGACGACCTGACACGCCTCTTCCTCGACCGCTTCTACGACGGTGGGAAGGACATGACGATGGCGTCTCTTATTGAGATACGCCAGAAGGACAAGGAAACGGTTCGGGCATTCATCGAACGCTTCCGTCAGGCCTGCTTCAGGCTACCTCCAGGCATGCCAGAGCATGCGCTTCTCTCCGCTTGCAGTATGAACATGCTGCCTGCAGTAAAGCTCTGGCTTAACTCTACTCCCCCTCCCAACTGGAGCTCCCTAATCATCGAAGCTGAAGCTGCAGAGAAGAAGGCGGCCAATGCATGTCTTCTGGGTGTTAGCTTCCCCGCCTTTGACGATAAGGGGAAAAAGTCCGCAATCAACAACTTCGGACGAGAAACAAAGGGGAAACAGGCATTGACTGTTAATGCCTCGAAGGGCGCATCTGCGCCTACTCAAAAGCCTCCACTGGCACCGAGACCCAAGGAGGTTTATTCGTTCAATGATGACGACACCCTGCAACTCTTTGAGATACTGAAGCAGGGTGACAAGATCAAGCTTCCGGACCCGAAGCGGCCCGATGAAGTCGGGAAAGTGGACAACCCGAGGTACTGTCACTACCATCGGTTTGCCGAACACCCGACTAAGGACTGCTACATCCTCAAAAATTACATCCAGCGCATGATCAATGCGGATGTAATCTCCGTCGACTATGAAGAGAAGACGGTGTCAGCTAATGTGGTGTCACTTCAGTTCGACACCTTGCCGCCGACTACCACACAAGATGGCGTCGTCCCCATGCAAAATCGAGCGTCGGCGGGACCTCCCGTCAATCGAGCCCGAACCTGATACCGGCAGAGTACAAGTCTATCGGTACACAGATACGGCTAAGCACATCATCCAAAAGATGGGCTACGACCTGAAAAACAACAAAGGCTTAAACTACGGCAAGGGTCGGCATCTCCCTGTCCGGCTTTCGATGCCCAATGGAAAGCCACAGGATTACTATAATCGAACTCGACGGGAGTTAGGCTATGTCACGCCGCCATCAACTCCAGAGAGTTCAGACGCAGAAGACATAGAACATTCCCACTCGTCTGAAGCATCGACGTGGGATTCCGATACCAGTATCGGACCAGTCTTCAGGAAAGTGCTGTCAGCTAATATGACATCGGCGCAACCTCAGAAAGATGAAGGCGAAGACCAACCGCCGGAACACTTCGAAGAGGAACCCTGGGCTCAGCGCCTAGGAGAACAATGGGAGTCTCGTTTTGAGTTACGAGAACCTCCCACCGAAGACGAAGTCGAGCAGATCGACCTCGGGGATGGGTCTTCTTCTAAACCCATCTTCATCAGCAAAAGCTTGGAAGGAGAAGACCGAGAATCTTTAGTCCAACTGGCTAAAGAGTATATTGACGTCTTCGCCTGGAGCTACGAAGACATGCCGGGTCTCGATCCACAGATCGCGATACATAGGTTGAACATCTTACCAGATGCCAAACCTATCAAACAACAACAGCGACGCTTCTGCCCGGACATCATGAATGCCATCGATCAGGAGGTGGACAAGCTCTTGACCAGTGGCTTCATCCGTGAGGAACAACACCCGGACTGGGTAGCCAACGTCGTCCCTGTCACCAAGAAGAACGGGAAGATACGAGTCTGTATCGACTTCAGGGATCTCAACTCTGCTTGCCCGAAGGATGAATTCCCGCTCCCAATCACCGATGTAAAGATCGACAACACATGTGGCTTTGAACGCATGTCCTTCATGGACGGGTATTCAGGCTACAATCAAATCAAGATGTTCCCCGATGACGCAAAATACACGTCATTCAGGACTCCGAAAGGTATTTTCTGCTACACAGTAATGCCCTTCGGCTTGAAGAATGCCGGTACAACATACCAACGAGCGATGAGTACTATCTTCCGTCAACATCTTCGCAAGACAGTTGAGTGCTATGTTGATGACATCGCAGTCAAGAGCCGCTCAAAAGAGATCACCTACAGGACCTGAGGACGGTCTTTGATCTCATGCGGGCACATCAACTCAAAATGAACCCCGCTAAATCCTTCCTAGGGGTTTCTAGCGGCAAATTCTTGGGCTTTGTCATCACGGCAAAAGGCATTCATGTCGATCCCGAGAAGACTAAAGCCATCCTCAACATGGACCCTCCGAAGAACCTTCGAGAACTTCGGGGCTTACAGGGACGTCTGGCATACATCCGGAGGTTCATAGCAAACCTCTCCGGTAAATGTCAACCCTTTACTCAGCTCATGAAGAAGGGAGTCTCTTACGTCTGGACAGAGGAGTGCCAAAAGGCTTTCGACGACATCAAGGCTTACTTGACAAGCCCGTCAGTCCTAGTGGCACCTGTCGCCGGCAAACTATTCCTCCTCTACGTCCGTGCCATGGATCATTCCTTCGGCGCTTTACTGGCTCAAAACAGCGATGCAGGCTACGAGCAAGCAATCTACTACCTCAGTCGAACACTCATCGGGGCCGAACACCGGTACAACCCCGTTGAAAAGGAGTGCTTGGCTTTGGTGTTTGCCATTCAGAAGACTCGTCATTACGTCTCGGGCCAGACAATTCACGTCATCTCCCGAGTCAATCCACTCAGAGTTCTCATGACGAAGCCAGGGTCATTAAACTCCCGGCTGGCTACATGGGCGATCCTACTAACGCCATACAACATGGTGTTTGTCCCGCAGAAGGCAGTCAAGGGTCAGGCTCTGGCTGACTTTTTAGCTGCATACCCCATTCCAGAATCTTCAAAACTCTATGAAGACATCCCGGATGAAGTCCAAGAATCAAACGTCACTGAAGAAAGTCCCGTTTGGCGGATGTTCTTCGATGGCGCTTCAAGAACGGGCCCCAACGGCCAAATCATCGCAGGAGTGGGGGTAGTCTTGGTCTCCCCCGATCAGCTGGTCATCCAGCGCGCATACTCTCTTTCGAAGCCGTGCTCCAACAATGTTGCTGAGTACAACGCACTCGTCATGGGACTCCAGCTAGCACAACAGCTGGGGGTGGATCATCTGGAAGCCTACGGCGACTCGAAACTCGTCGTAAACCAAATTCGGGGGCAATACGAAGTTCGCCATGAAGATTTGATCCCTTACCATGAAGTTGCATTGAATATCATTTCAACCTTCACTGGGTTCTTCATCGAACATGTACCCCGTCTACAAAACTTGGAGGCTGACGCTCTGGCTGGCCTCGCAGCCTCATTGGCCGCGCCCCTTGGGACTCAACACTATGTCACGGTAACTGGCCGAGACTTGATTTGTCCCAGAAACAACCTATGTTTGCAGATGGCTCACGCCGTGCCAACAAACACCGATGTTAATGTCCGAGACTGAAGATTCCTGTTCATCAACTTCGCCATCTACGGAATCCTTCCGGAAGACCCGAAGGAAGCCGTCTCAGTCAGGAGACGCTCTCTTCGATTCTACTACGATACAGCTACTAAAACGCTGTACCGACGCTCCTTCGACGGGCTTCTCCTTCGATGCCTGTCTAACGAAGAAGCGGCCGAAGCTCTTCAAGAAGCTCATGACGGAACTTGCGGAGCTCACCAACCAGGTCCTAAGTTGCAAGATCGACTGCGACGTATGGGCTACTACTGGCCAACCATGGTCGCCGACGCAGTAGAATATGCTAAGAAGTGCCATGCATGCCAACTTCATGCAGACTTCATACATACACCGTCTGAACCTCTACATCCTACAGTCGCCTCCTGGCCATTCGAAGCCTGGGGCATGGACATTGTAGGACCAATCACCCCTCCTTCATCAAGAGGACATCGTTTCATCCTGGCCATCACCGATTACTTCTCCAAATGGGCGGATGCAGTCCCACTAGCGGAAGTAAAAAGCTCCAGGGTGGTCAGCTTTATCAAACACCATGTCATTTACCGTTTCGGAGTACCCAGGCGAATCATTCATGACAATGGTCCCCAGTTCATCAGCCACATTTTCAGCAGGTTCTGTGACAAGAATCGCATTCAAAATGTGGCCTCAACCGCCTACAATCCGGTAGCAAACGGATTGGCCGAGGCGTTCAACAAAACTATCGTCAGGCTACTCAAAAAGGTCATGTCATCCAACAAACGCGACTGGGACGAAAAGCTTGGCGAATGCCTTTGGGCCTACCGCACAACGGTACGGACCCCAACAGGCAACACTCCATTCTTCCTGGTCTACGGGAGCGAAGCAGTACTGCCTCTCGAGATACGGATACCTTCGCTCCGCGTGGCAATCACAAACGATCTCACAGAAGAAGACAATCAACGTCGTCGTCTGCAGAAACTGGAGGCACTTGACGAAAAGCGTCTCCTAGCTCAACAACGCATCGAACTGTACCAAGCCCGTATATCATAGGCTTTCAACAAGAAGGTCAAGCAAAGAACTTTCCAAGTTGGCGACCTGGTTTTAGCAGTCAGAAGGCCAATGGTGTTAACTCACAAGACACCAGGGAAGTTCGAGCCCAAATGGGAAGGACCCTTCATCATTGAGACGGTATACTCAAACGGTGCTTACCGCCTCGCCAAACCCAATGGGGACTTGTTCATGATGCCCATCAACGGCAAGTTCCTAAAGCAGTACTATTCTTGACATCCTCCAAGACATGTATTTTCCCAAACAACCTCTTTTCACAAAATCAAACGCTTCCGAAACCCAGCTGTTACGTGGCATCCTTCCGTAGAAAGATAACCACGTCCATATTACCTCTGAGTTGTCTCTCTACATCCTACAAAGCGGAACCTTACATTTTTGTGAGCTTACGCTATCCTTCATGTTTACCACGTCCACATTACCTCTGAGTAAACATCCCGTACAAACAACTCCTGTGTTGTCGTACATTGATCGCAGAACTTCCACGTCCACATTACCTCTGAGTTGTTCAGCGTATCCCCCAGGATCATTCCTACCACGTCCATAAATACCTCTGAGTAGGAAGATTCTATCATTTGAACCTAATAATTGCCATGTCCACATTACCTCTGAGCAAACATGTTGGTTCCTTCAAACTTATTATCTGTACCTAAAAACCAAGGTGCGCAAAAGATAATAGGTCCACATAAATCATCAAGTTCATGAGATCAAAAAATGAACACATCACACAAAAAAAAAGAGATAGTGTATTTCTTTATTTTTCAAAGAAGGGAGTACAGAAATACGCTATTTCCCCAGCAAGAGTTGCAAAAACACATAAAAAGAAGAGAAGCTACAGTCCCCGATCCTCTCCAGGGTGGGATGAGAGCTCTCTGACTCGACGTCTCAGGTCGGCAGTGCGAGTTTCTACAGTCGCCTGGACTCGCAGCTCGGCTTCTTGACGCATTAATCCGACAGCCTCAGCAGAAGTTTTACTCTCATACTTCTCATCAAGCTGTCGTCGCTGCTGAGCCAAAGCAAGGGTCCGCTGAGTAAGAGTCGCTTCCTCCTGCTTGAATGCCACGTGTTCAGCCAGGATACGATCAGCTTCTAGTTGAAGTTGGGCCCGCTGGTCTTCAAGACGGCGCATCTGAGCATCAACCTCTGCGATGTTAGCGTCCACCGCAGCCCGCTTCTCCGTCGTCTTCTTCATAGATTGAGACAACTGCTCCGCTGCAGCCTCAGTCCCAGCCACTTCACGCTCCCAACTGCTCACATCGGCTCGATGGGAAGCCTCGATTTCAGCCATCAACTTCCCTATCTCTGCATCTATCAAGACAGAGAGGTCATTTCGTTGGATGCGCTGCAGTTTCGCGAGCCGCTCGTCCAGCTCAATCACTGAAACCTCCAAAATTTCGGCCATATGGTCATGGCCTTGGTGAATGCGGATCAGCTCGATACAAGGCATTGCCAAAGCTTTTGCTGTCGCAAAGCTCCCCTTGGCATCCATCACTGCAGATACACCTTTCTCCAGCATTTTGTACACTCCCTCGACGAGGAACTTCACATACTCGTCGGCATCCGCCAGCACCTGCGGCGTCATAGCAGGAGTTGGGGGAGCTACTACAATTTGTGGACCGGAGGAAGATCCGCCAACCTCGATCTGAGAGGTTTCAACCTCGGCAGCAATAGGCTCTTCATCAACAGGGCCCAGACTGCTAGCCCGAGGAGCCGAAGGAACAGAAGGAGCCGGCACATGCGTCGTGATAGTACCCCAAGTGGAAGAAGCAACAGAGGGTTCCACACCCTTACCCTTCTCAAGCCCGGAGAAATCACCGACGTCAACGGCCACCTCTTCTACCCCCGACGTTCTATCAGCATCAGCTACCTCCCACGGCAAAACGGGAAGATCAACATTTATCTCCTGGCCAGCCCTAGGAGACAAGACCGGCAGAAGGGTCTCATTCTTCTCAAGTCCCTCTACAGGGACAGAATCTGTCGCTACCGCCTGATCGGTAGCCATCTCTATGTCCATGGTTGAAGCCAAGGAAGGATTTGGCAATGATTCAGCCGACCTCCCTTCATCATGACCAGGAGGGGAATCAACCCTCTCCTCTATCCTCACTACTTCTGCTGCCCCCGCAACAGACTCCTGCAGCTCCGGAGCGATGTCATCGGAAGATGATGAACTCCATTCCTCTTCATCACCAGGAAGCTGCGCACTTGCTAAACCTTCGATATGTGAAGCCTCCGCTGTGGCCTTCGTCACCTCGGAAGCTGCTGCACCCTCAGGTTCCCTCCTGACATAACCCGGGGATACCGGAACCTCCACGATGACAGTATCCTCCGGATCTTCCTCCATGAGAGACATCATTGTCGGCGGGATACGCACTCCAGGCGAGCTCGCCGTCTCTTCTCGCCTACTCCCACCCGACTTTGGGGTACGAGGTTTTCTTTTTAGCGGCTCCTACAAAAGAAGATGGGGCCTCATAAGTGGCGGAACCAAAATCAGGTTTAGTAGGATGTCCTTACCTCTTCGGACGCCGAATCCGATGACACCGTCGGTAACGATGCCTTCTTCTGCTTATTCGACACAAGAGATTCAGCCCCTGTATCTGCACATCGTTTCGATCGATCGCCCGAGGGTTCTGCTTGTGATACGGAGGGGGCACTCCGTTGACCCACCCCTGACGGACGATGTGGCCGGGCCTTCACTGGCGTATCCCCAGTCGCTGCTAACTGGGTGCCTGCGATAAGGCTGGTCTCCCTGTCATATCCGGAGGGCGGGGCAGCCATAACACAGTAAAATTTGGCGGCCGAGTAAAGAATGGGCGGCCGCGGATCGGGGACGGGCAACGTAAAACGAGCTCCGATACATCCGGCATTATAGTAATGCCAAGCTCGTGCACCATCCAACAAACTTCCAACATACCCCAGGGTATTACTGGGGTTATCCAACATCATCTGAGCATAACCAAATTGCCGCGCAAAGCGGCTCGGCAAGTATGGTTCCAGGTAGCACTGATTCCTGTTCCGGTACACCAGATGGGACGGCCGGATACTTTGCAACCAGCGGAATCCCCATTGAGGCAGAGTGGTGGTACCTTCGCCCAGGTCCCTTAAATCCTCGTTGGCCTCAAAACCCAAATAGATGGGACCAACTTTGGTGATCTCCCAACCCTGAAGATGGGATAAAACCTTTCTACAAATCGGGACACCGGTATACGACCAGCTCCTCCGATGGAAACGACGAAGGAATGCATCTCCAGCCTTATAATCTCCTTCCGAGCCTGGGCTCATCACACTGGGATGATGCAGAATCAGCCATCCCATCAAATAGTGAAACGGCAATTCGGCGCGCGGGAAGTTATTTTTTCTGCCTCTATCATGAATCACATTTCCAGCAAACTCTCGCAAACCTCGCTGCAGGTTACATACCATTGCGGGAAGGAGAGCCAAGCGCCGGCCGAAGACCAATTTTACGGCTGGCAGGATTAAGTTTCGAGTAACCCTCTCGACGGCACCGGATCCACCTGCGAACACGCAATCCCGGAGCCATATCATCAGATAGGCGACCAAAACTGCCTTGGATGACATTGGATAAGCAAGGTGCCAGAAGCAGCTGTAGGAGCGTGTATCTGACTGCTGGTCTTCATTTCCTCGGGGATTCTTCTCCCCTAACGTGCTCATTTCGGACAGCACCTCGCTACGAGAGAGCGCCGGCGGAGTAGAAAACTTCGAAGAATCCTCTTTGTCTTGTCTAAAGACATAATCTCTCCAAGCGGTCACATGGGGCTGCGACCCGCTTTTATCCCTTCTCTGTACATAGTAATGATGACTCGCCACTTCCTTGAAGACGGCCGTCATCTCATCAGCTCTGTCCCCCAGGACCTGAAGTTCCTCATTGGTTGGAAAGTACTCTTCATAGGGCTCCGACCCCCAAGGGAGTTTAGACACCTCATACATCTCATGAAGTGCGAACCCTAATTCCCCTACCGGAGTAAAGAAGGTCCCGGTATGGATATCAAACATCTCCAGGAGTACGAGGAACATGTGCCTATTAAGGTCAACAACCGCCTGGGTAGCACGGATCGCGGCAGTCAATCCGATCTCTCGGAGCTCAGTCCGAAACCGTGACAAGATCCAGAGCGTCAGTTTATCCCATTTGGAGACGTAATGGCACCAACCCTCCACCCGAAACTCTCCTGTCAGGTAGGAACGTTCCATCAAAAACATACGATGTGTAAAAGTCGAAGCACTATAAGCAAACGTATCAATGGGTACATCACTGTAGAGGCTCCCAGGACGTAAAGTCCGCCAAGTGTAAGAAGACCCAGACCGTACAACGGTCAAAGCATCCCTTTGGTCGGAAGTAGAATCAATTTGGATGACACCAGTCACCGCTCCCCCCTGACAAGGGGTAAGCTCCCAAGACATCCTCCTCTGGGAAACAAGGCAACAGAAGGACGTCAAAGGCCACTGACGTTCAAGTTGCTTAACAGTCATATGCACTCCATTCGCAGTAAAGAACCAGTCCTCCTTGACCTTCAGTACTGACGAATCAGTAGAAGTGAGACGGTCTCCAAACAGGAACTCAGGCTTCAGAAAGGTCACTTTATCAGATGTGGAAGGTTTAATGACTCCACGCTCCATCATCCGTTTGAGGAACCAATACTGCTGTTCACGGATTAGGGTCATTCTCTCAGGAGGCTGATCCAGCATAAGAGCATCTTGAGCAGGGTTTATCACTTCCTCGTTATGCTCTACTCCCATTTGGTTGAAGGCAGCCTCCAAGAAAACTTCACTCAAAAGCGGGATTGCCATCGACACTAGCAAAAGATCAGAAAAAGTCAGAAAACTGCGGTGTATCATCAGGGTTTGAGCCCATGCGGGTCAGCAGTATGGCCACGGCGCATCATCAGGGTTTGAACCCATGCGCGTCAGCAGTATAGCCTCGGCGCATCACCAGGGTTTAAACCCATGCGCGTCGGCGGGCAAAGACTGTGGCACATCATTAAAGACTCAAGGCCTATGTGCGTTGGCGTACGGACAATGAGACTTACCAACCACCTCCGGCCGAACTTCGACAGGCCGACGGGGAACGATAGCCGCCGCAACTTCCGCGGACTCCTTCGCTTTCTCCTTTCCCTTGCCGGCAGCACCGCGAGGAGTCTTGGCAACCATTCTCTCGAGGAAGGAGAAGTTAGGGTTTTGAAGAAGAAACTCTAAAGCAGAGGCACAGAAAAGAAGAACCCTTTCTCTCTCCAACTCTTACCTATTTATAGGGCTTGGTCGCACACGTGAACAGATGACGTGTGATCTCAGCCGTCGCCTCGGGTTCTGTGCAGGGATAGCAGCAAATAAAACCAAAAGATCATCATTAATCTTTTCGGTTACCGAGGCACCATCATCATTAACTGAGAAGAGCATGTGCCGAACAGGCATGCGCCCAGAAATCATGCGCCCTGACCTCCATGCTTCTTATTCAAAGTATTCCAAAACTTATTCAAAAGTTTTGAAAACTTTGAAGGGGGTCTTGTAGAAGCATGGAATTTCACAACCAAAAAGCCCATGCGCCAGACACTACATGCGCCAAGACTCACACAGAATACTTCACAGCAAAATCAATAACCATGGACATCTGAAGAAGGACTTTTTATTTATATATAAAAGTCTATTACATGTCTAGAAAAGGTTGTACAAAGGAGAATTTCTACAAAGGAAAGATCCTAAGTCTACAGCCAGCGGCCACCATGCGCCTCCAGTTAGGCGCAGCAGTCATCATGCGCTGCCAGTCACCATGCGCTGTCAGTCAGGCGCAGCAGACATCATGCGCCTCCAACCAGGCGCATCCCACCATATCTTCAGCAGCTCAGTCATGTACATCCAGCTCAGTTGTGTGCATCCCTTCAGCCAAATTCTTTCAGCCAGGCTCACCTGGCCGAGCAGAGCCCAGTTATGTACCGCTCTTCCAGCCAGGCTCACCTGATAAGTGCTTCGCCAAGCAAAGCATTTAACCCTCTGGCTGTAACCAAGGAAGAGAAGAGCACCGCAAATGCTGTAGCCAGGGGAGGCTTCGAAAGAGCCTCCAAAGCCGAAGGAAGACCGTGATCGAAACCGCGGCTAAAGGAGCAGCTTTCAACACGATCAAAGTAGGGAAACCCCACTTTGAAGGAAGAGAGAGCCTAGCACCGCCATTCCGATCTGCGGCTCTTCCGAAATAACGGGGACAAGGCCCGACCATCCCTATCTTTGGATGCAACAGGCACCTTTCGTCTGCCTCGGAAGCCCTCGACTCCGTCTTTTGGATGTAACAGTCACCTTCAAGAGCATCGAAGACAACACAGCGTCTCATCTTCACCCTCGGGAGCACTTCGTCAACAGAATGCACCCGCATGTTCAAGTTTATGTTGGAAGAACGTGAGGGAATGAGAAGCAAATCTTCTCTCCATGCCACTATTTATAGGCCGGGCAGATCAAACCCACGCGCCAAGTGGATGGCCCTCCGAATTCCGTGCAATGAATTTACATTAAATGGATGAACCGGACGCCTCGAATTCAGCCAAACGGCTATTTATGGCACTCGAAGAGCGAGACAGCCGCATCATTAAAAGACATGTCCGATACGCCAGCCAGACAGTGCATCACACGGACGCGCCCTTCGGTATCAGGCGCATCACACAGACGCGCCCTGCAGTACTCGGCGCATTACAGAGGGTGCGCCCTCACACATCTCCATACCGAGTAGAATGCCAACCGACGCGCCCACTCAGCTGTCCATCGAACGTCACCAACATTAAATGCTGAACTGACAGAGTTGGCAGCACGCCTCCCAAAGTTTGAACAGTTGACAGCTTTATTCAGAAAATGAAGCGTCGGCAACGTCAACATCATCATGACTTTATTTCCACGGCTACTGCCACGTGGCCACTCCACCATCAGCATGCGCCTCTACGGCCATGCGTCCAAATCAGCATGTGCCTCAAAAGCTATGTGCCTCAGACTGCTCTCTGATCCCGAAAGACAGAAGGAAAGTCGCCTGCATGCGCCTCAAAAGCCATGTGCCCCAAATGGTTTGTAACTCCTAAAGGTTATGAGCCGCAGCCTCCTCCTGCGCCCAATCCAAGGCGCAGCTCACCAGATCACTTCTCTCCACCAAATCCGAGATCTTCGAACCATGAGTCGATGACACGTGTCTTTTGACTCAACTCATCCAAGATTTCAGCAACGGAAAGATCTTCTCTCTGCTACGTGCCGGCTCACAACAGCAGTATGAAGAGTTCTCTCCCTCGATCAGGGCGCAACATCCGTGTGCCTCCATCAGCAACCTCCACGTGGCGTCCCCACACCGGCGCATCCTGCATGCGTGCATGAGCAACCAGTCTGCAAAACTATAAATAGAAGGATCACCTCCTTCACACACACACAGGGACTCAGAACACACAAGAATCCACAACAGAGAATCACCGAGAGGCAGTTCTAGACACTCAACGTCTTCCTCCTCTCAGCAAGCTCCAGCACCCAGAGCAATCAACGCCTTCAGAGAACCGATAACCGTCGTCAGCCGGTCAACGGAGTCAACGCATTACCACTCGCTCCATTGGCACTAAGGACCCAGCTTAAACAAAAGTGTACTCCTAGGACTACATCTAAGTCCTATATTGTATCACTGTTCTGTTTGTATTAAGATTTCAATCAAAACAATTTTAATGGCAAACAGTGACAGTGCCGCGTCTTCTGAATGGCGAACACTAGGGCAAGGCATTCCTTCTCTACAGCGGTGTATCGGTGCTCTGGCCCAATCATCATTCGACTGAGGTAATATATGGCCTGGTCATGGCCTGCATCATTGTTTTGTGCTAGCAGAGCTCCGAAGGAGTGCTCCATTGCTCGTACGTAGAGCAGGAATGGTTTTCCAGCAACCGGGGCCACCAGGACTGGAGGGTTCGACAAATATTCTTTGATGCTGTCGACGGCCCGCTGACGTTCTTCGTCCCATACAAACGAGACACCTTTCTTCATGAGATGGGTGAATGGTCGACATCGTCCGGAGAGGTTAGAAATGAATCTCCTGATGTAAGCTAGCCTCCCTTGAAGGCCTCTGAGTTTGCAGAGATTTCTCGGGGGATCCATCTCCATAATTGCCTTCGTCTTCTCAGGGTCTACATGAATACCCTGGGCGGTGATGATGAAACCCAAGAACTTCCCGCTGGATATGCCCAGGAAGGACTTTGTAGGGTTCATTTTCAAATTGTGCGCTCGTATCAGATCGAATACCGTCCTCAGATCCTGCAGATGGTCTCCCTTACAGCGACTCTTGATGGCGATGTCATCAACGTAGCACTCCACCGTCTTGCGTAAGTGGTCCCTGAAGATGATACTCATGGCTCTTTGATATGTGGCGCCAGCATTCTTTAAACTGAAAGGCATGACCGTGTAGCAATACGTGCCAATCGGTATCGGAATGATGTGTGCTTTTCGTCGTCAGGAGACATCTTGATTTGGTTACACCCCGAGAAGCCATCCATGAATGACATACGTTCAAAGCTGCAGGTATTGTCAATCATGATGTCCGTGATAGGGAGGGGGAGTTCATCTTTGGGGCATGCTTCGTTCAGATTGCGGAAGTCGATGCAGATTCGTATCTTCCTATTCTTTTTGAGGATGGGTACTATGTTGGCGACCCAATCCGGATGTTGTTCCTCACGAATGAAGCCGCTGGCTATCAGTTTGTTGGCTTCGGTTTTGATCGCATCCATGATGCCTGGACGGAAGCGTCGCTGTTGTTGCTTGACTGGCTTTGCGTCCGGCCGAATATTGAGCTTGTGAAAAGCAATATCGGGATTTAACCCCGACATGTCTTCATAGCTCCAAGCAAACACATCAATATATTCTTTGACAAGTTCCAGCAGCGATTCTCGCTCTTCGTCTGTTAGGCTCTTACTGACGAAGATTGGTTTTGGAGAAGATTCGCTGCCGAGGTCGACCTGTACAACCTCGTCTTCAGTAGGAGGTTCCCTCAGTTCGAACCGCTTTTTCCATTGTGCATCCAACTGTTGGGCCCATGGCTCTAGCTCGAGAATTTCAGGGATGTCTTCGTCTTCTTTATAAGCATCGGCGAATGCCATATTGACTGACAAGACTTGTCTGAATATGTCTCTGATGCTGGTGTCTGAGTCAGAAGTTGGTGACCCGGTTGAATGTGAATGCCAGTCACATTCTTCATCTGAACTCTCAGGGGTCGTCGTGGGTGTAACATACCCTAATCCACATCGAGTCTTGTTATAGTAGTCCCGTGGTTTGCCTGCCGGGACTGGTGGCTTCAAAGGTAATCGTCGTCCAGTACCGTAGTTCAAACCTGGCGTTGTCTCCAGATTATATCCATGTTTCTGCATGAGGTATTTGGATTGGGGGATATAAATATACAGAGGCAGTCTCCCGACATCTGATCCAAGGTCGACTTCTTCTAGGGTGAAGGGATACGGGTCGTCCTTCCGGCCGAAGATGATTGGGTGGTACCCTCCCTCGATTATGCGATAGGCGTCTTCCGCTGGAGTAAGCTGGATTGCGGTATACACATTTGTCACCTGTGTATGGAGGTGAGTGCCTATACCGTGTTCCATAGCATACATCGTACATAGCTTATTAAGATCGAGGTAGTTCAAAGATGGCCCTTTATTGATGAAGTAAGGTATCTTTTCTAGGGGGATTACATCATCTGCGGAGGGAACATCAGTGTGGGCAGCAACATATTTGGCTAGCTCCGGTTCCTCTTCGGCTACTCCCTGTATAAATGAAGACTGAGAGGACGACCTCGGCAGCTTGATCGTCAGCGGTTCAGCTGATAGAGCAGAGCGTGGAGTTGTTGGCAGACTAGCGACCCCCAGCTTGGTACTCGATGTGGGGCGGGGAGTTGCTGGTTCGCTAGAAGTATCAGACCTTGCATCGGGGTGACGACCCTTCTTGGGAAGGCGTATTGTCAGTGGCCTGTCGGAGGGGTTGAGCTTCTCCGTTTGGGGCTGACCGACTCTCGGCAGTCTGATTGTCAGTAGCCCCGTTGTGGGTCTTGGCACTTGGCCAGACCTTGGCAGCCGGATTACTATTTGCTCTTCTTGTGCCGAGAGGCTGATTGCGTCCTTCCGCAGAGTGGCAGTAAGGGGTACGGACCTGCCCGGTTTGCGAGCTTGGAGATGGATCGTCAGAGGTTCTTCTGATCTTGTGGCTGTCTCGGTACGAGTTTGCATATCTCCTTCACCAAGATGCTTCTTCGACTGTTCGTACAGACAGGAGTCTGAGTAGTAGGATTTGACCCCTTTGAAGGGATAGATATCGACAAATTCTGTCCTCACGAAGCCGTATTTGTCGACGTATTTGAAGCACTGGTGTAGCGTGGAAGGCACGATCATATAATCGTGTATCCACGGGCGTCCCAGGAGGATGTTGTATGAAGTATCTGCATCTATGACGTAGCAGGTGACCTCTGATTGGAGATCGCCAATTTGACACTTCAGACGAATCTTTCCAATTGGGTAGCTCCTGCCCGAATTGAAACCGCTGATAGCGGTGCTTGTAGGCGTCAGGCGATGCATTGGGATGCGGAGATGATGTAGCAGACCCTTCAGGATAATGCTTATGGAAGAGCCAGGATCTATGTGCATCCGATCCACCTTTATGTCACCGATGTATCCAGTGTAGTATAGCGGGCGATTGTGCAGGTTGGTTTTGATGAGCATGTCCTGCGGAGTAAAGACAATGTTGGGCATCGCTCCCGTACAGGCGCTGTCTTGGAGATCTGCAGGCAGGTTTTCTCCCGTGAGGTTGACTTGAGCCAGGTATGCGTCGACGTTTTGGAGTGCATCGCTCAAAGCTGTACGAACATCCTTGGAGAGTCTCAGGAGTTCGTATAATGACAATTTGGCCGGTGTGTTGGCCAATTGTGCTAAGATATCGAAGTTGTAGGGCTTCTCCAGCCCTTGTGATGCCTCTTTCCGGAGGGATTTGTCAAAGCGAGTCTTCCTCGGCCTAGGCTTGTCGGTCGTCGGAGGCTGAGCCGGTCCCGGAGCGTCAGCTGTAGTGGGCTGATGATCTTCAGCCGCGTTGTCAGCCGCAGGTTGGGATTGTGCCCCAGACCGAGTGACGACGGCTGTAGCTTCTTCGATATCTGCCGAGATTGTGCGGTAGGACCTGACTTTTCCACTCTTTTTCTTGCCAATGGAAGATGGCGTGGGCTGAGTCACTTCAGATACCAAGTCTGGATGAGCCCACATGATTTCCCCTCGTGATGTGGTGAGAGGCACTAGACCAGCATCCTGATCTCGGGGAGGTGGAAGATTAGCAATCTCCATTGTCGCTAAAGGGGCGGGGACCACACCGTCTTGAGTCTCCGTCGGAGGAAAGCTGCCGAATTGTACCGACACCATGTCGGTAAGATGACTAATACTAAGAAGATTGTGTTTAAGATTAGTAACAAGACACACATTCTTAATACAAGAATAAGGAGGGGAACCTATATTACCATTTCCTATAATGTGACCTTTAAGATTGCTACCAAAAGAGACATGTCCTTCCTTCTTCATCGACAGCGTTGTAAATAATGAAGCATCCCCGGTCATGTGCCGTGAACAACCGCTATCGAGAATCCACTTGCTTCTAGCATGAGAAGGACTCTTCACCTACAACATAAGTTAAAGATGAACATTTTGGTATCCATGATCTTATGGGTCCTTGAGTGTTAGTCTTAGGAACCCACATAAAAACTTTCTTATCAACAAGTTTCCTTGTATGACAATAATTGGTCGTATGTCCAAGCAAGCCACAATAATTGCAAATTATAGAAGATTTAGAAGAAGATATGTGAGAATCATGCATATGTGAATCTCTAGTGCGAGGAGCTCTAACATTAGTATTATGATGATGATAATAAAAAGCATGATGCGAAGTGTTTTTCCTACCAAAAGGTCATTTCCTTGTGTTAGAAAAGGATTTGTGTGTAGTGTTCATGTAAGAAGTATGCCTAGCATTGTGATGAGTGTGGAGGTGTCTTGGAGTATGCATGTGAGTAGTATTCTTATTACCTAATTTCTTGCTCTGTATAAGAAGATCATTATACTTAATAGAAGTGTCATATTCTCTCCTATTAGCATCTTGAACTTTGTGCATAGCAAATTCATAAGAACTTCTCCTGGATTGAATCTCATCATCCTTTTTCTTGATGATGTCAAGAGATTATTGAAGCTTGAGTCGCAAAGACTCTATCTCATCCGTGTCAGAAGCAGAAGATTTTCCCTTTACATCAATAATGATGTTTGAGAGTCTTTCTATTTCAAGTTGAAGAGCATTAACCTCTTTTAGAGATTTCTTATATTTATTCCTAACACCTTTGTTCTCTTCATGCAATTGAAAGATAGCTTTCTCCAAATCATCATAAGTAAGAGTATTTAGGGAGAGATCATCAAGTACCTCATCGGTTGCCATGAGACAAACGTTGGCATTGTGTTTGCACTCTTTGTCGTTGTCGGAGTTGCTTGCGTCACTCTCACACCAAATGCTTGTCTTGGCAAATTACCTGGAGGACGAGCTTCCCTTGCTAGGCTTCTCGTACTTGCTTGAGTTTTTTCTTATCATCGGACAGTCCCTCTTGATGTGACCGGGTCTTCTGCATTGATAACATGCCGGATCTTCCTCATTGTCCCGTCTGAAGCGATTGGCCTTGTTAAATTTGAGGAACTTCCAGAAGTGCTTAGCTGTGAGAGCTATTTCTTCATCGTCGTCCGACTCATTGTCGTCGGAGCTATCCTTGGAGTAGGACTTTGTAGCTTTGAGAGCAAAAGATTTCTCCTTCTATTTGGTCTTCTCCTTCTCCTTCTCTTGTATGGAGGATTCCTCTTGATCCTTCATATCGAGTTCATGAGTCATTAGCTTACCCATGAGGGTCTCAAGGTTCATGACTGTCAGGTCGTTTCCCTCAATGATTGCGGTAGCTTTAGGACTCCAAACTTTTGTCAATCCTCTAAGAATTTTTCTGATCTTTTCATGAGCAGGATATTCCTTACCAAGAGAAGAGAGAGGATTAATAATACCACCAAAATGAGTAAACATGCAAGTAATAGATTCATCATGCTTCATCTTAAAGGACTCATATTCTTGCGTGAGTCTACTAATCTTGGATTCCTTCACTTGTGAAGTACCCTCCTGTGTGACTTCAAGTAACTTCCAAATCTCATTGGAAGTCTTGCAAGTAGAGATTCGGTTGAATTCACTACTGTCGAGAGCACAATAAAGAGCGTTCATTGCCTTGGCATCTCGACTCGCAAGCTTCTTGGTGTTTTCAGTAAGTGTGTCCCTAAGGGTGTCAGAAGCAATATCCTCAATAACTCTGGAAGGAGTAGGGAGACCATTTATCACACAATCCCATAAATCGAAATCTATGGACCTCAGATAAATGCTCATCCTAATCTTCCAGTAGTTATAGTTGGTTCCATCAAATAGGGGAGGCCTATTTGTGGAGTGTCCTTCATTGTGGAAGGTGTTGATACTAGGGTTAGAGGCCATGGACCACTCAAAGGGTGTAAATCCAAATCAAGAGAACAAGGCTCTGATACCAATTATAGAACCCTAGTGGGGGGTGAATAGGGAAATAAAAAATAACTAGAGCAACAGAAGCAATATATGACAAATAAAAGTAAAGAGTAGGAAGATCAAACACAAGATGTATCCTGGTATCCTCGCTTGAGGCAATCCAGTCCCGGAACTCTCTCCGGCTTAAATCCACTATTTAATCAAATAGTACACACGAGTTTGGATCCGAAGAACTCGCCAACTTCAACACGAGTTTGGATCCGAAGACTCGCCAACTTCAACACACGAGTTTTCTTACGAAGGCTCGCCAACTTCAAACAAATGAGAAGAGAACTTGTTGATCTTCTAACACGTGAAGATCGAAAATTACAACTCTTAAATACTCTAGAGGATGACAATTAAAAGCTTGGTAGAGTATTAATGGTGGAGCTCTTGGTTGCTTGGAAAATTTATGGCAAGAGTTGGTGAAAGTCTCATGAGAGAGAGAGCTTTCATTTATAGAGAAACTAAGAGTGGGTGGCATTTAATGCTCTGGATACAGGCAGACCGGCATACCGTCGGTATACCGACCAAATAGTAACGGTCATATTAATGATCGTTTGAGAGCATTAAATGCGGCCATTAATGCTAGTCAGAGCAATTCAAAAATCAAATTTATGAAACCCGATATATCGTCGGTATGTCGCGGCATACCGTCGGTATACCGACGTTTTGTCACAGAACGTTTTTCAGGCAAACAAAACGGTATACAGCCGGTATGCCGGAGCATACCGTCGGTATGCCGACGTTTTCTCACAGAACGTTTTGTGGTCCACAAAACGGTATACCGTCGGTATGCCGGAGCATACCGTCGGTATGTCGATAATTTGTCACAGCAAGTTTTGGGACGATAAAAATGGTATACCACCGGTATGCCGGATCATACCGTCGGTATGCCGACTATTTATCCCAGCAAGTTTTGTGGACTATAAGAACGGTATACCGCCTTGATTTTTGACTTGTGCTTTTACTTGTCATCCGTCCTTAAGTGTTTACAGATATACCTAGACTTTGTACAGACACGAAGACTCTAAGCAGGAGGAAGCCGTCTTATGCAAGGAGCACCGGTATCTGCTTCAGTCTTCGATGCAAAGGATGGTAGCACTTGAACGGAAAGACTTTATGTAGTAGAGCTTCTGAGAAGATATGAATCTGAAGAAACAGAAAACTAAACTACGAAGATGCTGTTAATATATCAAAATAAATGTGCCAACACATTATATTCAGCCACGTTGTTGGAACATGACTCGTCTAAAGAGTAAGCTCTTTGAATAGCTAATCCTTCAGGCGATACAAGGATGATTCCTACTCCAGCGACAATAGCACCTTTTGGTCCGATTTTGGATGCACCGTCAAAGAATAGACGCCATACAAGAATTTTTTCTGAAATTATGTTGGATTCCAAAGTTTCGTCCAGAATCTCGTCATAGAGTTTAGACGTTTCCGGAATTGGATGAGCCGCGAGAAAGTCAGCTAAGGCTTGACCCGTAACAAACTTTTGTGGGACATAGACCATATCATATTATGGTAACAATATGGACCATGTTACTGTAGAAGCATGAAAAAGAATTATAAATTCTTATGCGGCCCAGAAACTCCATGCGGCTCAGAACTTGGGGGGTTTCATGCGGCTCAAAAATCCCTCAGAGCTTCATGCGGCTCAGAAAGCTTCATGCGGCTCAGAAAGCTTTATGCGGCTCAGAAAAAGTCACGTGGCCTTGTGCGGTTCGAAATAGGCCCATACAGCTGGCCATAATTACTCTGTGCAGCTGGCCATTAATGCTCTAACACAAAGTTACAGCTCTGACATGATAGCTCTGACATAAAGAAGAGACGCGACATGCTCATAAAAAGAAGAGAGAATCTTTATGATATCGGACACAATTCACAAAATCCAAAGAAAGTTCTCTATGCGGATCGCTTGTGTGGCCTTCATGCGGCTCGGACATGAGGCCACCCTCATGCGACTCAGACATGAGGCCACCCTCATGCGGCTCGGTTATGAGGCCACCCTCATGCGGCTCGGTTATGAGGCCACCCTCATGCGGCTCGGTTATGCGGCCACCCTCATGTGGCTCGGTTATGAGGCCACCCTCATGCGGCTCGGTTATGAAGCCACCCTCATACGGCTCGGTTATGGGGCCACCCTCATGCGGCTCAGTCATGAGACCACTCTCATGTGGCTCAATCATGGGGACAGTCCTTCATGCGGCTCGCAACATAGTAGCAGTTGGGACACGTGGCAGAAGTTGACTAAGTCTTAACAACTCGGATTTATTGCAACCAACATAACTGTCCAGATTTATTACAACCAACAGATCAAGATTAATCTTAACCAATCCCCAACTGCCCTCTTTTCAAGGCACAGTTACAAGGATGCGGGCACGTGGCTGTACACACCACTCATCACAAACTCCTATAAATAGCATGGGATTAATCTTTTGCACACACAGGGAGCAACACAGAGAGACACACAGAGCAAAAAGCACACACAAAGAGAGCATTTCTTCGCCAGAGCCGAGGTTGCGTTCGATCGTCCAAGGAGTAAGGCAGAGTTGATAACACTTTCCCGAGCCTCTACCGTCACCCCCCAGAATCCAAATTAAACAATTGTACTTAGATTGCTTTTTCTAGGTTTTGTTCCTAGGCTTTCTTTTGTACAAGCGAGCTTGTAATTGTGAAATAAAGTTCAGTCCTCCCATAAAACTGTTCTGTTCTTTGACAATCAATGGAAAACACGATGGCGACTCTGCTGGGGACTAACTTCTCCACTGCTGAGAAGTTGGTGACGCAATCGGACGTAGCCAAGCTCGGTTTCACGCAAGAGATGCTGGTTGTTCGTTTCGACCAGCAAACGTTTGAGGAGATGCTCTCTGATGGGAGCGCTAGCCCGGTCCAGAAGCGAGCCGGCACGAAGAAGGCCCGCAGGAAGTGGAGGCCCAAAACTGTTGCTCCTCCCCAAGCTCTAGAAGAAGTATTCTCTGCTGCCCAAGACGGCAGAGAAGACTCACATGCGGCCCCACTTCAGGCCGCAGAAGACCCTGCTGTCCACAAGTCTGGCAAAGAAAAGCACTATGATGCGGGACTTGCAGAAGAAAATGGGAACTCTATGCAGTCCAAGAAGAAGCTGCATAAGGGCTCCAGCCGCATGAAGGCTCATGCGGCCACCAACCTCAGCCGCATGGAGAAGGCTCATGCGGCTACCAATCCCAGCCGCATGGAGAAGGCTCATGCGACCGCAAATTCCAGGCGCATGCAGAAGCCTCAAGCAGCCACAAATTCCGACCGTATACAGAAGGCTCATACGGCCCCCACAACTTCCAGCCGCATACAGGATGCTTATGCGACCTCCAAGCCCAGCTGCAGGGAGATGGCTTATGCGGCATCCTATTCCAGCCGCAGGCTATCCACCCTTTGCGGCTCAGGTTCAGTCTTTGACCGACTATCATGCGGTCCTGACCTCAGAAGCTCTTATGAGGATGTGCCAGACTCTGTGGGGCACAATTTGGACTCTTCCTACTATGCACCCTCGGGTGCTAGAGCGAAGAAGTCTAGGACAGTGCGGGCTCGTCGAGCTCAGTCAGTTGTCCTAACTTCTGACCATCAGGGAGTCACGTTAACTGTTACGCGGGCCTCTGATAGAAAGTTGTACAAAACTACCCGTGTCCAGCCCCCGGCGACCAACGGACAGGGTGGTTCTCAAGAGTCTCCCAACAATGATCAGGGACAAGTACTTTTACTAGTCCAACATCAAGGAGCAAACATGATGCCAACACACTCGTGTGCTCGGAATTCCCGGGCCCACAAAACGAGTGTAAAGGTTGCTCGAGAAGCACTTAACTTGCGTGATATGATCCTTCACAAGCGCAAGGAAAGAAAAGAAAGCTTGGTGTGCAGAGAGTCCTTCCATGGACATCACTGCACTCAAGTCATTGTCAACAGCTGCTGCAACAAGACAGCAGTACAAGAGGGCCGGCAATCCGTCTTCCAACGACTGCAGCGGCCAGGACCGATCCTAGAACAAAGCTCGGAAGACGAGGCGCTTCCTTTTGCCTCCTCTAATTCTGCCCGGAAGGTCCCTACCAGCAAGGGAGGGAAGAAAGTAAAATTTTCCCGCCCGACGATCTCTACTAGCACGGCCAGAAAACTCTCGTCTAAACGGTTGACCACAACCACCACAGGAGGAGTTTATCAAGGCACCCGCTCTAAGACGAAATCTCCAACACTTGGAGATTCGTCATCTACATCCCTGGGGGCAGCCGAAGCTGGGGGTAGCACTCCCCAGAACATCTACGATAATCTGGTGTTCCAAGAAGATGGACCAAGGGAGACAGTTCTTCCAACAGATGCAATAGAACTAGACTCCCCTGGAAACGTCTATGGGTGCCAAGATGAAGCAACCTCCTACGCAGGGGTAGCACTTCCTCCGAGTCCGAACCGGAGGAGAACATTCCTACATATCCCGACGACTTCTCCATTCGGGGGTATGATTCGGAGAGCACATCCTCCACAGTTTCTTTCACTGTTCCTCGTGTGAGAACAGTATTTATGACTGAGAATGACCAGGACAGTCCAGCGATCGATAGCACCTCGACACTCTTGAGGCCATACTTCATACCCTGGTCAAGTCAGTAGACGAGATCAAGACAGCTATGCCGACTCTCCAAGGAAGAACACCTGGCCAAACAAGCTTGGGTCCCGCCGTCAATACGGACTCAAACACAACCGCACCAACCACGGGTGATAATCAACCCGGAATGTCGGCTCCCATTGCTGCAGAAGAGGCCAGGGAGGCGAGAAGAGAAGTCCAGGAGCTTCGAGCAATGTTTCATGCCCGAGAAAACTCTCAGGACCTCAGGATACGACAGCCGTATCCCGCTGTATGGAGAGATGTCCCCTTCCCTCCTCGATACAAACCATTCAACATCAACCTTTATGACGGAAAGACATCTGCAAGCCGATACGTGACCTACTTTGAGGTCACAACCGATCATCTGCCGCATGACGACGCCATCCTTACACGATTATTCGTTGGGACAGGATGTGACAATGTCAACCCTCATGGACGTTGTTCAAGGCGAGAAGGAGCTGACAAGGAACTACATTGAGCGGTTTTGCCAAACCGTGATGAAGCTACCCTCCGATAACCCGAATTCTTCCTTAATTGAAATTTTCCAAAAGAGGCTGCTCCCCACAATCAGTCTCTGGATGGGCAAAAGTCAATTTAAGGACTGGAAGACCTTCATTATCAGCGCCACTAGCGCAGAAGCCAAGTTGAAGAAAGCTCGCCAACTGGGACTGCACATCTCAGATGGGAAGGACAAGGGCAAACGTCGTAATACCAACAACAACAACGACAGTAATTCCTCCAACCGAGACAACAAGGGCAATTAGGCTATGGTTGCTAATACAGCCCAGAAGCCTGAACCAAAGCAGGCAGAGAAGCAGTAGCCGCAGATGACTTACTCCTTCGAGGATAGTCATGTCAAACCCATTTTTGACATGCTCTTACAAGGAGACAGAATTCAGCTCCCTCCGCCAAGGCGTGAACCTCGACCTGCAGAGATGGAGGGCCCCAAGTACTGTCACTACCATCGCTACGTCCACCATGTTACACAAGACTGCTTCCAATTGAAGCGGTACATCCAGAACATCATCGACTCCAAGGCCCTGGCCATTGATTTCGAGGAGTTGACGGTCGCTGCCAACATAGTGTCAGTCGAATTCGGCAGCTTCCTACCGACGAGGACCCAAGACGGCGTAGTACCCGTCCTCCGGGCAAAAATGGAGGTCGCTAATCTTCCACCTCCCCGAGACCAGGCTGCTGGGCTGGTACCCCTAACCATATCACGAAGGGAGGTCATGTGGGTCCACCCGGACTTAATATCTGAAGTAACCCAGCCAGCATCACCCTCTACTGGACAGAAGAAGGGCAGAAAAGTCAAGTTCTGTCGCACAATCTCAACCGACGTCGAAGAAGCGACAACTGTCGTTACCCGGTCTGGTGCACAAACTCAACCCATGCCGGGTAACTCGGCTAAAGAACGTCAGTCGGCCACTGCTGATGCCCCAGAACCTTCTCAGCCTCCGCAGGCCGATAAGCCCAAGCCAAAGGAGACCCGCTTTGATAAGTCGCTCTGGAAAGACACGCCTTAGGGGCTGGAGAAGCCCGACAATTTTGATATTTTAGCACAATTGGCCAACACACCAGCCAAATTGTCATTATATGAGCTCCTGAGACTCTCCAAAAATGTTCGCGTTGCACTGAGCGAAGCACTCCAGAATACCGACGCATATCTGGCTCAGGTCAATCTTACAGGGGAGAGCTCGTTGGCGGATCTTCAGGACAGCGCTTGTACAGGTACAATGCCCAACATTATCTTTACTCCGCAGGATATGCTTATCAAGACCAACCTGCACGATCGCCCTCTGTATTATACTGGATACGTCGGCGACATCAAGGTGGATCGGATGCACATTGATCCCGGTTCTTCGATAAGCATTATTTCGAAGAGCTTGCTTCACCATCTACGTATCCCTATGCATCGGCTGACTCCTACCAGCACCATAATTAGCGGTTTCAATTCAGGGAGAAGCTATCCCATCGAGAAGATTCGCCTGAAGTGCCAAATTGGCGACCTTCAGTCGGAAGTAACCTGCTATGTTATCGATGCAGACACCTCCTACAAAATTCTCCTGGGGCATCCATGGATACATGATTATATGATCGTTCCCTCCATATTGCACCAGTATTTCAAGTACGTCGACAAGCACGGCTTCGTAAAGACGAAATTTGCCGACATCGATCCCTTTAAAGGGGTTGAATCCTACTATTCAGATTCCTGCTTGTACGAAAAATCAAAGAGGCATCTGATCAAGGAGGATGGTCAAGAGCTGACGGAGGCCATTGCAGGGCCTGAGGAACCCTTGAGAATCCATCTCTAACCCCGTAAACCAGGCAGGACTGCACCTCTTACAGCCACTCTGCGTAGAGAAGCAACTAGTCTTCCGGTGCTCACTACACAAAAGGAGCAGATGACAATCCGACTGCCAAGGTCCGACCAAGGGCCGAGACCCACTATGGAGCCGCTGACAATCAGGCTGCCTAGAGCCGGCCAACAACAAACAGAAGAGTCCAATCCTTCTGTTAAGCCAATGACGATTCGTCTTCCCAGGACAAGTCGACAGTCGAGCGCTAAGCCAGGGACTACTAGTAAGCCAACAACTCCCCGTCCAACACCAAGCACTAAGTCGGGGGTCGCTAGTGCGCCAACGAATCCACGTTCAGTACCACCAGTGGAGCCCCTGATGATCAAGCTGTCCAGGTCATCCTCCCACTCTTCATTAATACAGGGGGTGGCCGAAGAGGACTTAGAGCTAGCCAAGTATGTGGCTGCTCACACTGATGTTCCTTCTGCTGACGATGTAATTCCACCTGAAAAGATACCTTATTTTATCAATAAAGGGATATCTTTGAACTACCTCGAGCTTAATAAGCTTTGTATGATGTACGCTATGGAATACGGTAAAGGCACCAGCCTACACACACAAGTGACAAACGTCTATACCATGAACCAACTCACTCCTGTAGAAGGCGCTTGCTTCATAGTTGAGGGAAAGGACCATCCAATTATCTTCGGCCAGAAGAATGATCCACAGCCTTTCAGCATAGAAGAAGTTGATCTCGAACCCGACACTGAGAGACTGCCCATTTATCTGTATAGCTCCCGATCCAAGTTCCTCATGCAAAAACAGGGGTATGATATGGAGGCTACGCCAGGCTTGAACTACGACACTGGCTGGAGATTATCTTTGCAGTTGCCAGTCTTGGCTAGAAAACTACGGGATTACTACAACAAGACTAGACATGGTCTAGGCTATGTTACACCTGTAATAACTCTTGAAAGCTCAGATGAAGAATGTGACTGGCATTCACATTCGACCAAATCACCCACTTTTGATTCGGATGTCAGCATCGGGGACGTATTCAGGCAAGTTTTGTCTGTCAATATGGTATTTGCTGATGCCTATAAAGAAGACGAAGATGTACCCGAGCTTCTCGATTTAGAACCTTGGGTTCAACAGCTAGATGCGCAGTAGGAGAAGCCTTTTGAACAGAGAGATCCTCCTACCGAAGATGAGGTCATGCAAGTTGACCTCGGCGATGAATCCTCTCCAAAGCCAATCTTCGTCAGCAAAAGCCTGACAGACGAAGAGCGGGAGACGCTTTTGCAACTCGTCAGAGAATACATTGATGTGTTCGTCTGGAGCTATAAAGACATGTCAGGGCTAAACCTCGAGGTTGCACTCCATAAGATCAATATTCATCCGGACGTAAAGTCTGTCAAGCAGCAACAACGACGGTTCTGCCCAGATATCATGAATTCTATCAAAGCTGAGATCAACAAACTGATAGCCAGCAGATTCATCCGGGAGGAACAACATCCAGACTGGGTCGCTAACATAGTACCGGTCCTCAAGAAAAATGGAAAGATCCGAATTTGCGTCGACTTCTGAGATCTGAACGAAGCATGTCCTAAGGATGAGTTCCCTCTTCCTATTATGGACATAATGATTGACAACACATATGGCTTTGAGCACATGTTGTTCATGGACGGCTTCTCAGGATACAACCAAATCAAGATGTTCCCTGATGATGAAAAGCATACATCATTTCGAACGCCGATTGGCGTGTACTGTTACACAGTCATGCCCTTTGGTTTAAAGAATGTCGGTGCCACATATCAACGGGCTATGAGTGTCATCTTCAGGGACCACTTGCGTAAGACAGTGGAATGTTATGTCGATGACATCGCCATCAAAAGCCGCTCCAAGGAAGATTATCTGCACGATCTGAGGACAGTCTTCGACCTGATGCGAGCGCACAACTTGAAGATGAATTCCACAAAATCCTTCTTGGGCGTATCTAGCGGAAAATTCTTGGGTTTTATCATTACGGCCCAGGGAATCCATATAGACCCTGAGAAGATAAAGGCAATCATGGAGATGGGTCCCCCGAGAAATCTTCGAGAACTCAGAGGCCTTCAAGGGAGGCTAGCTTATATCAGGAGGTTTATCTCTAACCTCTCTGGACGATGTCAACCATTCACCCACCTCATGAAGAAGGGTGTATCCTTCGTATGGGATGAAGAGTGCCAACGTGCCTTCGACAACATTAAAGAATATCTGTCAAACCCTCCAGTCCTGGTGGCCCCGGTTGCTGGAAAGCCGTTCTTGCTTTACGTGCGAGCGATGGAGCATTCCCTCGATGCTCTACTAGCACAGAATAACGATGTAGGGCATGAACAGGCCATCTATTATCTCAGCTGAATGATGATAGGACCTGAGCATAGATATACCGCCGTGGAGAAGGAATGTCTTACTTTGGTGTTCGCTATCCAGAAGATGCGACACTATGTTACAGGATAAACCATCCATGTCATATCTCGAGTTGCTCGAGCACATTCTGTTGATGAGATGCTCCCGAGGGTGAAGATGCGACGTATTGTCTTCATTCATACACTCGTGAAGGTGACTGTTACATCCAAAAGTCGGGGTCGAGGGCTTCTGAGGTAGGTGGAAGGTGCCTGTTGCATCCAAAGATCGGGATGCTCGAGCCCTGTCCTCGTTATGCTGGAAGAACCGCAGATCGGAATTGTGGTACTCTCGACTTTGGAGGCTCTTTCTTCTGCCAGAGTGGGTGTTGCCCATTCTGGTTGTGTTGAAAGCTGCTCCTTTAGCCGTAGATCGATTACGGTGCTCTCCTCTTCCTTGGGCTTTGGAGAGCTCTTTCTCCAGCTAGGGTGTGGTTGATCGCCCACTCTTGTTTTGCTCAATAAATGCTTCATTAGTCGAAGCATTTGATCGGGTCGAAGTAAGGCGCATATGCTGAGACTTCATGATGCGCAAAACTGAGACGCTGAAGAGATGCGCCTAACTAAAACCCACTTAGGGTTCTCATGACCAAGCCAGGTGCACTCAGCTCTCGCCTTGCTATCTAGCGATATTATTGTCTCTCTACCACATGATCTTCGTCCCGCAAAAGGCTGTCAAAAGTCAAGCTCTGGCAGACTTTTTAGCAGCTCATCCAGGTTCGGAGTCAACCAGAATATATGAAGAGATCCAGAGTCGCCAATTCAAACATGGCTTCCCATGATACCGTCTGGCGAATGTTCTTCGATGGCGCTTCAAGAACCGGGCCCAAGGGCAACATCGTTGTTGGGGTCGGAGTGGTACTGATTTCTCCCTCGGGCTTGGTGATAAACCGGGCATATTCCCTTACAGAACACTGCTCAAACAACGCAGCCGAGTATAATGCTTTGGTCATCGGCCTCCGACTTACGAAGGAACTAGGGGTAGAGTACCTGGAAGCATATGGCGATTCACAATTAATCGTCAATCAGATCCGGGGTTCATATGAAGTTCACCATGAAGACATGATCCCATATCATCAAATAGCAGTCACTATTATTATGTCCCTAAAAGGATTCTTCATAGAACATGTTCCCAGACTGCGGAACATTGAAGCCGACGCCTTAGCAGGACTGGCCGCTTCTCTGGCGGTTCCAAATCATACTCACCATTTGGTTGATGTAATAGGCCATGAATTGGTCTGTCCGAAGAATAACGTCCAATTTGCTGAGAGTTATTCTGCCCTGACGGTCGACGAGACACAGGATTGGAGGCTCCCATTTATTGACTTTGCAATCTATCGCATCATGCCGGAGAACCTGAAAGAAGCCACCTCTATTAGAAGACGTTCTCTCAGATTCTTCTACGATACAGAGACAAAAATACTGTATCGACGATCTTACGATGGACTACTGCTTCGGTGTTTGTCAAATACAGAAGCCAAAGAAGCGGTACGCAAAGCTCATAACGGCGTTTATGGGGCCCATCAACCTGGCCCGAAGCTGCAAGACCGCCTTCGTCGGATGGGCTATTACTGGCCTACGATGGTAGCAGATGCGATAGACTATGCAAGAAAGTGTAAAGCTTGTCAGGTCCACACAGATTTCATACATCAACCATCCAAATTCCTACATCCGACGGTGACATCCTGGCCATTTGAAGCGTGGGGGATGGATATCATTGGTCCAATCACCCCACCTTCATCTAGAGGACACCGTTTCATACTGGCAATTACGGATTACTTCTCCAAGTGGGCGGAAGCTGTCCCGTTTGCAGAAGTAAAGACATCAAATATGACCAGCTTCCTCAAGCATCATGTCATCTATCGCTTTGGACTGCCCCGAAGGATCATCCACGACAACGGTCCACAGTTTGCAAGCCACGCCTTCTATCGGTTTTACGACAAATACCGAATCCAGAACGTTGCTTCAACACTATACAACCCGGCGGCTAATGGTTTGGCGGAAGCGTTCAACAAAACTATAATCAAGCTTCTCAAGAAGTTTGTGTCCTCTAACAAACGCGACTGGAATGAAAAGCTTGGAGAATGCTTATGGGCATACCGTACTACAGTCTGGACGGCCACTGGGAATACACCATTCTCTTTGTTATACGGAAGTGAGGCAGTCCTTCCATTGGAGACTCAAATCCCCTCGCTACGCATCGCCATCACTTATCGATTGACGACGGATGATAATTACCGTCGTCGGCTACAAGAGTTGGAGGCCTTAGATGAGAAGCGCCTGTTAGCTCAACAACGAATCGAGCTCTGTCAAGCATCCATCTCTGGAGCCTTCAACAAGAAGGTTAAACTCAAAACATTCCAAATAGGTGATCTCGTTTTGGCAGTTCGGAGGCCGATGGTTATGACTCACAAAACCGCCGCCAAATTCTAGCCAAAGTAGGAAGTCTCATTTATCATCGAGGCTGTATTCTTCAATGGTGCATACCGTCTCGCAAAGCAAAACGGAGACTTGCTCATGATGCCCATCAACGGCAAGTTCCTGAAGAAATATTATGTCTAAACGACACCATCCAAATCAACCGGATTGTTGAGTTATGTACCCTTAGGTACCTCTGAACTTACACTCTGGTCACTCCAAATGAATCTATATCGCGTCTTCTGGGTAGTAAGTTATGTATGATCATACCTCTGAACTTCCTCCCTAAAAGAGCTTTTTCCTCATAATCTATTACCCGCGCTTTCAGTGCATAAAAAAGGGTAACAGGTCCACCCAAATTCCCCAAACAACCACGTCGATGTCACCTCTGAGTTGTTTCACTTCCATTAAAAACAAACCGCCCCTTACGTAGAACTTCCATGTCGATGTCACCTCTGAGTTATTCTATGTACCCTTCATGGAGTCCACTCCTGCCACGTCCTCGTTACCTCTGAGTAGGAAGACTCTATTGAAAAAGCCCCCATATTTACCATGTCCTTATTACCTCTAAGTAAGTATGTCGGGTTTCTCTCGACCTATTATCCGTACCCAAAACCAGGGTACACCAAGGATAATAGGCCCACAAATGTCCAGAGTTGACCACAAATGTCCACAGTTGACCACAAATGTCCGCAGTTGACCACAAATGTTGTACTAGGTTTTCTAGTACACACGCTTATTCTCACATCACCACATGCCCTTGGAGCCCAGCTGTTCCTTGGCATTCTTTTGCCCAATACCAAGAACTTATATGTCTGCCTCACCAACAGAGTCATTCTAGGTATCTCTATCAAACTTATTATCCATACCTGTTACGACCCGACACCCACTGTGAGGGTACGAGAACGTCACAACGCCCAGCCTACGTCGCAGTGTCGGCGGTAGAACGCTGTCCTAGGTCAACATACATCTAGCAATATAATAATAAGCTGTAAATGAACTCAATCACAACTAAGGAGGAAGAAAACACGATATGATATAAAACTCATGGAAATACTGAAGATACAAAAGTCTAAGATAATATCCCAGCAGGTATCCAGAGTACATATCTCAGCTACTGAAAGAAAGAATATATACAACTCAACATCTCTGAACAGAAGAAAAGTCTAGCTAAACAGTCTCAAGACAACATGAAAATAAGATAAGGCCTAACTAAACTAGTCTAGGCAGTAGGGTGATGTCCTCAGCTAGAGCTGTCCCATAGATGGTATCCTCCCAGGCCTCTTCCTCGTCCTCTGTAATATTTTCAACAGGTCCAGTCAGGACAGGAGCGAGTACAGTACATCTCAACAGTTCATAGCAGGTTAAAAAATATAATCATGCAGTAAAGTAAGATATAGATACTGAAGAAATACAGTATGTAAACAGAGAGAGAAAACTGTAATGGAAATATCTACTATAAGTAGAGAGCTAATAGTGACTAGTGAGTCAGAGTAAAATATAAACATGTGAATGGCATAGGAGGTTCATGACTACAGCTAAGAGAGTGATTCATGACTACAGCTACTTGGATAATATTCACATGTCTATTTCTACTCCTCCAACCCCAATCAATACACAAGGATCCGTTCAAGTTATGTTAAGGTTCGTGAAACTTCACATGGCTCATAAAATGAGTGGTACGTGAAGGTGATTCATGGGGGCTCTGTGAACATGAGAGTACATGTGTCACAGGCGGTTCGTGAATCAGAGGAAGCATAGAGATACGTGATGATTCGTAAAACGCACAAAACATGCTGTATCCGATGCTCCCGAGGGGGATAACATCTCATGAAAAGATCCATATAGTACCAATCCGTGTGACCAACGTGACAGTATCAAGTAAAGTAATTTAAAGCAGGAAAATAATTCTAAACAGGATATGAAATGATCAGAGAATATACTCGCCTGTATCTGAGTGTCCGGTATGAAACGTACTGTCCGAGGAGTGGTGTCTGGCTCCTAATTAGAACAGCACAGGTCACAACAAGTCGAGAATAGTAAAATGGAGTCCTACTATGCATTCTACATGATTCTAAGTCAATCTAGGCCAAAGTCAACTCTTGGTCAACTCTGGTCAACCATAGAAGTCAAACTAGGTCAACCTAGTCTAATCAAGTCTAAACTCAACTATCTAGGTCTAATAAGTCATGCTAGGCTCTAACAAGTCTATACTAGACAACACACAATATTCCAAGTACCCATTATACCTAAGTATACATATTATATATATAGATACAAGTATTGAATTAACACTATACATACCTAGGCTAAATACTATATGTACATACATATAGACATACATTTCACACACACATATATATAGGCACATTACACCACACATATGTACATAGATATATAATATACACATGAATATGCATATGGAGAGGGAAGCATGTGCGGTGTGTGACAGGACAATACAAGAAGGCTATGTGTGTGTGTATACTTGTGTGGGATGAAGCAAAATGCTGGAATATACATCAGGGAAGAGTGCCTCAAGGAGAAGTGTATGTGTGTGTACTGGTGTGTGTGTGATCAGGTATTAAGTGAGAGTGCAAACAGTGCTAAAATGTGTGCAGGAATTAAATGTGACAGTGAAAGGGAAATAAAACAGTGTGTGTAACTGTGACGGTGTGCAGGAAGCAGTAAAGAGAGGAACCTGTGTTAGTGTGTGTGAGCAGTGGTGTGTTTACAGGCAGCAAAAGTCAGTGCAAGAAAAGGGAAGCATGTGTGTATACAAGTGTCTACAAGGATTCATATGTGCAGGAAAGTGAGACAGTGAGGGAAATAGGCAATCAATATATATATGCAGGAATCAACAGTGAATCAGACAAGGAAATTAGTTAAATACCAAACTCAGGTTTTTACCAACTGGAAACTCAAATCAAAAAGGAAGAAAGGAAGGGAAACCAATCCATTGCCCCTTCCAATCTCAGGTTTTACATAACCAAATGACATAACTCAACAGTGAACTACTCACTGAATTCTCAGGTCAAGTAGTCTCAGGTTTGGCAAGGAAATCAATTATATAAACTCAGGTTTTGCAAGAAAACATAGAAATCCTAATCTCAGGTTTTTAACAATAAACCAAAACCAAATCCCAGTTTTATCTTCAAAGCAAATGTCAGTTGGAACATACACAACAGTGACTATATATGACTGGGAACATGGCCTATTACCAGGCTATACAAACTGGAGCTCAAATACAGTAGGAAAAAGGAAAGGAGATCAATACAAAGTCCTTTCAATCTCAGGTTTGAAGAACCCCAAACAGTTATTAATCTCAGGTAAAATGTTATTAATCACTTCAAAAATAGGATCTCAAATGTTAGGGAAAATGGGAAAAACAAATATCAGCCCTTTGTATCATAGTATCAGTCCACAGTCCAAATTCAGTAAAACAGGAATCCAAAAACAGTTTTAATATATTCTACAAAACAATCTCAGATTAAACATTGATTGACAGTCCAACCAACTCATGAATCATACATAAAAACCAAATAACAGATCCCATATTTAAATCTCAGGTTTCATAGAGTAAAGGATATCAATTTCTGTTGACAGACCAAAGAAGTCAACATTGACAGTTAATCATGCCTTAAACATTCATTTAAAAGAAAGGGAAGCAGTTCATAATAGGATAATACTTTCAGGAAATATAGTGAATCTCAGGTAAGTAAAAAATTAATTAATGTATACATTCTAACAGTTACCAGCACAAAGAAATGGATTAACATGACAATTTATCATTGGCCATTTAGTTTAGGACTTATCCTTAAACAATTATCAAAACCCATAGGTCAAATGACTTCTCAGGTTTCAAAATGTAGCTCAACACATTTTCCTTTTTTTTTAACAGTTAGCATTCAGTTAACATGAATAAGGGAACTCAGGTATTAGAACACAATAGTTTTCGAAATGAAAATCAGTTCACCTATTCGAACCCCATGTCCAAATTCCCATTAACCTATCATAAAACCAAATTGAATCGAAACATTTCCTTCACATATATTAATAGTCATGCGGGGGTATTAAACAGTGAGAAAAAATTACAAAACAACTGAGAATTTAAGTTTAGGAAATGGAAACCATGCATCAGACAATTGATGTCAGCTAACAAACCAAATGACCCAATTCGAACCATCCTTCTACATTAAACCCAACCCAATCATGTAAGCTAATCTAATATAGTTATACATTATATTTAGGATTAATTTAGCCAAATTAAACATGTGTTTAAACATTAATCAACTAAAAGAACACAGAGACACAAAACAAAACAAACTGGACAGCAATCATCGTGCACGTGTGCCGTGTCCTCGTGCACACGACACGAGCCAAACCAGGACACGAGCTCGTGCACCTAGGTTCGCCACACATAGGGCTTAGTGCCTAGGACCCTGACACGAGCCAATGTGTCGCCGTGTCCATACGGGAAACCCGTATCAGAGCGTGATTCTTGTGCGCACAATTCGTGCACGAAATCAGTGCGTGAGTGATTACGTGTCCGACTCGACACGAAGAGTCGTGAAATTTTGGGAGTGACTTGTCAGTCACTGTCCCGACCTCCACACCAATTTTGGTGGGTTCACAAGGTCTGTGCAGTGAGCACGACACGCGTGGCAGCAGGGCACTGCAACCGTACGGGAACGTGCGTGTTCACGTGTCCATGTCGACACGATATGACACAATAATCACATCAGTCAACCAGAGATCGACAAGCAAGACCAAACCCTAACTTTCTATTCAAACACATTCCTAAAATTTAACCGAAATCTCCTTTGGGACATTTCATCGAACACCTAGGTCTATAGGCTGATACGTGTCCATTTAGGACACGAAATGGACACAAAACCTAGGTCTAGGCATACCTACAGGACCAGGACACTTAGGGCTAGGTCTACATGCAAAGAAACTAGAATTTTAATAGTGTTTACATTGATTTACCTATTGGTGTCAAATTACAAGAAAAGCCTCTAATGGGGGGTTTCCTCTTGCTAGCAAACTTCTCCAAATTGCCCTAAAGCTGAGTTTGAACACCACAAACAGCAAGAGAACAATGATTAGATCCTAATGGAAGAAATTCCAATCAAAAAGGAGTCCTATTGATTAAACTAGGAAGGAATTTATGAAGGCTTACCTATTTTCTTAAGAAATGAAGAACTATTGAAGAAGGAGGCACAAATCCCCATAGAGACATTATATAGGCAAGGGGAAAAGTCTCTTGGCAGGTCATAATAGTTAGGGTTAGGGTTTTTAGGTTTCATCCTATGGCTAGGATTGAACCATGACTAAACTTGACTTAACCCCCTTAACCAACTCATCTAATTCTCAAAGTGGCTCACTAAGTTAGTCATGACTCATCTAGGTTAGGTCCAATCTAGGTTAGGCTAACCATAAACCACATGGAGATTAATCAAATAATATTAAATCACACCATTCAAATAAATCATTTTAAATTCCTAACAAAATATATTAAATTCAAATAATTCAAAAATGACAAAAATACCCTCAAACTAAAAACGGTAAATGAGATATCCTAATCACATGGCTAGGCTCCAGGGTAGACAGTCTCTACGGTTCACTAGCAAAACACCTAAAATCTCAAGTCATGAATTTAAATAGTTTAAAATAATTAAAAATCACTAAAAATCATAATATAAAATAAATATTATTAAATAATAATTATAATTACAAAATTTTAAAATTACCCTCTTCTGGAAAACTGGGTGTTACAATCCTACCCACCTTATAAAAATTTTGTCCTCAAAATTAAGATGGTCGCGCCCCTTCTAGGATAAGTCCCCAGCAATCAAAGTCTCAGAAATCTATCTTAAATCATACAGTTGAAAAGTGTAACCTATGGGGTCATGGCATGCAATATCAGTCTGAGGTCTCATCTAGGTTATACCAACCATGCTACAGTACTAGGCAATCACAAGGTATCAAAACTTACAAGCAAGGGATGTATCAAAATTCACAAAAGGAAAACTAAGGTTAGGTCAACTCACCTCCAGCTAGGTCTGAGAACCAGAACTCCCTCCTGGAAGCAGGGCCCTGGTTGGGGCAGGTATAGCAGGGCAGTGCTGCATCCAGTGTGCAGCTGAACCACAGATTAGGCACAATCCTAGTCTCTTTCTACAGTTGTTCCACTTGTGTCCAGACTTCTTGCAGTAGGCACAGATAGGCTCCGGCTCAGCTGGCCTCTGCTGGACAGGAGACTGGGCTGGGTATAATGATATAGGCTGGATAAAAAGATCTCTACTCCTAAATTATTTAATGATTGGAACAATTTATAATAACTGGAATGAAGATAGAGATGATATATTTAAGAACCTTTCCAAGATACAATCTGACAATCATATGCGTCTGTCCAAAAATCATGATACTCAGAGTCCTCGCCATGCTAGTAAGCAAGGCTGCGATAAACGGTAGAGTACATAACAGGGGCATGCACCTCTATAATCATGTCGTCTGAAATTCTCACTATGCCGACTAGTTTAGCTGCAAGGAATTCCAAATCTCATAACCAAGATACGTACATCCGAAGTCAGGTCTCTATGTTTCTGTTACGCCAGCTAATATAGCTGCGATAAACTCTAGGTTCCATAACCAAGTAGACGTTTTACCATCCCTGTATTCCCGTCGTCATATGTTATCAGAAAAATATCGTAACTCGGGCCATAAAAATTCATCTCGATAGGAAAATCAAATCAACAATGATCCAACAAAATCAAATTCGATAATCAAGGAATGAGAGCAACAAAGCAAGGGTAATGATTTAAATTGATGTTTAAACAAGATTCTCAAGGGTCGTCCCAGGAATCTTTTAAGGAATCCTAACTGTGATTGAGTACCTTCAAAATATGTATCCTAATCCTACTGCAGGCTGTAGTGATACTTTAGTTCGAATACCACTACATAAACTCAACCTGCATGGGCCACCACTAAAAACGTGTCACGACCCGACACCCAATGTGAGGGTACGAGAATGTCACAACGCCCAGCCTACGCCGCAGTGTCGGCGGTAGAACGCTGTCCTAGGTCAACATACATCTAGCAATATAATAATAAGCAGTAAATGAACTCAATCACAACTAAGGAGGAAGAAAACACGATATGATATAGAACTCATGGAAATACTGAAGATACAAAAGTCTAAGATAATATCCCAGCAGGTATCCAGAGTACATATCTCAGCTACTGAAAGAAAGAATATATACAACTCAACATCTCTGAACAGAAGAAAAGTCTAGCTAAACAGTCTCAAGACAACATGAAAATAAGATAAGGCCTAACTAAACTAGTCTAGGCAGTGGGGTGATGTCCTCAGCTAGAGCTGTCCCATAGATGGTATCCTCCCAGGCCTCCTCCTCGTCCTCTGTAATATTTTCAACAGGTCCAGTCAGGACAGAAGCGAGTACAGTACATCTCAACAGTTCATAGCAGGTTAGAAAATATAATCATGCAGTAAAGTAAGATATAGATACTGAAGAAATATAGTATGTAAACAGAGAGAGAAAATTGTAATAGAAATATCTACTATAAGTAGAGAGCTAATAGTGACTAGTGAGTCAGAGTAAAATATATACATGTGAATAGCATAGGAGGTTCATGACTACAGCTAAGAGAGTGATTCATGACTACAGCTACTTGAATAATATTCATATGTCTATTTCTACTCCCCAAACTCCAATCAATACACAAGGATCCGTTCAAGTTATGTTAAGGTTCGTGAAACTTCACATGGCTCATAAAATGAGTGGTACGTGAAGGTGATTCATGCGGGCTCTGTGAACATGAGAGTACATGTGTCACAGGCGGTTCGTGAATCAGAGGAAGCATAGAGATACGTGATGATTCGTGAAACGCACAAAACATGCTGTATCTGATGCTCCCGAGGGGGATAACATCTCATAAAAAGATCCATATAGTACCAATCCGTGTGACCAACGTGACAGTATCAAGTAAAGTAATTTAAAGCAGGAAAATAATTCTAAACAGGATATGAAATGATCAGAGAATGTACTCGCCTGTATCTGAGTGTCCGGTATGAAACGTACTGTCCGAGGAGTGGTGTCTGGCTCCTAATTAGAACAGCACATGTCACAACAAGTCCAGAATAGTAAAATGGAGTCCTACTATGCATTCTACATGATTCTAAGTCAATCTAGGACAAAGTCAACTCTTGGTCAACTCTGGTCAACCATAGAAGTCAAACTAGGTCAACCTAGTCTAATCAAGTCTAAACTCAACTATCTAGGTCTAACAAGTCATGCTAGGCTCTAACAAGTCTATACTAGACAACACACAATATTCCAAGTACCCATTATACCTAAGTATGCACATTATATATAGATACAAGTATTGAATTAACACTATACATACCTAGGCTAAATACTATATGTACATACATATAGACATACATTTCACACATATATATATATATAGGCACATTACACCACACATATGTACATAGATATATAATATACACATAAATATGCATATGGAGAGGGAAGCATGTGTGGTGTGTGACAGGACAATACAAGAAGGCTATGTGTATGTGTATACTTGTGTGTGATGAAGCAAAATGCAGGAATATACATCAGTGAAGAGTGCCTCAAGGAGAAGTGTATGTGTGTGTGTGATCAGGTATTAAGTGAGAGTGCAAACAGTGCTAAAATGTGTGCAGGAATTAAATATGACAGTAAAAGGGAAATAAAACAGTGTGTGTAACTGTGACAGTGTGCAGGAAGCAGTAAAGAAAGGAACCTGTGTTAGTGTGTGTGAGCAGTGGTGTGTTTGCAGGCAGTAAAAGTCAGTACAAGAAAAGGGAAGCATGTGTGTATACAAGTGTCTACAAGGATTCATATGTGCAGGAAAGTGAGACAGTGAAGGAAATAGGCAATCAATATATATATGCAGGAATCAACAGTGAATCAGACAAGGAAATTAGTTAAATACCAAACTCAAGTTTTTACCAACTGGAAACTCAAATCAAAAAGGAAGAAAGAAAGGGAAACCAATCCATTGCCCCTTCCAATCTCAGGTTTTACATAACCAAATGACAGAACTCAACAGTGAACTACTCACTGAATTCTCAGGTCAAGTAGTCTCAGGTTTGGCAAGGAAATCAATTATACAAACTCAGGTTTTACAAGAAAACATAGAAATCCTAATCTCAGGTTTTTAACAATAAACAAAAACCAAATCCCAGTTTTATCTTCAAAGCAAATGTCAGTTGGAACATACACAACAGTGACTATATATGACAGGGAACATAGCCTATTACCAGGCTATACAAACTGGAGCTCAAATATAGCAGGAAAAAGGAAAGGAGATCAATATATAGTCCTTTCAATCTCAGGTTTGAAGAACCCCAAACAGTTATTAATCTCAGGTAAAATGTTATTAATCACTTCAAAAATAGGATCTCAAATGTTAAGGAAAATGGGAAAAACAAATATCAGCCCTTTGTATCATAGTATCAGTCCACAGTCCAAATTCAGTAAAACAGGAATCCAAAAACAGTTTTAATATATTCTACAAAACAATCTCAGATTAAACATTGATTGACAGTCCAACCAACTCATGAATCATACATAAAAACCAAATAACAGATCCCACATTTAAATCTCAGGTTTCATAGAGTAAAGGATATTAATTTCTGTTGACAGACCAAAGAAGTCAACATTGACAGTTAATCATGCCTTAAACATTCATTTAAAAGAAAGGGAAGCAGTTCATAATAGGATAATACTTTCAGGAAATACAGTGAATCTCAGGTAAGTAAAAAATGAATTAATGTATACATTCTAACAGTTACCAGCACAAAGAAATGGATTAACATGACAATTTATCATTGGCCATTTAGTTTAGGACTTATCCTTAAACAATTATCAAAACCCATAGGTCAAATGACTTCTCAGGTTTCAAAATATAGCGCAACACATTTCCCTTTTTTTTAACAGTTAGTACTCAGTTAACATGAATGAGGGAACTCAGGTATTAGAACACAATAGTTTTCGAAATGAAAATCAGTTCACCTATTCGAACCCCATGTCCAAATTCCCATTAACCCATCATAAAACCAAATTGAATCGAAACATTTCATTCACATATATTAACAGTCATGCGGGGGTATTAAACAGTGAGAAAACATTACAAAATAACTGAGAATTTAAGTTTAGGAAATGGAAACCATGCATCAGACAATTGATGTCAGCCAACAAACCAAATGATCCAATTCGAACCATCCTTCTACATTAAACCCAACCCAATCATGTAAGCTAATCTAATATAGTTATACATTATATTTAGGATTAATTTAGCCAAATTAAACATGTGTTTAAACATTAATCAACTAAAAGAACACAGAGACACAAAACAAAACAAACTGGACAGCAATCATCGTGCACGTGTGTCGTGTCCTCGTGCACACGACACGAGCCAAACCAGGACACGAGCTCGTGCACCTAGGTTCGCCACACATAGGGCTTAGTGCCTAGGACCCTGACACGAGCCAACGTGTCGCCGTGTCCATACGGAAAACCCGTATCAGAGCGTGATTCCTGTGCGCACAGTTCGTGCACGAAATCAGTGCGTGAGTGATTACGTGTCCGACTCGACACGAAGAGTCATGAAATTTTGGGAGTGACTTGTCAGTCACTGCCCCGACCTCCACACCAATTTTGGTGGGTTCACAAGGTCTGTGCAGTGAGCACGACACGCGTGGCAGCAGGGCACTGCTACCGTGCGGGAACGTGCGTGTTCACGTGTCCATGCCGACACGATATGACACAATAATCACATCAGTCAACCAGAAATTGACAAGCAAGACCAAACCCTAACTATCTATTCAAATACATTCCTAAAATTCAACCGAAATGTCCTTTGGGACATTTCATCGAACACCTAGGTCTATAGGCTGATACGTGTCCATTTAGGACACGAAATGGACACAAAACCTAGGTCTAGGCATACCTACAGGACCAGGACACTTAGGGCTAGGTCTACATGCAAAAAAACTGGAATTTTAATGGTGTTTACATTGATTTACCTATTGGTGTCAAATTGCAAGAAAAGTCTCTAATGGGGGGTTTCCTCTTGCTAATAAACTTCTCCAAATTGCCCCAAAGCTGAGTTTGAACACCACAAACAGCAAGAGAACAATGATTAGATCCTAATGGAAGAAATTCCAATCAAAAAGGAGTCCTATTGATTAAACTAGGAAGGAATTTATGAAGGCTTACCTATTTCCTTAAGAAATGAAGAACTATTGAAGAAGGAGACACAAATCCCCATAGAGACATTATATAGGCAAGGGGAAAAGTCTCTTGGCTGGTCATAATAGTTAGGGTTAGGGTTTTTAGGTTTCATCCTATGGCTAGGATTGAATCATGGGAAAAATAGATGGCCTAGAACAAAAGGTTCTATCTTAGTCCTCGCAAATCACTTAACCATGACTAAACTTGACTTAACCCCCTTAACCAACTCATCTAATTCTCAAAGTGGCTCACTAAGTTAGTCATGACTCATCTATGTTAGGTCCAATCTAGGTTAGGCTAAACATAAACCACATGGAGATTAATCAAATAATATTAAATCACACCATTCAAATAAATTATTTTAAATTCCTAACAAAATATATTAAATTCAAATAATTCAAAAATGACAAAACTACCCTCAAACTAAAAACGATAAATGAGATATCCTAATCACATAGCTCGGCTCCAGGGTAGACAGTCTCTACGGTTCACTAGCAAAACACCTAAAATCTTAAGTCATGAATTTAAATAGTTTAAAATAATTAAAAATCACTAAAAATCATAATATGAAATAAATATCATTAAATAATAATTATAATTACAAAATTTCAAAATTATTCTTTTCTGGAAAACTGGGTGTTACAATCCTACCCACCTTATAAAAATTTCGTTCTCGAAATTAAGATGGTCGCACCCCTTCTAGGTTAAGCCCCCAGCAATCAAAGTCTCAGAAATCTATCTTAAATCATACAGTTGAAAAGTGTAACCTATGGGGTCATGGCATGCAATATCAGTCTGAGGTCTTATCTAGGTTATACCAACCATGCTACAGTACTAGGCAATCATAAGGTATCAAAACTTACAAGCAAGGGATGTATCAAAATTCACAAAAGGAAAACTAAGGTTAGGTCAACTCACCTCCAGCTAGGTCTGAGAACCAGAACTCCCTCCTGGAAGCAGGGCCCTGGTTGGGGCAGGTATAGCAGGGCAGTGCTGCATCCAATGTGCAGCTGAACCACAGATTAGGCACAATCCTAGTCTCTTTCTACAGTTGTTCCACTTGTGTCCAGACTTCTTGCAGTAGGCACAGATAGGCTCCGGCTCAGCTGGCCTCTGCTGGACAGGCGACTGGGCTGGGTATGATGATATAGGCGGGATAAAAAGATCTTTACTCCTAAATCATTTAATGATGGGAACAATTTATAATAACTGGAATGAAGATAGAGATGATATATTTAAGAACCTTTCCAAGATACAATCTGACAATCATATGCGTCTGTCCAAAAATCATGATACTCAGAGTCCTCGCCACGCTAGTAAGCAAGGCTGCGATAAACGGTAGAGTACATAACAGGGGCATGCACCTCTATAATCATGTCGTCTGGAATTTTTGCTATGCCGACTAGTTTAGCTGCGAGGAATTCCAAATCTCATAACCAAGATACGTACATCCAAAGTCAGGTCTCTATGTTTCTGCCACGCCAGCTAATATAGCTGCGATAAACTCTAGGTTCCATAACCAAGTAGACGTTTTACCATCCCTGTATTCCCGTCGTCATATGTTATCAGAAAAATATCGTAACTCGGGCCATAAAAATTCATCTCGATAGGAAAATGAAATCAACAACGATCCAACAAAATCAAATTCGATAATCAAGGAGTGAGAGCAACAAAGCAAGGGTAATGATTTAAATTAAAGTTTAAACAAGATTCTCAAGGGTCGTCCCAGGAATCTTTCAAGGAATCCTAACTGTGATTGAGTACCTTCAAAATATGTATCCTAATCCTACTGCAGGTTGTAGTGATACTCTAGTTCGAATACCACTTCATAAACTCGACCTGCATGGGCCACCACTAAAAACGTGTCACGACGTCACAACGCCCAGCCTACGCCACAGTGTCATTGGTAGAACTCTGTCCTAGGTCAACATACATCTAGCAATATAATAATAAGCAGCAAATGAACTCAATCACAACTAAGGAGGAAGAAAATACGATATGATATAGAACTTATAGAAATACTGAAGATACAAAAGTCTAAGATAATATCCCAGCAGGTATCCAGAGTACATATCTCAGCTACTGAAAGAAAGAATATATACAACTCAACATCTCTGAACAGAAGAAAAGCCTAGCTAAACAGTCTCAAGACAACATGAAAATAAGATAAGACCTAACTAAACTAGTCTAGGCAGTGGGGTGATATCCTCAGCTAGAGCTGTCCCATAGATGGTATCCTCCCAGGCCTCCTCCTCGTCCTCTGTAATATTTTCAACAGGTCCAGTCAGGACAGGAGCGAGTACAGTACATCTCAACAGTTCATAGCAGGTTAGAAAATATAATCATGCAGTAAAGTAAGATATAGATACTGAAGAAATGCAGTATGTAAACAGAGAGAGAACACTATAATTGAAATATCTACTATAAGTAGAGAGCTAATAGTGACTAGTGAGTCAGAGTAAAATATAAACATGTGAATGGCATAGGAGGTTCATGACTACAGCTAAGAGAGTGATTCATGACTACAGCTACTTGGATAATATTCACATGTCTATTTCTACTCCCCCAACCACAATCAATACACAAGCATCCGTTCAAGTTATGTTAAGGTTCGTGAAACTTCACATGGCTCATAAAATGAGTGGTACGTGAAGGTGATTCATGGGGGCTCTGTGAACATGAGAGTACATGTGTCACAGGCGGTTCATGAATCAGAGAAAGCATAGAGATACGTGATGATTCGTGAAACGCACAAAACATGCTATATCCGATGCTCCCGAGGGGGATAACATCTCATGAAAAGATCCATATAGTACCAATCCGTGTGACCAACGTGACAGTATCAAGTAAAGTAATTTAAAGCAGGAAAATAATTCTAAACAGGATATAAAATGATCAGAGAATGTACTCGCCTGTATCTGAGTGTCCGGTATGAAACGTACTGTCCGAGGAGTGGTGTCTGGCACCTAATTAGAACAGCATAGGTCACAACAAGTCCAGAATAGTAAAATGGAGTCCTACTATACATTCTACATGATTCTAAGTCAATCTAGGCCAAAGTCAACTCTTGGTCAACTCTGGTCAACCCTAGAAGTCAAACTAGGTCAACCTAGTCTAATCAAGTCTAAACTCAACTACCTAGGTCTAACAAGTCATGCTAGGCTCTAACAAGTCTATACTAGACAACACACAATATTCTAAGTACCCATTATACCTAAGTATACACATTATATATATAGATACAAGTATTGAATTAACACTATACATACCTAGGCTAAATACTATATGTACATACATATAGACATACATTTCACACACATATATATAGGCACATTACACCACACATATGTACATAGATATATAATATACACATGAATATGCATATGGAGAAGGAAGCATGTGTGGTGTGTGACAGGACAATACAAGAAGGCTATGTGTGTGTGTATACTTGTGTGTGATGAAGCAAAATACAGGAATATACATCAGTGAAGAGTGCCTCAAGGAGAAGTGTATGTGTGTGTACTGGTGTGTGTGTGATCAGGTATTAAGTGAGAGTGCAAACAGTGCTAAAATGTGTGCAGGAATTAAATGTGACAGTGAAAAGGAAATAAAATAGTGTGTGTAACTGTGACAGTGTACAGGAGGCAGTAAAGAGAGGAACGTGTGTTAGTGTGTGTGAGCAGTGGTGTGTTTGCAGGCGATAAAAGTCAGTGCAAGAAAAGGGAAGCATGTGTGTATACAAGTGTCTACAAGGATTCATATGTGCAGGAAAGTGAGACAGTGAGGGAAATAGGCAATCAATATATATATGCAGGAATCAATAGTGAATCAGACAAGGAAATTAGTTAAATACCAAACTCAGGTTTTTACCAACTGGAAACTCAAATCAAAAAGGAAGAAAGGAAGGGAAACCAATCCATTGCCCCTTCCAATCTCAGGTTTTACATAACCAAATGACAGAAATCAACAGTGAACTACTCACTGAATTCTCAGGTCAAATAGTCTCAAGTTTGGCAAGGAAATCAATTATACAAACTCAGGTTTTGCAAGAAAACATAGAAATCCTAATCTCAGGTTTTTAACAATAAACCAAAACCAAATCCCAGTTTTATCTTCAAAGCAAATGTCAGTTGGAACATACACAACAGTGACTATATATGACAGGGAACATGGCCTATTACCAGGCTATACAAACTGGAGCTCAAACACAGTAGGAAAAAGGAAAGGAGATCAATACATAGTCCTTTCAATCTCAGGTTTGAAGAACCCCAAACAGTTATTAATCTCAGGTAAAATATTATTAATCACTTCAAAAATAGGATCACAAATGTTAGGGAAAATGGGAAAAACAAATATCAACCCTTTGTATCATAGTATCAGTCCATAGTCCAAATTCAGTAAAACAGGAATCCAAAAACAGTTTTAATATATTCTACAAAACAATCTCAGATTAAACATTGATTGACAGTCCAACCAACTCATGAATCATACATAAAAACCAAATAACAGATCCCATATTTAAATCTCAGGTTTCATAGAGTAAAGGATATCAATTTCTGTTGACAGACCAAAGAAGTCAACATTGACAGTTAATCATGCCTTAAACATTCATTTAAAAGAAAGGGAAGCAGTTCATAATAGGATAATACTTTCAGGAAATACAGTGAATCTCAGGTAAGTAAAAAATGAATTAATGTATACATTCTAACAGTTACCAGCACAAAGAAATGGATTAACATGACAATTTATCATTAGCCATTTAGTTTAGGACTTATCCTTAAACAATTATCAAAGCCCATAGGTCAAATGACTTCTCAGGTTTCAAAATGTAGCTCAACACATTTCCTTTTTTTTTAACAGTTAGCATTCAGTTAACATGAATGAGGGAACTCAGGTATTAGAACACAATAGTTTTCGAAATGAAAATGAGTTCACCTATTCGAACCCCATTTCCAAATTCCCATTAACCCATCATAAAACCAAATTGAATCGAAACATTTCATTCACATATATTAACAGTCATGCGGGGGTATTAAACAGTGAGAAAACATTACAAAACAACTGAGAATTTAAGTTTAGGAAATGGAAACCATGCATCAGACAATTGATGTCAGCTAACAAACCAAACGACCCAATTCGAACCATCCTTCTACATTAAACCCAACCCAATCATGTAAGCTAATCTAATATAGTTATACATTATATTTAGGATTAATTTAGCCAAATTAAACATGTGTTTAAACATTAATCAACTAAAAGAACACAGAGACACAAAACAAAACAAACTGGACAGCAATCATCGTGCACGTGTGCCGTGTCCTCGTGCACACGACACGAGCCAAACCAGGACACGAGCTCGTGCACCTAGGTTTGCCACACTTAGGGCTTAGTACCTAGGACCCTGACACGAGCCAACGTGTCGCCGTGTCCATATGGAAAACCCGTATCAGAGCGTGATTCCTGTGCGCACAGTTCGTGCACGAAATCAGTGCGTGAGTGATTACGTGTCCGACTCGACACGAAGAGTCATAAAATTTTGGAAGTGACTTGTCAGTCACTGCCCCGACCTCCACACCAATTTTGGTGGGTTCACAAGGTCTGTGCAGTGAGCACGACACGCGTGGCAGCAGGGCTCTGCTACCATACGGGAACGTACGTGTTCACGTGTCCATGCCGACACGATATGACACAATAATCACATCAGTCAACCAGAAATCGACAAGCAAGACCAAACCCTAACTTTCTATTCAAGCACATTCCTAAAATTCAATCGAAATGTCCTTTGGGATATTTCATCGAACACCTAGGTCTATAGGCTGATACGTGTCTATTTAGGACACGAAATGGACACAAAACCTAGGTCTAGGCATACTTACAGGACCAGGACACTTAGGGCTAGGTCTACATGCAAAGAAACTAGAATTTTAATGGTGTTTACATTGATTTACCAATTGGTGTCAAATTGCAAGAAAAGCCACTAATGGGGGGTTTTCTCTTGCTAGCAAACTTCTCCAAATTGCCCCATAATAGTTAGGGTTAGGGTTTTTAGGTTTCATCTTATGGCTAGGATTGAATCATGGGAAAAATAGATGGCCTAGAACAAAAGGTTCTATCTTAGTCCTTGCAAATCACTTAACCATGACTAAACTTGACTTAACCCCCTTAACCAACTCATCTAATTCTCAAAGTGGCTCACTAAGTTAGTCATGACTCATCTAGGTTAGGTCCAATCTAGGTTAGGCTAACCATAAACCACATGGAGATTAATCAAATAATATTAAATCACACCATTCAAATAAATTATTTTAAATTCCTAACAAAATATATTAAATTCAAATAATTCAAAAATGACAAAAATACCCTCAAACTAAAAATGATAAATGAGATATCCTAATCAAATGGCTAGGCTCCAGGGTAGACAGTCTCTACGGTTCACTAGCAAAACACCTAAAATCTCAAGTCATGAATTTAAATAGTTTAAAATAATTAAAAAACACTAAAAATCATAATATGAAATAAATATTATTAAATAATAATTATAATTACAAAATTTCAAAATTACCCTATTCTGGAAAACTGGGTGTTACAATACCTAAAACCAAGATATGCCAAGGGCAATAGGTCCACAGAAAGTCCCCCAGTGGGGCAAACATCATGATACCAAAAATACGATACAAACAAAACAAATAATGGATAATGTAAACAAAGTCATTTATTAAAAATCAAAAGTACTACATTTTCGGGGACCACGTCCCTGTTAAAATGAAAGAACATCATAAAGGAAGAAAGAAAATAGCCGATTATGGTTCGACAACACATAACTCTCTGAGCCGGTCTTTCAGTTGGGCCGTCGACCGCTCAATCCTCCGGTTGGCCCGGCGTTCCGCCTCCTGAGTCAACCCCTCGGCATCCTCCAGATGTGCATGTGCCTGCCAGCCATCTTCAAGTCTCTTCAGGGCACGATCCAAGGCAGTAGAGGCTCGGGTGACCCGATCGGCTTCCTGGAGAATTAGCCCCTTATTTGTGCGGGAGGCCTCAAGCTCAGATTCTAAGAAAGCCAATTTTCTCGGAAGCTAGATGTTAGCACCCTGAAATTCGGGTTGATTTTTTTTCATTTTATTTATTTTCTGATTGTTTGGTTACATTAAATATTTCATTCTATTTATTTATCTGTTAGTGTACTTTTTCATGCCATTGATATTTGGAGTATCAGGGATGTTCAACTCTGGAAATCTTCTTCACGAGTTTTGGAGTGGACACGATTACCTTCATGACGGTATATAGTGTCCCACCCAAACTTGTTCCCTTGTGCCCCTTTTTCTTCGCTGAACTTCGGGTCAAATTAGACCGTTCGATCAGTAATTGATTTTCCCACTTTTTTCCTTGATCATTTTCAGTGCGTTACCATGACATTTAAATTGGGAGCGCCAGACCAGTCATTTTCTTGAAACCAACTCCTCATTGATGATCTACTCGAGACGCTCGTCACCCATGACCTTTGTGTCCCCCTCAGATACGTCATTTTGAGCTCCATTTGATTCGCACAACTTTTCCGACACGTGACCCGATTTTATTTCACGCCACGGCGTCACATTCATTTTCCAACCTGATTTGTGGGTCCCCTGTCGACCAAAACTTGTCAGCCCCAACTATGGACATGGCCCACTTTGAGCCTACTATCCGTCCGCCACTTGTGTCCCATTTATTGGAATCCCCATGTGCTACTTATTTGCACATGATCATCAACGTCTAATTATAATTCTATTTTTTGCACGATGTCCAGTTTTGACCCAATCCGGCTCCACCGAGCCCAGTCCAGCTCCATGTTATTCTCTATCGGGACACCCTCGTATTTTCTTGCCCAAAAATATTAATTATTCTTTCTACCTATTTTTCTATATTTATCGGAATTTTCTGTTGAATTAAATCCTATAGGAATGACCAATTTTCCCATAATTAATTCATAGCCCTTGATTCCCTTCAATTGATCCCAACCCTTGATTTTCCCCTCACATCCATAGCAGCATGCTGCCGGCCCTAACTTTGAGAGGAATACACTTTTTCCTTCTCTCCCTCTCTCATAATTAATAACACCTCTTTCTCTCTCTCCTTCCTTTTTATTTCTATTCCTATACTCAACATCAACAACACCAACACCATCAGCAACTACAACACACACCCGACCTCCACAACTTCCCCAGGCCGACCTCCCCTCCGGCGTGGCCTCGCCGCTGGCCATGGCCTCCACCCACAGCTCCTCCTTCTCCTCCTCCTCTTCCATATCATCATCTTCACCATTAACCCGAGCCACCATCTAAACATCATCACCACCACCTCCTTAAGCCAACCCGACCACCACCAACATCTTAGCCCAGTCGACCACCCCGCCGCACGTTCGCCGTGCATCCCCACGGCACCTCCGCCGGGCCAGGACGGCCGCGCAGCCGCACAGAGCTGCACAGCAGCGGCGCACAGTGCAGCAGCTGCACAGCCGCGCAACTTCGCGCGCGTGCAGGCGCCACCGCCGGCGCCACCGTCGCCGTGGTCGGCGTGGCCGACCCCCGCGTGGCCGGGCGCACCCCCGGAGAAGGCCCCGTGGCCGTTGCTTCTCTCCCCGACGCGTATCGGAGGCGATCCGTGCGTTTGGCACGGGTTCCCGTCGTGACGAGCTCGGAAACGATGCTGAAATTGTGCCCCATCGCAGCGACTTCATGCGCGTTTTCCCGGAGATCCGACCGTTGGATCGGCGATTTCTTTGCTCCATCGCAATCTCGGTATATCCACCTTCATCTCTGTCAATTTTCGTCCGTTAATTTTATCGTTTGATACATCAAAACCGGCCACCAAGTTGACCGTTTAAATTGTATTAAATTTGGACAGTTTCGTGGGGCCAACTTCGTCAGCTTGTATCTCCTCCACCGCAGCTCCGTTTGGCGTGCTACCAGTTCCGGTGCGAAGCTGGTATAACCCTCTTACTACCCCTTCAGTTTTGCTTCATTGTGAGCTTGTTTGATTGGTTGAATTCGACGCCAAAGTTGGCCGTCCGAATTCGTAATTTCCAACTTGTAAAATTCCATTTTTGAACACGGGACTCCAGATTTCATTTCTGACACCACCATTAGACTTGTGGCATCGTTCTGGCATGTTTTCATATAAAATTTGTTAGATTTGGAGAACATGGGCCCGGGCACGTTTTTCGGTGCAAAGCGGGTCCCACATTCTGGGTCAACAGGACTTTTTGACGCTGGCTCATCGGAATCCAATTCCGGAGATACCGTTGAGTTCGTATCGTCATTCTGGACTCGTTGACATATAATTTGCTAGGTTTTGGTGGACATTGGGTCTGGCACGCATTTCGGTGCAAGTCGGATACCAATATCCGGGTCAACGGGCCATTTTGAGTTCGGCTCATCGGAATCCAATTTCGGAGATACCATTGAGTTCGTATCATCATTCTGGACTCGTTGACAGGTAGTTTGCTGAGTTTTGAGGACTTTGACTCCGGCACGCATTTTCGTGCAAACCGGAATTCCAAGTTCTGGTCAACGGGCCAAATTGAGATCGGGTCAACGGAATCCAATTCTGGAGATACCGTTGGGTTCGTATCGACATTTTGGTTTCGTGGACATATAATTTGTTATATTTTATTGGCTTGTTTTCTTACACGTTTTTCGGTGCAAAACGGCTCCGACACGGACACCGTTTTGGCCCGAAATTACCTTTTTGCCCTTGTGTCCAAATTGGACCGACGGGTAGGCTATCCTAGCTAAATTGACCATTCTGGACACGTTGGCGATGTTTATTTCATCGTCCGACAATGTTTGTTGATAGTTTCTCTGAGTTTAGCATTTTTCTAATTAATTAATAATTAATTCATATAATGTTCGTATTTCGGGATTAGTACAACGAAACTGAGATCAGCCAATTCCAGTGATCTCACATCGCTGAAATTGACATGTTGGACACGTGGATCACTATAATAAGATTATCAACCTTACCGATAATCTTCTTATCTCGATTTGCGTGCCGTAAGTTTCGACGTACAAATAACGAAGTACACTTTATTTTAGACTAGAATTGACCCTGATTGACCTAAGTTGACCAGTTGACCCAGAGTCAACTGTAAGTCAACACTTGACCTAGTTTGACTAGATTATTGACCGGAGTCGACCTAGAGTTGTTTGACTTAGAAGAACCTAGAATAAAATAGATTGTTGTGGATTCATTTATTACAACTTGAACACCTTGTAACCTGTGTTGCTTTAAATAGGACTCTGTGGCTTCAGTGGGACCCCTCAATACTTATCAGCTGTTCAGGTTATCGAGGCGAGTACATTCTCTGTTCATTTCATATCCTGCTTAGAATTATTTCCTGCAGTAGATTACTTTACTTGTACTGTCACGTTGGTCACACGGATTGGTACTATATGGATCCCTTCTTGAGATGTTATCCTTAGGGAGCATCGGGTACTCTATGTTTGTGCGTTTCACTTGCATGGCGTATCACTATGCTTCGTTGATTCTTCGATCACTTGTGACATATACTCTTATGATCACAGAGTCATCCTGGAATCCTTATCCCATTTATGGGTCTACTATGTATCACCTTCGGGGTCTATCACCTTCGGGGTCTACCACCTTCGGGGTCTACCACCTTCGGGGTCTGTTACATAGCATCATAACATAACCTGGCTGGATCCTTGTGTATTGATTGGGGGTACGGGGGAGTATATGTGGACATGTGAATAATACACCAGTAGTTTCTTATCAGAATCATTCCTTAGTGTCTTATCAGAATCATCCCAGGCCATTTACATGTTCATATTGTACTCTGACTCACTAGTCACATGCTAGTTCTTTATGTATAGTAGATATTTCTATTACAGTTACCTCTCTGTTTACATACTGTTTTCTTTCAGTACCTGTATCTTACTTTACTGCATGTTATATGTTTTCTAACCTGCTATGATCTGTTGAGATGTACTGTACTCGCTCTAGTCCTGACTGGACCTGTTGATAAATTTTACAGATAGCTTGGAGGTTGCCTGCTAGCCTAGAGGAGACACAGTAGGGTTTGTTTAGGTAGTTATTTCTTTTTGTCTGGAGTTGTATTTACTTTGTGGATTACTGTACCTTTATTTGAGTTTTGAAGATGTATTTCTGGGTTCATGTATCTTAGACACTTAGACTTCTATCTCCTGTATTTATTTTGGATTTTATGTTTTATCTATTCTTATCATGCTCTACCTTAGATGTGATTGAGTTGTATCTGCTATGTCACCCTCATTCGGGGAGTATAAACTGTTTAGTCTTATACTGTTAGATGCATTGAGACCTAGGACAGCGTTCTACCGCCGACACTGCGGCGTAGGCTGGGCGTTGTTACGTCCTCGTGCCCTAACTCTGGGGCGCGGGTCGTGACACGTTTTTAGTGGTGGCCCATGCAGGTCTAGACTAAAGTGTAGTGGTATTCGAACTAGAGTACCACTACAGCCTGCAGTAGGATTAGGATATATTTTGAAGGTACTCAATCACAGATAGGAACCCTTGAGAGATTCCCGAGACGACCCTGGAGAATCTTATTTAATTTCGATTTGAAAAGTCTTTTCCTTGATTTGATTATCTTTACTTTCTGTTATTGAATTTGATTTTTAGGGATTATTATTGAAATTGAGTTAGTATTTACTGGTTTTGATGAAGATTGTTGAATTTTGAATCTTGATGTTAGCTATAGCATCCGAGTTTGTAGTTATGTGATTTGAAGGATTTTTGTTCATTTTTGAATCTTGATGATTCGTTGATAAATTTGATTTTTTTTTTTAGTAATCGTTGTTGATTTAAATTTAATTTTTGTCAAGATGAAATTATATGGGCTAGGTCATCTAAGATTTGGAATCTAGTCTTCTACAGTCATATTTGCCAGCATGGTGAGGACATATAGTTGACTTGGATATATTTCTCGGGTGTGGGAATTTAAGGTTTTCGCAGCCAAGCTAGCGGCATCGCGAAAATGTTAAATACCATGATCCTAGAGGTATGTGCCCAAGTCGAGGACTCTGTGATTATCGTAGCCTTGCTTACTAGTATGACGAGGATTTAGAGTACCATGATTTTGGATAGACGCATATGATTATCAGATTGTACCTTAAATGTTTTCAAACATGTTTTCTCTACTTTGTTTCAGTCATTCAAAAAAAAAAGAATTATTATTTGTTTGTTTGTCTAGTTTCCTATTATTTAACTCAGGAGTAAGTTTAGTTGGTTTTATAAACCTTGTGAAATTTCTTGCTATGAGTTTTTCATAATACAATGAATCGAAAATTTTGCTAGACTTTATCTTAAATTTGATATTTTAACTCTGGATTTTAAAATAATTTTCTCTTTTAAAACAGATAAGCAGCACAGATTTTATTACCATTTCTTCTCCTGCCAATATTTTATTTCCATCATTCCTTGTCTTATACAACTATCATGATTACATCAATTTCCTGTCTCGTATATATTTCTGTCAGCTATACCTTGAAAACTCTTGAACCTTCATACCATTTTGCTTGAGAAATGTTGAGAAAGTGACGTAAACCATCTAGTATGGAAATGACGTAATTGGTTATTATGTGATAATTTTGTAGGAATCAAAATGTTGGATGTCAAAAAAAATTTTGAGATAGAAATGTGGTAAAGGTTTAGAATGGAATTGAGTGATAAATGTTATCAATTTAGAAATAATTGCAGAAAATTTGGTTATGAGTAATTCATGGATGTATTTCAAAACTAATGAGGATATCAGAGGTCAACCTACTTTGAGAACTAGAAATCTTGGTTATTGATTCTTGGGAACTATTACAAGTCTATGTGAAATTTAGAGATGGAAATGAGAATTTGATTGTTTTCTATGATTATGCGAAGTTGAACCAGATATTTTGAGAGGGTGACTAGAGACAAAGAGAACGCAAGGATTTTACGTTATAGAAATTATTTTGATGATTAGGAGAAATTGTAGAATTTAAAAAGGATAATATTTAAAGATAAACATGAAGGAAATATGAAGGTTGATTTATAAAACGAGAATAAATTTTGTATGACATGGTGGTATTATGGTTGAATAAATACGAGGCTTGATTTAAACAAGTACGAGGATTCCATAAACTGGATTTGGAGGTTTCAGATCTAATTTAGAACGAGGTGAAAGAATTTGGAAACTTGATTAAATGGGTAAGTGTTGATACCTAATTAAGAGGGGTATGCTTCGTGGGAAATGTTTTGGAAGTTTGGAATTTTGCCTATGGTGATTGTGGTAAAGGTTTAGATGATTGAAGGTTATATAATTTCGAGGGTAGTCATATGAAGGTTGATTTTATATTGGGATTTGTGAGAAAATATGATTTAGCAAATGACAGACTTGATGGTATTAGAGAGAGATGATTAACTTGACTCCTTATGAAATCTTCCCTTGTTTTTCCCCAAAGTGTTTTCAATATTATTGAATCATAGTTTCCTTAATCACGACCAAATCGACTTCGATTATCTTTTCTTATCATAATTATATCTTGGTTGTACTTAATTTTGATTGTGACCCGAATCTCTATCCTTGTATGCTCGTTCTCAGACTTTGTTGAACCTGTCCTCCACATTGCCTAAATTTTGATTTTCCCAATTTGATCAACTTAGATCGTATCGAGAATAAATATTTTTAATATATATTGTGATTGGATTTTTCGTGCAAGTGACTTTCATTCTTAACTTTGATTTTGATTTTTTTCTGAACCCTTTAAAGATAATTGGTAGTTACTTTTCTTTATTTTTATGATAAGTACCAGTTTTCACATAGGATGGTAGGCTGTCTTACAGTTTTGATGATTGTTATTTTTGTATCTTTTCTAAGTTTAGCACTCTGGATTGCTTGTGTGTTTTGATACCCTATGACCAATTCGGTTAGCATGACTAGTATACCTAGATGAGACTTTCACTACCACCGTATGCCATGACCCTGTATGCCGTTCTTTTATTTGATGGTATGATTTGTTTAAGTTCTGGGACTTTGATTGTGGGGGTTTGACCTAGAGGGAGTAGGGACATTTTAATTTCGAGGACGAAATTTTTATAAGGAGGGTAGGATGTTAGCACCCTGAAATTCGGGTTAATTTTTTTTCATTTTATTTATTTTCTGATTGTTTGGTTACATTAAATATTTCATTCTATTTATTTATCTGTTAGTGTACTTTTTCATGCCATTGATATTTGGAGTATCAGGGATGTTCAACTCTGGAAATCTTCTTCACGAGTTTTGGAGTGGATACGATTACCTTCATGACGGTATATGGTGTCCCACCCAAACTTGTTCCCTTGTGCCCCTTTTTCTTCGCTGAACTTCGGGTCAAATTAGACCGTTCGATCAGTAATTGATTTTCCCACTTTTTTCCTTGATCATTTTCAGCGCGTTACCATGACATTTAAATTGGGAGCGCCAGACCAGTCATTTTCTTGAAACCAACTCCTCATTGATGATCTACTCGAGACGCTCGTCACCCATGACCTTTGTGTCCCCCTCAGATACGTCATTTTGAGCTCCATTTGATTCGCACAACTTTTCCGACACGTGACCCGATTTTATTTCACGCCACGGCGTCACATTCATTTTCCAACCTGATTTGTGGGTCCCCTGTCGACCAAAACTTGTCAGCCCCAACTATGGACATGGCCCACTTTGAGCCTACTATCCGTCCGCCACTTGTGTCCCATTTATTGGAATCCCCATGTGCTACTTATTTGCACATGATCATCAACGTCTAATTATAATTCTATTTTTTGCACGATGTCCAGTTTTGACCCAATCCGGCTCCACCGAGCCCAGTCCAGCTCCATGTTATTCTCTATCGGGACACCCTCGTATTTTCTTGCCCAAAAATATTAATTATTCTTTCTACCTATTTTTCTATATTTATCGAAATTTTCTGTTGAATTAAATCCTATAGGAATGACCAATTTTCCCCTAATTAATTCATAGCCCTTGATTCCCTTCAATTGATCCCAACCCTTGATTTTCCCCTCACATCCATAGCAGCATGCTGCCGGCCCTAACTTTGAGAGGAATACACTTTTTCCTTCTCTCCCTCTCTCATAATTAATAACACCTCTTTCTCTCTCTCCTTCCTTTTTATTTCTATTCCTATACTCAACATCAACAACACCAACACCATCAGCAACTACAACACACACCCGACCTCCACAACTTCCCCAGGCCGACCTCCCCTCCGGCGTGGCCTCGCCGCTGGCCATGGCCTCCACCCACAGCTCCTCCTTCTCCTCCTCCTCTTCCATATCATCATCTTCACCATTAACCCGAGCCACCATCTAAACATCATCACCACCACCTCCTTAAGCCAACCCGACCACCACCAACATCTTAGCCCAGTCGACCACCCCGCCGCACGTTCGCCGTGCATCCCCACGGCGCCTCCGCCGGGCCAGGACGGCCGCGCAGCCGCACAGAGCTGCACAGCAGCGGCGCACAGTGCAGCAGCTGCACAGCCGCGCAACTCCGCGCGCGTGCAGGCGCCACCGCCGGCGCCACCGTCGCCGTGGTCGGCGTGGCCGACCCCCGCGTGGCCGGGCGCACCCCCGGAGAAGGCCCCGTGGCCGTTGCTTCTCTCCCCGACGCGTATCGGAGGCGATCCGTGCGTTTGGCACGGGTTCCCGTCGTGACGAGCTCGGAAACGACGCTGAAATTGCGCCCCGTCGCAGCGACTTCGTGCGCATTTTCCCGGAGATCCGACCGTTGGATCGGCGATTTCTTCACTCCGTCGCAATCTCGGTATATCCACCTTCATCTCTGTCAATTTTCGTCCGTTAATTTTATCGTTTGATACATCAAAACCGGCCACCAATTTGACCGTTTAAATTGTATTAAATTTGGACAGTTTCGTGGGGCCAACTTCGTCAGCTTGTATCTCCTCCACCGCAGCTCCGTTTGGCGTGCTACCAGTTCCGGTGCGAAGCTGGTATAACCCTCTTACTACCCCTTCAGTTTCGTTTCATTGTGAGCTTGTTTGATTGGTTGAATTCGACGCCAAAGTTGGCCGTCCGAATTCGTAATTTCCAACTTGTAAAATTCCATTTTTGAACACGGGACCCCAGATTTCATTTCTGACACCACCATTAGACTTGTGGCGTCGTTCTGGCATGTTTTCATATAAAATTTGTTAGATTTGGAGAACGTGGGCCCGGGCACGTTTTTCGGTGCAAAGCGGGTCCCACATTCCGGGTCAACAGGACTTTTTGACGCTGGCTCATCGGAATCCAATTCCGGAGATACCGTTGAGTTCGTATCGTCATTCTGGACTCGTTGACATATAATTTGCTAGGTTTTGGTGGACATTGGGTCTGGCACGCATTTCGGTGCAAGTCGGATACCAATATCCGGGTCAACGGGCCATTTTGAGTTCGGCTCATCGGAATCCAATTCCGGAGATACCATTGAGTTCGTATCATCATTCTGGACTCGTTGACAGGTAGTTTGCTGAGTTTTGAGGACTTTGACTCCGGCACGCATTTTCGTGCAAACCGGAATTCCAAGTTCTGGTCAACGGGCCAAATTGAGATCGGGTCAACGGAATCCAATTCTGGAGATACCGTTGGGTTCGTATCGACATTTTGGTTTCGTGGACATATAATTTGTTATATTTTATTGGCTTGTTTTCTTGCACGTTTTTCGGTGCAAAACGGCTCCGACACGGACACCGTTTTGGTCCGAAATTACCTTTTTGCCCTTGTGTCCAAATTGGACCGACGGGTAGGCTATCCTAGCTAAATTGACCATTCTGGACACGTTGGCGATGTTTATTTCATCGTCCGACAATGTTTGTTGATAGTTTATCTGAGTTTAGCATTTTTCTAATTAATTAATAATTAATTCATATAATGTTCGTATTTCGGGATTAGTACAACGAAACTGAGATCAGCCAATTCCAGTGATCTCACATCGCTGAAATTGACATGTTGGACACGTGGATCACTATAATAAGATTATCAACCTTACCGATAATCTTCTTATCTCGATTTGCGTGCCGTAAGTTTCGACGTACAAATAACGAAGTACACTTTATTTTAGACTAGAATTGACCCTGATTGACCTAAGTTGACCAGTTGACCCAGAGTCAACTGTAAGTCAACACTTGACCTAGTTTGACTAGATTATTGACCGGAGTCGACCTAGAGTTGTTTGACTTAGAAGAACCTAGAATAAAATAGATTGTTGTGGATTCATTTATTACAACTTGAACACCTTGTAACCTGTGTTGCTTTAAATAGGACTCTGTGGCTTCAGTGGGACCCCTCAATACTTATCAGCTGTTCAGGTTATCGAGGCGAGTACATTCTCTGTTCATTTCATATCCTGCTTAGAATTATTTCCTGCAGTAGATTACTTTACTTGTACTGTCACGTTGGTCACACGGATTGGTACTATATGGATCCCTTCTTGAGATGTTATCCTTAGGGAGCATCGGGTACTCTATGTTTGTGCGTTTCACTTGCATGGCGTATCACTATGCTTCGTTGATTCTTCGATCACTTGTGACATATACTCTTATGATCACAGAGTCATCCTGGAATCCTTATCCCATTTATGGGTCTACTATGTATCACCTTCGGGGTCTATCACCTTCGGGGTCTACCACCTTCGGGGTCTACCACCTTCGGGGTCTGTTACATAGCATCATAACATAACCTGGCTGGATCCTTGTGTATTGATTGGGGGTACGGGGGAGTATATGTGGACATGTGAATAATACACCAGTAGTTTCTTATCAGAAACATTCCTTAGTGTCTTATCAGAATCATCCCAGGCCATTTACATGTTCATATTGTACTCTGACTCACTAGTCACATGCTAGTTCTCTATGTATAGTAGATATTTCTATTACAGTTACCTCTCTGTTTACATACTGTTTTCTTTTAGTACCTGTATCTTACTTTACTGCATGTTATATGTTTTCTAACCTGCTATGATCTGTTGAGATGTACTGTACTCGCTCCAGTCCTGACTGGACCTGTTGATAAATTTTACAGATAGCTTGGAGGTTGCCTGCTAGCCTAGAGGAGACACAGTAGGGTTTGTTTAGGTAGTTATTTCTTTTTGTCTGGAGTTGTATTTACTTTGTGGATTACTGTACCTTTATTTGAGTTTTGAAGATGTATTTCTGGGTTCATGTATCTTAGACACTTAGACTTCTATCTCCTGTATTTATTTTGGATTTTATGTTTTATCTATTCTTATCATGCTCTACCTTAGATGTGATTGAGTTGTATCTGCTATGTCACCCCCATTCGGGGAGTATAAACTGTTTAGTCTTATACTGTTAGATGCATTGAGACCTAGGACAGCGTTCTACCGCCGATACTGCGGCGTAGGCTGGGCGTTGTTACGTCCTCGTGCCCTAACTCTGGGGCGCGGGTCGTGACACTAGAAGATTTGCTCGTGGGTATCAGCTATCCCACGAGATGCAGCCTCTTTCCGAGCAATGCAGTCCGCTCCCCTGCGGCTTAGCTGATTGTACTGCAGAGACAGATCGTGAAGGTCCTTCATTATAACAGGCTTGTACGTGTCCCATGCCGCCCTTACCTTTTCCATGGCAGTCATGAGGAAGGTACGTTCTTGATCTATTGCTGAAGATAGATCGACTTGCCGCAGCCCTTGTAACTGAGCCACGAGCTGATCAGCTTCTACTAATTTTGTCTCCAGGGAGGGTTGTGGGAAGTTCAATCTGACCACGGGCACATTGACGGGCCAAGGCAAAAGATGTCCCCCTCTCTACGGCTGCTTCAACCCCTCGCTTCAGGTGGCGATAGAAACTGTCAACCACGTCCTTTGACGATTCATCCAGAACTTTCAAAGAAGACGGCGTCAAAGGAAGAGTAGCTGGCAGAGTTGAAGAAGATGTACTGGAATTTGATGCCCCTGCCACTAGGGAAACAAGTTCTGAGTGAAAGGACGCTTGAATAGCGGCTATCTCCTCCTCTGCAGCCCGAAGGATCCGGAGACTCGGTAGGGCAGAAAGGTTGACCCCCGGGGTTGGAGCAACATGAACCAAGAAGGGTGCAGGGACCATTTCTCTCCGCCCCGGCCGTTCCACTGCTAGTTCTCCCGAACTCGATCCGGTAGGAGGTCCTTCAATATAAGTTGGAGAAAAAGGGGGCATATTGTCTTCCACCAGATCCCCTCTGGTGACTTCTCCCCCTATGATGTCCATTGTTGGCAACGAAGGAGCAGGACCTGTATGTCCAGGGCAACCATCGATCAGCTTAACCCGAAGAATGTGAAGATAGAGTAAATGAACCTCCTCACTAGTCAAGACTTGACTCAGCTTACCAGGGGAGGGTTGCTGAGGCGGAGGCTCACTCACAGCCACCGTGTCCTCTTCATCAGCAACACTTAAGCCGAATGCCGTAGGTTCCTCTGTCCCAGCCTCCCCGGAGGTAGACGCAATTGGGTCAGCATCACCCGGCTAGAATTCAGCAACTTCAGGGACGGTTTCAGTAGAGCCCACGTCGCCCTGGGTTGAGACGTCAGCAACTGGAGGAACCTCAGCCGTCGCCGGAAGAACCCTGGCGGAGATAATCTCGGCACTCATATCACTAATTAAAGCGGCTAGAGCCGGGTCGACCTCGGAGACAGTAGACAGCTCTCGAGAGTCCACTTCTCTTGACGTCTACAAAGAAAAGAAGAATGATCAGATGATAGTTCAGAAAAGAAGAGCTAAAGGAGATGGTTATAATTCGATTCACCTCCGAAACGACATCAACATCCTCGCTTCTCTCCCTAATGATTGGCCCGCGGGGCTTGACCGTGGCCCGTTTTCGAGAGCAAGTTAGGCTGCCAACAGCGGACCCATGCCTGCTTCACTTTTGGGAAGGACTAGCCGCAACAGGCAGCTGATCTGCCACCACATCATCTACAAAAGGAGGAGGCAAGTTACTGGGGTCATCCTCTTCGTCCGTAGTGGTGGACTCCGAGTCTGACACATCAACTGTTCCCCTTCTTTTTCCTCATCTTGGACCCTTTTGGCTTCTCCTCCAAGCCAGTACCAACAATAAAACTGGTATTTGGGTCAAAATCATGAGGGGGCTTATTCACCATAACATGGTACAGAGCCGCCAAGTACAAAATTTGCCCTCACTCCCTGGCATCAGGTACAGAAAAGCTGGTACGGGTGTGAACTGAGTTATTATAGTGCCAAGCCCGTATGCCATCGAGAACGCTTCCTTCAAAACCCAAGCAGGAGCAGGGATTGTCCAAAAACATCTGACTGTACCCAAACTGTCGGGAGAACCGACTGCGCAAGTAAGGCTCCAGAAAGGTAGAGTTTCGGTTGCGATATACCAAGTGTGCAGGACGGATGTTCTGCAACCAGAGGAGCATCTTATCGGATAAGAGGTGAGGAGGCCCAGTACCATCAAGATGTACGTCGTTTATTTTTTCATCAGTAAAATAAGGAACAGACACGAAAAAGGTGTATCTGTCCACTCTCGCCAGCGCCATCTGGCAGGCGCACATGGTATCGTACTCCCAGGGCATACGATGATACTGGAAGATGAAAGCAACATCGGCAGTTATGTCGTCTTTCGGGCCAGGCCTCATCAAAGATTGGTAATGCATCAACAGCCACCCCCATCAGATAATGATAGGGCAGCTCAATTCGTTCAAAGTCCTTCACCGTATCACGGGCAATGACCTTGGACAAGAAAGTATGGAGGCCACGATGCACGCTGCACACCATGGCAGGAAGAAGAGCTAGTCTGGCCCCAAAGACCAGCTTTACAGTGGGAAGGATAAAGTTACGGCTGATCCTCTCAATAGAACCAGCCCCTCCCGAGACCACGCAGTTCTGCAACCATACCATCAGAAATCCTGCCAGGAGAGCCTTCTCAGACATCTGCTGGGTATCCTGATAAAAATAATTAAAGGAGTCAGATTGACTCCCAAATCTGTTGCCCATGGTTTTCACCCACTTGGCGGTCGACACCTGGTCCTGTACTTCCTCCCGGATTCGGGGACTTCGGGAAGAAACCCGGCCTGAGGCGTCTAGCTTAAAAAGGTAACTAAGCCAGGTTTTTGTTTGAGGAAGGTTCCCTTCCGAGCTATCGTCCTTCTTCTTGGACGTCTGTTGGCATGTACTATGATGACATAGTAGTTCCCGGTAGACAGCAACAAAGCCCGGAAACCGCTGCTCCAACTCCTCGAACTCTTCATTCGTAGGAGTATACACTTCAAAGACTTCATTTCTCCAGGGCAGCCTGGAGACTTCACGTATTTCGTGGAGAGCGAGTCCCATCTCCCCTCCAGGCGTAAAGAAGGTCCATGTACGATGATTATACATCTCAAGCAAAGCCATGAACAACTTCTTATTTATGGGCAGACCGTAACAGGTGCCCCGAATGGCATGATAGAGGCCAATCTCGTGCAGGAGAGTCTCGTATGTCCACAAAATCCACGTAGACAAGTTGGTCCATGAAGGGATGGGGTTCACCCAGTTCAGCAGCGCCAACCGACCAATGGGATAAGATCCCTTCTAAGCAAGCTGATTCATAAAAGTGTCAGCTTGAAAGAACCTGAAGTTGGGACCCTGCACATTTAAGAAGCTACCCGGGGCCAACCCCATCATGTAGCAGCTGATCGGTGTCCTGGTCGCGACTACTGACCCCAAGTTTCTGTTGTAGTGAATATCACCCACAAACATCCTTTGACGGCTCGGAGTCAAGGAGTCCACCATTTGTCTGTCCATTGGCAGCATGTTGAACCACGACAGCGGGAAGTGACGCTCCATCTGAGAAATGTAGATCGCCATCCCGTTAGAAAAAAAAACTCCAACTTTCAGATATGTCTAGAATGCTGGAGTTATTTACAGTCAGGGCATCTCCGAAGAGGAACGCAGGTTTCAGGTGTTGGCCCCCCAATTTCTCCGAATTCATCATACCCGAGAGAAAGTAGAAGGACTGGTTTTTGATATCTCTCAGCCTCTCCTCAGGTTCATCTTTAGGAAACTGGTTCGACACATAATCAATTAAATGATCAAACCTTACACCCACGACAGATTGGGCTCGACCTACCAAGAGTTCTTCCGCAGGATTGACTGGCAACTTCACTGAAAAAAGACAAAAGAAATAAGTTAGAAGATGGCCAGAGAAAACCACTTAGTGTGTTCTGAGCTTATGCGGCTCTGATTAAGTGGGTCTTTATACGGCCCAGTTTAAAGGAGCTTATGCGGCTCTGATTAGGTGGGTCTTTATGCGGCCCAGTTTAAAGGAGCTTATGCGGCTCTGATTAAGTGGGTCTTTATGCGGCCCAGTTTAAAGGAGCTTATGCGGCTCTGATTAGGTGGGTCTTTATGCGGCACAGTTTAAAGGAGTTTATACAGCTCTGTTCGGTGGGGCTTCATGCGGCCCAGTTTATAAGAAGCTTATGCGGCTCTGTTTGGTGGGTCTTCATGCGGCCCAGTCCATAGGGTGCTTATGCAGCCACGAGTCAACTCTCATGCGACTCGGACATGAGGCATACCCCATACGGCTCGGACATAAGACGCTCATGCGGCCCATACAGCACAACATATGCGGAATCATCACACCGAACTTTAACAGTTCAATAAAGACGAAGAATATGCCAAAGAGAAAGGCTCGCGCATAAAACACACGACATAGAAATGATGGTTAGGGTTTGAATCTATGCAGTTTTCTCCCAACATTCTTACCGTCAATGGCAGAATGAACATCGGGGTGAACTGGGATCGCTGACGAGAAGGCAACTCCTTTGTCCTTCGTCGCAGCACTGGAGGAAGCCTTGGGAGCCATTGATGATCGAAGGAGAAGAAGAGACGGCGACTAGGGCAAGAAAGCTCGAAGAAAGAAGAGAGAGTAAAGAACTTTTCTCTTCAAAAATTACTTATATTTATAGGCTGGCAGGGACATGTGAGCCGATAGACGCTTCGGGTTTCGTGCTGCCTAGAAGATAAAGCCGACCCTTAGGATTCTATCCCCTTTCATGCAAAAAAAGAATACTCAGAATCATCAAGGCAAATCTAAATATTTAATGCTGACTCTTGGGATCCTATCCAAAAGATGGTTTTAAATCAAAAAAATAAATAAATCAAGAGCAATTAATGAGAAGCCTACGTGGCACAAAGACCAGCCTATGCGGCCAGAGAAGTCTATGCGGCCAGACAAGTCTATGCGGCCAGAGAATCCCATGTGGCCAGAGAAGTCTATGCGGCATTATCACGACCCGCACCCACTGTGAGGGTACGAGTACGTAACAGCGCCCAGCCTACGCCGCAGTGTCGGCGGTAGAATGCTATTCTAAGTCTCTAACTAACCATCAACTCATGCAGTATATAGTATACTCATCATGATCAACTCCGAACGGAGGACAAGTATAAGATATGGTGTAACTCAATCACAGTATAAGTACGATAAGATAACACCGAATGTAACTAAGAAATTGAAGACAACAAAACTACTAATAAAAATAACAACAAACTCAAACAATCTCAAATACATCTCAAGTCTCAAATCTCTATATACAACTCCAGATCTAAACAGGAAAACTAAAACAAGACAGACTAACTAAACTCTCGATCACTCCTGAGTGTCGGGACTAAAGGTAGCTAAGTCATCTCCTGCTCCAAGGCAAGTAGGGCAAATGTCCTCAGGAAAATCATCTGTAATATTTTCAACAGGTCCAGTCAGGACAGGAACGAGTACAATCTCATCTAGAAAACCCAAGTAAATGACAGAGAACTATAAAGCAGTTATAGACAGTTTTATTGATGAATATGGCAGTTTATATACAGGTGATGGTATGGAGAACAGATAAGATACAAGGAAAGTAAGTAACTAAAACAAGAGAAGAATGATGGCAATGAAGACTGTAAAATAAATCTAGCTGAACTGAAGTAACATAATAAGTCCAGAATGTAAATATAAACAAGTGTAAAACCCAAGTAAATCCAGACAACATAAATCTGATACCAGGTGATTCCAGTACAGGATGAGTCCGGTATGAGGTGAGTCCAATTGGTGATCAAAGGTTCCAGGGTGAGTCCAGCCTATACTCTAACAGTGTGTTTTAAAATATCGGGATCGACATGTGAACGGCTGTAGGTAATACGGCACACCGTACACTCGGCCAAGTGTGGGATGGCTATCGTTCCAGTATAATTCCAAGGGAGTGGTTCCAGTATTTGGGAATGTTCACATGTCTACTCTAATATTTCCCCGCCTACAAGTACAAGTGAATCCAGAAAATGACACAAAATAGGTATAAGTCCAGCCAGTAAACGAATGGTTCCAGTAAATGATTCCAGGGTGGTTCCAGTAGATGGTTCCAGTAGATGGTTCCCGTAGATGGTTCCAGTAGATGGTTCCAGTAGTGATTCCAAAATAGAGGCCAGACTTAATAAGTGAGTGTCGTATGAAATGGATCCAGTAATATCAAATCGTGTTTGTAATACAGAATCAAATGGAACTAGCTACAACTGAAGTATAGTAAACGACAAGTAAATGGAAGAACTATCAGAGAACTGTACTCGCCTGCTACTCTGAAAAGAGTAGTATAATATCAGATGCCTGCACCGGAGTCACAATGTCCTAAACAGAGTAATATGGGTTATAATATGTTTAAAATGAGACAGATAATGTTTATGATGCAATCTACATAATTTCTAGGTCAATCTGGGTCAAAGTCAACTCTAAGTCAAACCTGGTCAACTGTCTAGGTCAAACTAGGTCCAAGTCAAACTTGGTCAACTCTGGATCAAAGTCAACTCTAAGTCAAACTTGGTCAACTGTCTAGGTCAAACTAGGTCCAAGTCAAACTTGGTCAACTCTGGGTCAACCCCAATCAAGTACACTAGTCAAACTAGGTAAATCCTAGTCTAGTCAAGTCTCACTAGGCCTATCCCAAGTCTATACTAGCAATCCAGCACAATTACAAGCCAACTAGGCTATACAAGCCAACCACACACCTTAACTGGGCATCCATGCCATAAACGTAGGTTATGAGCCATAGGCTAGAGGCTAAGCACACATATAGTCCATTCCACATATTTCATATACTCTCACATATATCATATATCAACTACATCTAATTTAATTTAAATAGCACACATATACCCATAGCTACATGATAATATAACTCACATATATAGATATATATGTATATATATGCATGGGTTAATAGGGAGAGGAATACATGTGTGTGATATGGTGTTAAAGTGGCAGTGTGGTACAAAGAAGTTTGTGAACAGTGGTGTGTTGATGAGTGTGTGTGTGTAGAAAGTTTAAGGTAGTGTGTAAATGAGGGTGGAGTGAACCTAGAGTGTATGTGATAGTTTAGTGTCACATAGGTAATGGCAATGAAGTTGTGTGTTAGTCTATCGGCTGACAGTGGACCAATGTGAAGGGGATGTTGTGTGTGTGTGACTAACAGGAAATGACAGTAAAGGAATCATGGTAATTGGCAGTTTATACCTAAAGCTAAATGTTAATTCAATTGTTCCAAACATCCATTGAAAACCCAAACTTCCTATATCACATAACCCACATTCCAACTTAACTAATCATGTGTGATAATTAACATGGCAAGTTAACTTTCAAATCAGTTTTATGAAGGAAGTTAAAATCAGGATTTAATCCTGACACATGCATTCAGCCACATACCCCAATTGACAATCCTAACTATAATCAATCCAATTCAAATTCCACATGTAATCCATCATTAAAATAAATTAATACACATACCCATGAGTTTAAACATGGCCATATTTAACATTGGGAATCAGTTTGAGGAAAGGGAAGAAGTTCAGAATGGGGTTTACAGGATTGAGTATCAGTCATTCCCTCTACCCATTCCCATATTCAAAATCCAATCCTAAGTGCCAAAACTAATTCTAACTTGGAAAAACCACTTAGGAGGAACTAACACATATGTGTGAAACAAAAAAAAATGACAAATAAACATCAAATTTCCAGTTCATGTGTGTGTGATCTCAATGGTGCAACTGTTCTCAGGAAGAACAGTTCACAGCCCATTCAAAAGTTCAGATTCCAATTCACTATTGCAAACCCAATCTAATCATGGAAATCCGATTTAACAGTAACTAATACATAATATATATGAATATTAAGTTGACATTAAATCAGGAAAAATAGGTATGAACTCATTTATATATCGAAATAAAAAAATAGTGCATGACAGTTCACATGGATTAATTCTCAGGTTATAGGTTCAGTTAACAGTACATATCATTTCAGTTCAAACAACATCTAAAATCCATCAATTGATAACAAAACCTAATCTAATCTTGCAAATCCTAACTAGTATTTACTAATACACATGTCAATGGATTAAACAGGTCAATTAAATACTAACATTTCAGTTAAAGGAAGAAAGGTTCAGGAATTTCATAACAGAACCTAAGTATCAGTCTAAATAGGAATTTCCAATTTCGAAATAAAAAATAAGTTAAATATACAATTTAATGGTTGGTAAATGATCCCCCACACGTGCACGTGTCCCCAGGAATCCTCTCGTGTCACCCTAGGGTCGGACATGGCGTGTTCTAGCCTCAAAATATGCACAGACACTCTGTGCACGGGCTGCGTCGTACACGTGTGCACGCGTATCCCATGCGCGACACAGGGTACGACACGACTCGTGCTCGTGCCCATGTGTTTGCCCCACATAGGGCTGAAATCGTGTCACCCTGCACCGCATCCCCGTGTCCCCATGTCTGAAATAAAAGTGCGTGTCAGTGGCCAAATCCCCCGCGTGCACAGCGCGCGCGCGCGGCCAGTGCGGCCAGTGCGAGGAGGATTTCTCCTCACACACGCAACCACGCACGCCCATCTTTTGGAAGGATGGTGGCAGATGATGCCCCAAGCTCTTCGCCAAAAATGGTGTGTCCATGTGTCCTGTGTCGGGAGTTATTGACCCCGTGATGCAGGACACAGTGCACACCGCGCGGTCAGCGTGTTCGTGTCCCGTGTGGACACAACACGACAACAAAATTAGGAAATAAACACAGAAATCAATAAGCAAGCTCTAGATCTAGGATTCTATTCAAATACATTTCAAAAATTAGAACAAAATGTTGGTTGAGGCATTACATCAAACACCTAACCTATCAAATGGATACGTGTCCGATACGGACACGAAACCGACACGAATTGTGCCCAAAATCTCGGGTCAGCTAGGGGACTCCTAGATCTAGCCCTAAATGCAAAGAAAACAGAAATTTAAATCAATTGAGGAGTTTTACCTATAGGTGCAAAATGTAAGAAAAGGCTCCAAACGGGGGGTGTTCCTCTTGATGGCCAAATGCTCCAAATGAGCCCAAAGCCGAGATTAACCTCCAGAATTATAAAATATACAGAAATTAGAACCTAATGCAAGAGACTAGGATGAAAAAGGAGATCAAATGAATAAATGGGAATTTTTGGATGGAGGAAGAATACCTCTCTTTTCTCCAAGTGTTGGAATGATAAAAAGAGGCAACCCTAATGAATAAGTATTAAATAGGGTGGGAATCCCTATATGGCTGGTCATTTAGGGTTTGGTTAGGGTTAGGGCTTCTAGTTATGGGCCATGGGCCAAGTCATAAGTCATTGAGTCATAAAATCATAAGTCATTTCATTAAACCATAAATCATGAAATGATTTCACTCAAACTAATCCTCCTATTCCAAAATTAGTCTCTAATGACTAAAAGTAGGTTAACCTAAGCTAGACTAGGGTTACCATAGCTAGGGTTAGGTTCTAGGCTAGTCCACTAGGTCTCAACTAGTCAAGATCAACTAGAATTCACCAATTCAATAAATTATCAAATGATTCAAATAAGTCAAAATGACCAAATTACCCCTAGGCTAAAAATGATAATAAATCATCCTAATGACAAGGTTAGGCCCTAGGTCATGCAGTCTCTCAGGTTTCATTAGCTGCACACCAAAATCACAATTCATGACTTAAACCATTTTTAAATAGTTTAAAATAATTAAAAATTACCAAAAATCATAATTTGAAATAAATACCAATAAATAATAATTATAATTAAAAAATTTCAAAAATACCCTCATCTGAAAAATTGGGTGTTACAGGCATGAAGGGCTTATGCGACATACCCATGCTTCTTATTCAAAGTATTTCAATTTTACAAATTGAAAACTTTGAAGGGGGTCTTGTAGAAGCATGGAAAAGAATAATAAATTCTTATGCGGCCCAGAAATTCCATGCGGCTCAGAACTTGGGGGGTTTCATGCAGCTCAAAAATCCCTCAGAGCTTCATGCGGCTCAGAAAGCTTCATGGGGCTCAGAAAGCTTTATGCGGCTCAGAAAAAGCCACGTGGCCTTATGCGGTTCGAAATAGGCCCATACAGCTGGCCATAATTACTCTGTGAAGCTGGACATTAATGCTCTGACACAAAGTGACAGGTCTGACATGATGGCTCTGACATAAAGAAGAGACGCAACATGCTTATAAAAAGAAGAGAGAATCTTCATGATATCGGACACAGTTCATAAAATCCAAAGAAAGTTCTCTATGCGGATCGCCTGTGTGGCCTTCATGCGGCTCGGACATGAGGCCCCCCTCATGCGGCTCAGACATGAGGCCACCCTCATGCGGCTCGGTTATGAGGCCACCCTCATGCGGCTCGGTTATGAGGCCACCCTCATACGGCTCGGTTATGCGGCCACCCTCATGCGGCTCAGTTATGAGTCCACCCTCATGCGGCTCGATTACGAAGCCACCCTCATGCGGCTCGATTATGGGGCCACCCTCATGTGGCTCAGTCATGAGACCACTCTTATGCGGCTCAATCATGGGGACAGTCCTTCATGCGGCTCGCAACATAGAGGCAGTTGGGACACGTGGCAGAAGTTGACTAAGTCTTAACAACTCGGATTTATTGCAACCATCATAACAGTCCAGATTTATTACAACAAACAGATCAAGATTAATCTTAACCAATCCCCAACTGCCCACTTCTCAAGGCGCAGTTACAAGGATACGGCCACGTGGCTGTACACCCCACTCATCAGAAACTCCTATAAATAGCATGGGATTATTCCTTTGCACACACAGAGAGCAATACAGAGAGACAGAGACACACAGAGCAAAAAGCACACAGGGAGAGAGCATTTCTTCGCCGGAGCCGAGGTTGTGTTCGATCATCCAAGGAGTAAGGCAGAGTTGATAACATTTTTCCGAGCCTCTACCGTCACCCCCCAGAATCCAAATTAAACAATTGTACTTAGATTGCTTTTCCAAGGTTTTGTTCCTAGGCTTTCTTTTGTAGAAGCGAGTTTGTAATTGTGAATTAAAGTTCAGTCCTCCCATAAAACTGTTCTGTTCTTTGACAATCAATGGCAAACAGTTACTAGTCTGGAATTGAGTGTACTGGGCTTCTTTATCAAGAACCGGAGAGGTTTAACTCTGGAGATAACATGAATGGTCTGGCCTGTGATATAATGGCTGGTTTTCTGAACAACAAACATCAAAGCTAGGTACTCTTTTTCTACTAGGCTATATCGATGTTCAGCCTCGATCATTATGCGGCTGAGATAATAGATGGCTTGCTCATGACCTTCTTTGTTCTTCTGAGCCAGTAAAGCATCCAATGAATGATCCATTGCTCGAATATATATCAGAAAGGGTATTCCTAAAATTAGAGGCACTAGAACTGGAGGGTTCATCAAGTACCGCTTTATGTCTTTAAATGCTTACTGGCATTTTTTTCAGTCCAAATGAAAGACAGACCTTTCATTATGAGTTGAGTAAACGGTCTACAGCGAGCCATCTCTAAAATCTCCTGATGTACACAAGCCATCCCTGAAATCCTCGTAGCTCTTTTAGGTTGCGTGGAGGACGCATCTCTTGAATGGATTTGATTTTCTCAGGATCAACGTGTATACCTTTAGAAGTAATAACGAATCCGAGAAATTTGCCACTAGAGACTCCCAGGAATGACTTGGTGGAATTCATCTTGAGTTGATGCTGGTGCATTAGATCGAAGATAGTTCTCAAGTCTTGGATGTGGTCTTCCTTTAGATGACTTTTACAATAATATCATCGACATAGCATTCAACTGTCTTCCGTAAATGATTACGGAAGATAGTACTCATAGCCTGCTGATAATTTGCACCAGCATTGTTAAGACCAAATGGCATGACAGTATAGAAATAGAGTCCCAGAGGGGTACAGAAAGATGTATGTTTCTTATCTTTTGGATGCATCTTGATTTGATTTTATTCTGAGAATCCATCCATAAAAGACATTCATTCGAATCCGTAAGTATTATCGATCATGACATCAGTGATCGGAAGAGAAAACTTATCCTTGGGACAAGCATCGTTAAGATCTCTAAAGTCAATGCAGACTCTGACCTTCTCCATTTTTTTCATAACTGGGACAACATTGGCAACCCAGTCAGGATGTTGTTCTTCTCTGACAAAACTACAAGAGATAAGCTTTTTGACTTCAGTTTCTATGGCATCCATCATGTCAGGTCCGAATCAACGTTGTTGTTGTTTGACCAGTCTTGCATCGGGCTATGGGTAGCAATCTGAGGATCCAGTCCCAGTATATCCTCATAACTCCAAGCGAAGACATCAATGTATTCCCAAATAAGCTGAATTAATTCTTGTTTATCCGCTTCTGGGAGACTTTTGTTGATGAAGATAGGTCTTGGCGAGCCTTCTTCTCCAACATCAATCTGAATTGATTGATCTTCAGTAGGGGATTCTCGTTGTTTAAAGCAAAGTTCTCACTGAGTGTTCATCCTTTGTGCCCAAGGATCTGCTTCAGGAGCTTCGATAAAATTATTATCTTCTTCTAAGAATTCAGCAGACAACATATTAGAAGATAGTGTCACCCGATGGACGTGGCCTACACTGGTATCAGAATCCCATGAAACAGAATCAGAAGAATTAGATCGCTCCGCTTTATCGGATTCAGAGGCTTCTGGAGTCGAAATTGGTGAGGTGTAACCCAATCCACACTTCATTTTGCTATAATATTGTAGTGACTTTCCTTTTGGATTAGGGATACGAATAGGAGTTCGTCTTCCCTTACCGCTATTGAGACAAGCTTTAAATTTATAGCCCATCTTTTGAGTGATATCTTTTAATTCTTGACTATAACGACGTAGTTGGAGCCTCCCGTTATCGTCATTTCCTTCCTCGCTTTCGAGCGTAGTCTTTTGCTCTCTTTCTTTACTAAAAAGTATAGGAAGTTCATCTTTCTTCCTAGAAGGAACTAAGAAGAAGGAGTCTTGCATTGGTTCAAACAATACTTCATCTTGGAAAGGTTGAATTGCTCTTATTATAAGTAGTTCGAAGTTATCTAGCATTTCTAAGTAACATCGAGTATAATAAAAGATATCAGTATACTGTAAAGGAGATGCTACTTTATTGATTTACACATTATCATTTACAATAATGTTTTTGGCCTTAGCAGAAAGCTTGGTAAGGTTGATAACCAGAGGATGAGAAGGAGAAGAAGGAGGCTTGTTACGACGAAGGCCAATAACAAGAGGCTCAGAAGAGGTGAGCTCCCTCTGTTTCGTCTTTTCAGCAGGATGTTTAGCATGAGAAGAAAGATGAATGGTCAATGTCTGAGAGAATGAAGGACGAGAAGTACGTCCTTTGACAGGAATCACAAGGACATCATCTGTATTGTCCTTATGATCTTCTTCAGTGTCCATGGGCAATACGACGTTTATGAACTCCTTTTTGTACATCCTGGAGTCAGTACAATAAGCTTCGATACCCCGAAAGGGATTAAGATCAACCACCTCTTTTATAGACCTCTCCATTAACATCCACATACTGGAAGTATTAATGAAGAGTTGACGGCACGATATTATGCTCGTGTAGAAATGGTCTTCCTAGCAAGGCATTATAGGAGCCATGATTGTCGATCACATAGAATGTGACCTTTGTACAGAGATTGCCGATTTGTACTTTCAAGCGAATCTTCCCAAAGGGTTTACTTCTACCGGAATTAAATCCCAGGATTGTCGTGATAGTTACAGAAATATTATGCACAGGGATCTTCAGAGCATCTAGTAGAGTCTTTGGTATGATACTGAGTGCAGACCCAGGATCGATCAGGATGCGGTCAACCTTCATTGTATCAATATATCCCATAAAATAGAGAGGCCGGTCATGTCGGTTATCTTCCAGCAGCATATCATCTTGTGTAAAGGTGATGTTGGGCATCAGCTCCATCATACTATGACAATGAAAGCAGGTCACAGGCTCCTCGTCTAGCTTCTTAAGGAGTGTCAGACAAGTGTCGGCTTGCATCAAAGCTTCACTCAATGTTTCTCAAGTTTTCCTTGAGAGACGCAGAAGTTTAAATATTGATAACCTTGCTGGAGCATTAGCCAGTTGAGCCAATATATAAAGTTATAAGGCTTCTCAAGTCCAAGAGATAGAATTTTCTTTAATACTTTATCGAAGCGGACATATTGTTTTCCTTTGTCGGCCGTCTTCGGTTTGGGAGGAGTTGGTTCCATTGGAGGTGATGAAGCTGATAGAATATTAACAACATGAGCAGATGATGCTGGAGGAGCCTCCGGAGCTGGAGCAGGGCTCTTTTGACCTTCTGAATAGTCTCTCAGGTAAAGTCTCCCAGACCTGGTACCAGTTAAGGCTTCTTCTTCGGATATAGGTTCGAAGGACACCACTCTTTGTTCGGATCTTCCTTTTGGACAACTTCCTTTGACAAGATGAGAAATCTGTCCAGAAACCCAAACCAGTACGAGATTGGTTGTGTAAAAGGCATAGAGAAAGAGGTACATGAGATCCTTTTCAATGATTCAGTCTGGGCGCCCTTTGTAGATTATATTCCATCTTTGTCATGAGTTCACGGGATTGTTGACTATATAGATGAAAGGCTGGTTGGTAATTGGCCTCTAGCTTTGGCAGCATTATCTCCAAAGAAGAAGAAGAATCTGCCACCGAGGTGAAGGTAGCAGTTAAATATGGAAGACATTATTTACCTAATGAAGTCTATGACATGACTTATATTTGGCTACTTTCTTGGACTTTGTGGATGAAGAAGGTGCTTCAAAGTCAGCCACTAAATCAGGATGGATCCACATAATCTCCCCTTTATCGGTTGACAGAGGTACGAGACCATCATTTCATGTAGGTAAGAGATTGACAATCTCCAGAGTAGCTTTCGGGATAGGTATGACTCCATCCTGCACAAGTTGAGTAGGAAAGTTGCCAAACTGTAGAGAAATGATATTAGCAGTTACAGTCTTCTCATCTTATTGAAGAGGGATTGTGCTAAATTTGATCATCCCTTGGATTTTACTTTTGAGCACATAGCATACTCGAGTCGGGTATCCAATAAACCTGTGATACACACAATATTTAGGATGATCAGTTTTACCCATTTCCTATGGCCGCTTGCGTCCGGCAGCTGAAGTATATTGCTCTGAATCAAGCAATCAAAGATGCTCATGACATCATGTTCGTCGAATGAGTATTCTTCTTTAGGACGTGGTGCCCTTTGTGGTGGTGCCGCTAGAGTAGGTGTTGACTGAGATTGACCTATATTGACGGCTAGAGCTTCTTTGCCTTTAACATTGATAGCCAAAGTCTCTTTGCCTTTGCAGTTATTCTGACGGCCAATGCCGTTGGATGTAGTATGTTTATCTCTGTCAAGATTAGGCATCTGAATGCCTAATTGTTTGAACTTGTCGACACTTTCTTCAGTTGCCTTGGCATTTACTATGAAGGAAGGCCAATCTTAAAACTGTGTAGAGCTAGTCCACATGCTGATTATAGGCAACAAGTTTAATTTGCATGTGTCTATAGTCAGAGCATCTAGAGTTCCCAGAGGATCTTTTAGTGTCCCACGGCAAAATCGTTCAATAAAACGTTCAGTAGTTTCATTATGCCGTTGTTTGATTTTGATGAGGGCTGACATAGTCATGTAATTTGTTCCCTCATAAAATCGTTCCAAGAATATTTGTTTGAATCCAGAAAGGAGGTTATGCAACCGCCTGGCAAACTATGGTACCAGTCGTAAGCTGTACTAGCTAAGCATCCTACAAATACTCTAGTGAGTAGAGCATCGTTTGGCTGAAGTTGATTAGTCATTACCTCAAAGTGGTTGAGGTACTGGCTTGGGGGTGTACTGCCATCAAATAGCATAATGGTAGGAGATTTGTATTTGGGTGGAAACTGGACTTCCTTCCACTCTATGGGATAAGGTTGTTTAATCCCAATCTTCTGTAGACCGTCTTTCTGTTTGAAGGCTTCAAACTGAGTATACAAAAGTTTTACGGCCTCGTTAGCATCTCCCACTGGTTGTGGAGCAGTGGACTAATTTGATGTGTTAGGAGAAGGGACTGCATGATAAGTACCACCCCCATCAACAGACTGACTTGGAGTAGCCTGAACGGTAATGAAGCAGTATAAGGAGACTGTATCCCCAGACCAATATTGACAGAAGCAGATGTCGTTATAGGTTCTTGGTTCAGAATCGGATTCACAACTGATGGAACCGTATGTTGTGCCATGATCACAGCATGCATACCTGTCATCATTTCAGCCATGCTCTTCAAACCGGCCTCCAAGACATTAATTCTTTGCTCTTGACTGTTAGAGCTAGATATGTCTTATTCCTCATTAGTGACATATGCTGTCACTTCTCTGGCCACTGAAGAGGAACTGGTAGAAAAGATGGTCCGTTCAGAACTTTCACTGTCGGCATCCAAGTCATACAAGAAACTACACCCAAGATAAGGGATAGGAAGATTCCTTTGACTGAAGGAATATTGGTCAAAGTCAGGAAGATTCCTTTGACCGATTGTATCTTGGTTAGAAGATAGATTCCTTTGACCGATTGTATCTCAGCTTCTTGATATGGTATGCCAGTAGACCCCTTCACTGGAATCACAGATCGATCCAAGCATTGTTTACTAGGGTTGCAGAATGCATTACGTCTCGGATACTTTCCACCCGCAGTGCTTTGGGATGTCATGTTGACAGAAGCGTACAATAATTCATCTTCGTCCACTATCACTGGATCAAGAATTTAAGCATAGTTCAAATGGTCGAAGACAGACCGTTTAGCCGACTGGTAGCAATATTTGATGACTACCTCGTGGTGATGATTGCAGTGATGTTCTTGTTGTGGAGCGACAAGTGGATGAGACAGCCTTACGATCTTCTGCTTCTGTGCAAGAAGTTCACGGAGATCGGTTACAATGACAGGACGAGAAGAAATCGTAGGGATGTATTCCTTGATGATATTGGGAACATGATTTTGGTTCTTGAGATGTCCTGTACCCTGAGTGTACAAGGAGGTGCTGAGTTGATTGGCATAAGTAAGAGGATTCTTGACTTTAGGAGTATTCCTCTGGCGCAAGTTGGCTGTTGGCACAGACTGTAGCTGGCACGCATTATGACTTGCTGAAGTTACTCCTGACTGGCGCCTGTTAAGATAGGCGCACAAGTCAGAGGTTGCGCCACTTGTGTCTCTGTTTAAAATACTAGCAACTTTTCTTGTTTGGACCTTAAGATACACAGGGTTGGCAGGTCCTGACTTAAATTCTTTAGAGTAGGCAGAATGCTTGTTTGTACTGTGCACCCTATTTCTGTGCGCTTAGCATGGCGCAACCGAGTAGCAGAAAGTTCATTCTAAACAGAACTTACTTTCTCGTCAGAGATTTGATTGTCTCTGTCAAGATGAGTAGAGTTTCTGCCTAAAATTTTTTTGTATTGATTGGCGCAAGGGCACAACTAGAAGTATTTTCTGCCGAATGAAGGATCGAGGAAGAATGAGAAAAGGCCAAAGGGCACTTTCCTTTGTTCTGTGCCAAGGCAGAAATAGGTGTATTCCCAGCAAGTTTCAGACTTCGGGAAGTGGAGGGATTAGCTAAAACGCATTTCCCCTAGATAGGCTATTCTCCGAGTTTAGAACTAGAGAGGGAGTAGTCAAAGGGCATTCCCCTTTGTTTTGTGCTAGAGAGGCAACAGGCACAGGTTGCGCAGAAGCAGTAATTGGTGTTGTTGAGGACTTGGGAGTCCATACGGCGTGTGCCTTATTCTTGGCAGCCATAGTTGTGCGCCTAGCACCCCCAACACTAATCATGGCTTCGTAGGCTGTTTGGTCGACTTGCACGACCAAGGTCTTCTGCGTCTTGCCGATCAACACGGTATCACATTGAGTTATCACTTTCTCATCAGAGGAGAAAGTCGTCTCCAGCAGAGTCGTCATTTTGTTTGTAAAAGCAAAAGTTTGAATTTTACTAAAATAGAAAGAAAGTACAATAGTACGATAATTTTTTGGGAACTACAACTATAGGATGTGATCAGAAGACGATCACTTTACTCCTTGGATGATGTGATATTGAAGACACAAGCCTTTGGATAATACAGCAGCACTTTAGCAGGAGATTATGATCATTAGTGATGCTTTAGAACTGATTTGAAACTCTATTTATAGAGTTCAGAAATAATTATTTTCTGAGTTGCACGCACTTCAGGTTGCGAGCCTTCTATCCAGTTGCTTGAACGGTTACTTGCATTGTTGAGCATGCGTGGCATTCTGTGAGTGAAATATGATGAGAACATAAAATATTATATTTTTATTCCTTAATGTTCATCATTTTATGCTCATTTTATGACTAAAGGTACTCATTATATTTATATTTTGCTGTAGGATGAATTTGGAGACACTATGTTCAAAATGGAGCTAAAATGCAATTCTGGACAGTTTTGACACCTTTCACCAAAATGGGCATAACTTCCTCATCTGAAGTGCAATTGAGTTCCTTCAAAATGATTCCAAAAGCTAAGATAGAGGGATAAAACTTTCATATTTTGTGATTTTTGAGATTCTGGCTACATCATGGGCAAAATTAGTCTTGAAGTTCGGTCAAAGATGTTGTAAACAGAATTAGGAACCAAAATAACTATTCTCCTATTTTTTTTATGACTTAGTCTTTTAGGTTTGAGAAGTTGTAACTTATAGAAGATATATGGGGAGATATTGTGGGCTTGAAACAACTAAATTGTGGTGTATAAAAGGGGGTAGAAATTATGAGAATAAACACACAACACAACTCTTCTCTTCTTCTCCAACTTTTCTTTTGAAGTTTTGATGAACATGTTCGGCTAAATTCTTGTTGGTCGAAGTGTACGGAAGCCTTGGAATCAATAAAAACTTGTGAGATCTAATTTGTGTTTATATGTTTGATTTGTACTTTGAGTATCAAATGTTTTCTTATGCACATTTCATGATTATCTTGTTTAATTACTAGGATGCATACTAGTTTATTATTCTTGATAATCTACTGCTAAATTAGATATCGAATCCAGAATTGTTCGATCCCTCTAATTTGTGAAGCAACCAAGATTTAATAAATTACTGCTTTGTATTTAAATCTTAGGAAAAATAACCATTCGACTAAATTAAATGCAACCGTTTGTGCTTGTGTTGTTTTGTTTCATCGATCTCATTGAGTTTAATACGCTACTATATTAAACCTTTAGCGCTTGTCTAGGGTTGTTTAGTAGTTATGGTTAATTAGGTCGCTCGTTTCTAATTAACTGTGGCTAAAGGAGATAGGAAAAGAATTCCAACGATGAATATTCATAATACATATCAATATATGGTTACATCAATGATCAGTTTCAAGATTCCAATGGTAGACGTAGACTTAGACCAACGTGTGTTATTTAGATTTATTTTCATATTCTACTTGCTCTTTTTTTATTGACTTTTATTTTATTCATCCCCCATCCTTGTTCATATAGCATAAAATTATACTAATTACTCTCTGTGGGATCGATCCTTACTCTCACTTCTACATATAATCTTAAGAGTAAAGGTTTTATTTTTGGGTGCCTTCGACAGCACACCAAATTTTGGTGCCGTTGCCGGGGAGTAATTTTAGTTAATTTTTGTGCTTTTGTGATCTTTATTTCATTCTTGTAATAAAATAATTTTTTTTATTAGCCAAAAAAAATTTAACATGACATGATGACCAATTCTCAACAATTTGGCACTTGGCTGGATCTTCCATCTAGGAACGCTAACGAGGTAAATATTTCTTCTCTTCAACAACAAATAGCTAGTTTAACTTCTCTTGTTCATCAATTGGTTGTAGGTGGTAACATGCAAACAACAATGGCTTGTGAGATTTGTTCAATAGTAGGACATCCAACTGATATGTGTCCAATAGTTGAAGACGAGCCCAGTGTAACTCAAAATTGTCCAAGTTACCAGCAGTACAAGCAACCATATCCCTATGAACAATAATCGGACCAAACTTATAATTCTGGTATGTCTCTAGAAGATATTGTTAAGTCTATTTCCACTAATACCTTGCAATTTCAACAGGAGACAAGGGCCAGTATACAGGAGATGAATGACAGCATCCAAAGACTGAACAATCAAATGAGCCAAATGGCTACAACAATTAAAAAGTTGGAGGCACAAAGTTCGAAAAAATTATCATCTCAAGCGATAATAAATCTAAAAGAAAATATAGGTACACTCGTTTTGAGAAATGGTAGAGAGGTTGACAACCTAGTAAAAGAAGCACCTACGTTGCCAAAACAAGAAGAAGAAAGAAACAGCACTGCAGATGCAAACATTCCTAATGACGACGTAGTACCTAATGCACATGAAGTTTTTGAACTTAATGACAAAAATGGATTCAATATTGTCGTCAGCGAACATCTCAAGAAAAAGAATGTGGAGCCAGCCTTGAGTAATAATTTGCATAAAATTGTTGCAGGGTTGAATAATTTTATAAAAAGTCAACAATCAGGTAATATTCCTTATATTTCATTATCGATTTCTGACAAAAGGCCTTTATCCTCTGTTTTGCAGGCCTCTATTCAAGATGTGCAACCCTTGCATAGTTATGTCAAGTGTGCATAGAGTCGAGCCAACGACATATTGAACAAAGGCGCTGCTTGGGAGGCAACCCAAGGGGAGTTTTTTTTTCTTATTCTTGCATTTTTATTTTTGTTCACTTTTGTCTTTTCTTTGCATTTAGACTTTCATTGGTGACAATGTCAGTTTTAATTGTAGGTGAGGATATTTATGTTTGGTTATTTTTTTAAAATAAATGAATTTAAAAATAAAATTTAAAATATTTTTTTTTAATTTATTTTCTAAAAAAAGGGACATTTGTACTTATGGTTTTCAGTAATTTTTGTTGTATATGTCATGAACAAGAGTTAACTAAGTTTAATAAAATTCATAACATGATTGAATGAGTAATCTTTTCAACTTAGAATTAATTAGTCTAGTATTTTTCCTTGAGAATGGTTGTGACTAAATTTGGTAGACAAAAGCCGGTGAGATTTTGAGCCTTTAGACTGACACATCAGTCCCACTATTCTTGATGAGTGATATTCTTCCATGGTTTGTTTCTCTAGAACTTGCTTTGATTCTCTTCAAGGTCACATCAACACATGCATACATGAACAAGATTAAGGCAATTTTTTTATGCTACTTAAGCCAAATACCCTTCCCTGAAATTATTTTTCCATTGGTTGAACCCCTTTGAGCCTTATTTCTTTTATTTTTGTGAACCCACATTATAAGCTTTAACCTAGAAAAAAAAATTCTTATCCAAGTCGGAAAGCTAGTAGAGCATTATGATATGTATGGGTGTATATGAAATAAGTATGGGGGTATTTTGTTGGCCTATTCCATGGTCACACCCGATTTCGATAATCAACATATACTTAAGTCAATACACAAAATATAAAAAATGTTGCTAATCATTTCAGGATACATGAAATCAAATTCAACGGACGATGTACTACATCAAACAAAGCGTCAACATCATCAAATCTTCAGAAGACTCATTTCTCATTTTATTCTGTATTTTATATTTTATTGAGTCTAGGATTTATTTTGTAAAATCAGTTTTGGTAATACTGGCTTAGGGTTAAAACTGTCCACATTCCAAAAGCCTACCTATTTACCTTTCGTATTTCTTTTTCAAAAATATATTTTGAAAATAGCCTTTACAAATGATTTTACAAATAACCAAAAACATATTTTGAAAACTGTTTTTACAAATGATTTTCAAATATCTCCTGACAGAACTCGTAACCGAGTTCGGCCCGAGTTTGGTCCTAACTCTGAACGAGTTCGGTCCAAAATGATTCAAACTTCTGTTGCCTCCAAATCAGCGAGCAACGTCTCTTTTGCGAGATATTTGCATCCGAACTCTGCCCGAACTCTGCCCGAGTTCGGTTCGAGAAAACACCTATAAATAGAGAGGAACTTTTCATTTCAAATCATTCAATTCATTCTTCATTCTCTCTTCTCTACTACTCTAGTATTTTCAAACGATCTAAGACTTTCAAATCATACCTATACATCTCTTAGCCAAAAGCCAATACTATCAGAGTTGATTTAGAATCTTTTAGTGTTTCAAGAGTGGTAAAGAGGTCGTTCCAAGTTCAACAACTTTTCCTGTTGTGGAGCTGGTCGTGCGCTCGTCACCAAGCACGGTGTGTGTTATGGAGCTGGTCGTGCGCTCGTCACCAAGCACGGTGTTGTAAGAGACTGCAAGCTCTCAGTTAAAGCTTGTGCCATAGTGGATTAACATCGAGCAAGAGTACTCGAGACTGGATTAGTCCTCTCAGAGGGATACCAGTATATATCGTTGTGTCACTAAGTTTGAATTCTCTCTCTTTATTTACTGTCTCTTATATCTCTGCCATAGTTTAATTTTTAATTGGTGATTATTTTCCGCTGCACACACGCACTCTATTCACCCCCCTCTAGAGGTGCTCAACGGTCCTACAATTGGTATCAAAGCTGGTTATATTCTTATATAACATACCTTAGAGAGTATATATATATGGCAGCCGTGAAATCTATATTCAACGGTGAAGGGCAATCCACAAATAGACCTTCCCTATTTGATGGAACAAATTATACCTACTGGAAAACACGAATGACTTTCTTTCTAAAGTCTCTCGAATTTAATCTTTGGTCAATAGTCATTGATGGTTATAAGAAACCAGCACCAACAGTGGTTGAAGGCCAGCTGGTGGAAAAGACCCATGATAAGTACACTGAAGCTGAAAAGGCTAAAGCTAGCCTAGATGCTCGTGCCATCAATGTACTATTCTATGTAATTGACAAAACCGAGTTCAACAGAGTTTCAACCGGTAAGACGTCTCACGAAATTTGGAAACTCCTTGAGGTAACCCATGAAGGGACTTCCCAAGTGAAGGAATCCAAAATTAGTAGACTGACACAGGAGTATAAATCTTTTAAGATGAAACCCGGTGAGTCAATTACACAGATGTTTACTCGTTTCCTTGATATAACTAATCATTTACAATCTCTTGGTAAGGATTACAGCAATCACGAGAAGATCAGAAAAGTACTGCGGGCTCTAACAAAGAACTGGAATCCAAAAGCCACAGCAATCATTGAAGGAAACGATCTCACCACTATGACTCTGGAAATGCTGATGGGCAAACTCATGACCCATGAACTCGACTTGCAAGATTTTGAAGAAGCAACACCAAAGGAGAAATCTATTGCCTTCAAAGCTCAAGCAAGAAAATCAACATACAATGATTCCGATGAAGAATCGTCAAGTGGTGATGAACGAGCCCTACTTGTGAAGAACTTCAAGAGATATCTAAAGTTCACAAGCAGAAAGAAGAAAGATGTCCAAGAAAGCAACGAAGATGAAACTATATGATTTGGATGCAAGAAGTCAGGGCATATGAAGAAGGACTGTCCAACCACCAAGAAAAGCAGTCCATACGATAGATCAAGATCAAGCAGAAAAGCAACATCTGGTCGAAAGTATGCCAACACAAGCATCTGGCACGAAAGCGATGCCAGTGATACAGAAGAAGAAGACAGACCCTGCGGCAATGCAAATGTTTGTCTCATGGCATTTGATAAGGTATCATCTAACCCTTTGTTTGATGATTTTACTTTCGATGAATTAGAGAATTCCTTTAGCGAACTACTTGAAGATCATAAAACTGTGCTCGACAAGTATAAGCAATCTCAAAAAGAGATTAAGGCACACACAACCGAGATAGCTAGACTGTCCAATCTGATTGAAGATATTAAAGAGACATCTACTACCGGTAACACGGAAGAGATAGCCAAACTCAAGGTAGACTATCATGAGGCTATCCTCAATATTGAAGAGAAAGAAAGGGACTATGTCAAAATACAAAAGCTTTATGATATAGAGAAGAAGATGCACTTAGTAACTGAACAAAGACTCCTAGATATGACTGCTAGATACGAAGAGTCTATTGCGATTTCTAAAAAGTTAAAAATCAAGTTAGGCAAACAGGCAATACCTGTGACACAGCCTAAGATTAGTCCAAATGCTAAGCATACACCTAAAAGGACTAAACACAAGAAAGCATAGAAGAAACACGAACATCATCATGCTTTTACTTATAGGTTCTCCAAACAAAACAAGCTTGCAAACACAGTTTCTACCACTAAACTGACTTGCACATATTGTGGTACATACGGACACATATCACAATATTGTCTTACAAGAAAGCTTGTTGACAACCATACTTTAGTCTAGAGACCTAAAACTAATCTGTGTGGACCCTTCAGAAAATGGGTACCAAAGGATTCATCTACTTGTCTTGTAGGTGGACCCTCAACCCTCTCATGCTAGAAGCAAATGGATCCTCGATAGCGGATGTTCGTGACACATGACTGGTGATGCATCCTTATTCGCTACGCTGTCGATGAAGAAAGAAGGATACGTCTCCTTCGAAAATAACTTGAGAGGTAATATAATAGGTAATGGTACTGTAGGTATTTCTCCTTATCCAATAATAAAGGATGTTTGTCTAGTAACAAAATTGAAACATAACCTATTGAGCATAAGTCATTTGGCAGATAATGGTTATGGTATCAATTTTGTGAAAGATAAATGTACCATATATGATATGTCTTTTGGTGATCCCGTATATAAAGGGATTAGAGAAGACAATATTTATGTTTCCTTTTTGGAGAATACTAATAATGCAGGAAGGTGCCTAGTAGCCAATCAAGATGAAAGCCGGCTATGGCACATGAGACTAGGACATGCAAACATGGATACTATCTCACGTCTAAATACAAAGAAGTTGGTAAGAGGACTCCCTAAAATTCCATTCAAGAGAGATATGGTATGTGCTGACTGCGAAAAGAACAAAGCACATAGGTCTACTATTAAATCCATCAACGCTGTAAGTACTTCGAGACCTTTGCAGTTAATTCATATGGATTTATTTGGTCCTAGTAGAGTCGCCAGTCTTGGCGGTAAACTCTACGCTTTTGTTATTGTTGATGATTTCTCTCGATTTACATGGGTTTATTTCTTATCAAACAAAAGTGATGCAATTTTTGAATTTCAGATATTTTGTAAAAAGGTACAAAACGAAAAAGACTTCATGATTACTCGTATCCGAAGTGATCATGGTGGCGAATTCGAAAATTCTGGTTTCAAAAAGTTTTGTGATGATAGTGGATATTACCACGAATTTTCTTGTCCTAGAACTCTCCAACAGAATGGTGTTGTGGAGCGGAAGAATCGTACTCTAAGCGAAATGGCTAGAGTCATGCTGAATCAGTATAATCTTCCTAAATATTTTTGGGCAGAAGCTGTTAGTACAGCCTGTCATGTTTTAAATAGGGTGTAAATTCGACCAATCTCGAAGAGAACACCATATGAGCTTTGGGTTGGAAGAACTCCAAACATTTCTTATTTCAAAGTTTTTGGTTGTCGCTGTTTTATCCTGAACACCAAGGATAACTTGGGAAAGTTCGACTCCAAAGCAGATGACGGGATATTTCTCGGATATGCTGCTAAGAGTAAGGGATATAGAATTTTCAATAAAAGATCTATGATTGTTGAAGAGACTATTAATATTACCTTTGATGAGTTAAATAGTCACAGATCTAGCGACAGTGATGATGAAGATTCTCATACAAAGACTAAGAAGAGTTCTGAGAAAGATCTGACCCAAGATGCAAGGACTGATAAAAGTTTCGAAGATGCAGGAACTGAGAAGAGCCTTGTGAAAGATATGGCCCAAAGATTTGAATCATTGAGATTCAAGCTAGATCATCCAGAAACTCTCATTATAGGTGATATATCCAAAGGTGTAAGTACACGTTCATCTCTTAAAAATTTTGAATTAGCAGCAAATGTAGAATTTATTTCAAAAATAGAACCTAAGAATGTAGATGATGCTTTTACTGATGAGTTTTAGATTTCTGCCATGCAAGAGGAACTTAATCAATTTGAGAGAAACCAAGTTTAGGAACTTGTTCCTAAACCAATTGGTCAATCTATAATTGGTACCAAATGGGTGTTCCGAAATAAACTCAGTGAAGATGGACAAGTTCTACGCAACAAAGCACGTCTAGTGGCACAAGGTTATAATCAAGAAGAAGGAATTGATTATGATGAGACCTATGCTCCTGTTGCTAGACTAGAAGCCATCCGCATGTTTTATGCATTTGCATGTTTTAATGATTTTAAACTTTTTCAAATGGACGTGAAAAGCGCATTCTTAAATAGATTTTTGAAAGAAGAGGTTTTTGTAAAACAACCCCCTGGTTTTGAAGATTTTAAAAAACCTGATCATGTCTTCAAGCTTAAGAAAGCACTTTATGGACTCAAACAAGCACCTCGTGCTTGGTATGAACGCCTAAGCGCCTTCTTACTTGATAATGGATTTTCGAAAGGAAAGATTGATACTACTTTATTTATAAAATCCATGAATGATGATATTCTTCTAGTGCAAATTTATGTAGATGACATTATATTTGGTTCTACTAATGAAAAACTCTGTCAAGATTTTGCCAAGTGTATGCAGAGTAAATTTGAGATGAGTATGATGGGAGAGCTAAACTTCTTCCTAGGACTTCAAATCAAACAGCACTCGAAAGGAACATTCATCAACCAAGCTAAATACACGAAGGACATACTGAAGAAGTACGACTTCGAGAATGTAAAGCCAATCGGGATGCCTATGGCTACATCTACAAAGCTTGATGCTGATGAAAGTGGCAAACCTGTCGATCAGCGTAAGTATCGAGGTATGATTGGTAGTTTATTATACTTAACTGCTAGTCGCCCTGATATTATGTTTAGCGTTTGCATTTGTGCACGTTATCAGGCAAACCCTAAGGAATCACATCTTAGTGCAGTTAAGCGTATCTTTCGATACCTTAAAGGAACTTCTACAGTTGGCTTATGGTATCCCAAAACTAAATCCTTTGACCTTATAGGTTACTCGGATGCAGATTTTGCTGGATACAAAGTGGACCGTAAAAGTACCAGTGGCACATGTCATTTCTTAGAAAAGGCCTTAGTCTTTTGGTTTAGCAAGAAACAAAATTCAGTAGCATTATCAACAACTGAGGAGAGTATATCGCCGTAGGACGTTGTTGTGCTCAGATTTTGTGGATGAAGCAAACCTTAGAAGACTACAATCTGCACTACACTAATATTCCTATTTATTGTGACAACACTAGTGCTATAAATCTGACTAAGAATCCTATTTGTTATTTACGCACAAAGCACATAGAAATTAGACATCATTTCCTTCGTGATCATCAACAACACGGGGATATCTGCCTAGAATTTATTGACACTGATCATCAACTAGCAGATATATTCACTAAACCATTGGCTGAAGACCGTTTTAACATTTTGAGGCGTGAGCTCGGCATTCTTGAATTCTCAGACTCATAATGTATATGGTAATTAAAATTGAATTTAATGACTTGATACTTTATTTAACGAAAATTGTTTTTGGGTACAAACTTAAAAAGGGTATGTCTGTCACCACGGCTACGGTCGAAGCGAAGCGGTATTTAAGAGTTTTCCGGTGAACCTCCGTTAGCTGGGACAACCCCTACAGTTAACCCAAAAATAACAGTCGTTATTTAATATTTCAGTCAAAGTTATTAATTTCTACTTTTAAACCTACCAGAATGTATTGACTGTCTCGGGAATGCAAGTGGCCGAACTCGGCCCGAACTTTGACCGAGTTCGGACCGAATTATGACCAAGTTCGGTCGGCGCTGTTATTAATTCCAGAACCGAACAGCCGGCTCTAGTGCCTATAAAAACCATCCTTTTTTCCACTTTTTCCACACAACAACTCGCAAAAATTCCTCCTCTCTTCCTAGAATCTCCTCCTCCATCCTAGCAAGGTTCCGAAGAGATCTAGTGGACGATCATCTTGTTCCTCCTTCCTTTTTTTCTTCAAAAAGGTACTTTCTCTATTTTTTTCATGGCCCCCAAGCGTCAAAGAGGAACCACTTCCCAAGGTGCCTCCTCTTCTTCTGAATACACCCCTGCTAGTCTATTCAGTCCAGCACGACCTAGAGATCCCGATGAATATGACTCTACTTTGTTCCTGGACAAAGATTTTTCAGATCTCTGGTTCGACTCTTTTTTTGGTCGTCGTATTTGTAATGGAGCTTTTGTAAACTTTACTACTTTCTTTGAGTACGCTCCAACTTTTGACCAACTTGGGTACCGAGATTTTATCGAGGTACAAGAAAATATTTATGACAATGTCGTCCGTATGTTTTACTGCAACCTGCAAGTAAAACCAAACGAAAATTTCTATTCTTGCGTTGCTGGGCAAGAATTGGAATTTAGTGCCACCGACATCAGCAAATTCTTCCATATTTCTGATCTTGGTGATGCCTTAGTTGACATCTATCATATTCAATTCCCTGCTGATGTCATTCTTGCTTCCTTCAGGGAACTAATCTGTTATCCTAACCCTGTTCCCCGTAGAATTTTTGCCAAGAATTTGAATCAAACCTTCTATGAACTTTATCGTATGGTTTTCTCCGTACTTCTTCCAAAGAAAGGTTCTACTGAAGAAGTAACCTTTATGGAATTATCTGTTTTGTATCATATTCACTTTGGCATCCCATTCTCTATTTCCAAAACTGTGATGTCCTGGATGCTTAACTACAGAAATGCAGGTAGGAATCTAGTATATCCAATGCACTTAGCTTCTATCTTTCGACATTTCGAGATTGATCTTGAGACGTGTGCCATCTCCTTCACTCCTGTCGAGCTGACTAGATCTCGTCGATTTCCTGCTCTACCTCTGCCTCCTGGAGCTCATCCTGCTCCAGCTGCTGATGCTGAGGTCCCTCCTGCTGATGCTCCTCCTGCTCCAGTCCCTGTCCCAGGATTTGATCCGACGTTCTATCAGCGCTTTGATGACTTTGTTGCTGTCTCTACGCAACGTCTTCAGGATTCGGAGTTCCGACGCATTTCTCAGGCCCAGGTGCTGAAAAATGGCATTGCTGACCTCCACTATAGCCTGGCTCATGATCCTGTCCATCTAGTCACCATCTTACCTCACCCTGCTTTTTCGGGTCCTCGATTTACTGATGAGGCTTTCTTTCAGTATTTCGACCCAACTACAGCCTACTTTCCTCATGAGACTCCTGGTGCAGACGACCCCACGATGTGACGTGGATTCAGCTATGAGCTAGTGGACATTTTGTTAGATGCTGATCAGTTGATGTAGTTTTTTTTTATTTCATGTCTAAACTGATTAGGTAGACATTTTTTCAGTTGTACTTTTGGATTATTAGTAGAAATTTTCATAACTGTTTCAGTTTATTATGAGATATTTCTTTCTATATTAGTTATTTCCATATGTCTTATGCTGTGTTTATGTCTTTTTGCTTCACTTTGTCTTGTGTTTGTCTATTGTTGGCTTCACATATTACGGGGGAGCCAAGTCATTTTACTACTTGACAAAGGGGGAGAAAAAGAGTACAATACCAAAAAGCAAAGCTTATAGCAAAGCTTATACAAATCCAAATCCAAAAACAAAATCAAAACATCTTATTTTTTTCAGGTATTTTGTATTTCGTTCTATTTCATATAAATATATTTTGGTATAGACTCAAGTTTGTCAATTATCAAAATGGGGGAGATTGTTGGCCCATTCCATGGTCACACCCGATTTCGATAATCAACATATACTTAAGTTAATACACAAAATATAGAAAATGTTGCTAATCATTTCAGGATACATGAAATCAAATTCAACGGACGATGTACTGCATCAAACAAAGCGTCAACATCATCAAATCTTCAGAAGACTCATTTCTCATTTTATTTTGTATTTTATATTTTATTGAGTCTAGGATTTATTTTGTAAAATTAGTTTTGGTAATACTGGCTTAGGGTTAAAACTGTCCACATTCCAAAAGCCTACCTATTTACCTTTCGTATTTCTTTTTCAAAAACATATTTTGAAAATAGCCTTTACAAATGATTTTACAAATAACCAAAAACATATTTTGAAAACTGATTTTACAAATGATTTTCAAATATCTCCTGACAGAACTCGTAACCGAGTTCGGCCCGAGTTCGGTCCGAACTCTGACCGAGTTCGGTCCAAAATGATTCAAACTTCTGTTGCCTCCAAATCAGCGAGCAACGTCTCTTTTGCGAGATATTTGCATCCGAACTCTGCCCGAGTTCGGTTCGAAACACCTATAAATAGAGAAGAACTTTTCATTTCAAATCATTCAATTCATTCTTCATTCTCTCTTCTCTACTACTCAAGTGTTTTTAAACGATCTAAGACTTTCAAATCATACCTATACATCTCTTAGCCAAAAGCCAGTACTATCAGAGTTGATTTAGAATCTTTTGGTATTTCAAGAGTTGTAAAGAGGTCGTTCCAAGTTCAACAACTTTTCCTGTTGTGGAGCTGGTCGTGCGCTCGTCACCAAGCACGGTGTGTGTTGTGGAGCTGGTCGTGCGCTCGTCACCAAGCACGGTGTTGTAAGAGACTGCAAGCTCTCAGTTAAAGCTTGTGCCATAGTGGATTAACATCGAGCAAGAGTACTCGAGACTGGATTAGTCCTCTCAGAGGGATACCAGTATATATCGCTGTGTCACTGAGTTTGAATTCTCTCTCTTTATTTACTGTCTCTTATATCTCTGCCATAGTTTAATTTTTAATTGGTGATTATTTTTCGCTGCACACACGCACTCTATTCACCCCCCTCTAGAGGTTCTCAACGGTCCTACATATTTAATTTCTAGTTTGGCTACATATTTTCAATCTTAAATTCTTGTGTCCCATCATGATTGAAAAAAAAGAAAAAGAAAAGAGAACTGGGGAAAAAAATGAAAAAAAAACGAAAGAAGAAGAAGTAAAAAAGAAAAAATGTGTTGGAGGAAATAACTTTTGATATCCATCTTCATGATTCCTTCCAAAATTTCAAATAAAGGGATATATTGAATGCTTTGAATGGAGTGATTGGTTTTACATATTTTATATATTCGAGCTTGAGTTAAATCATTTTTGCTCCACTAGTTTTGATGACTTTTGAGCTACACTCCCAAAATATATCCTACCTTTTAAACCTAATCCCCGCTACAACCCATAAAAAGTCCTTATGATTTATGTTATGCATGTGATCCAAGTGGTAGAGAATGAGAAGATATGCAAGCTTATGGTAGATCATTTCTATTGGAATGAATTTGAGAGAAACACTTACCCTTCAAACCATGAGAGCTGAGTGTTTATTCCCGTGAGAGTCTACCAACTTAGTTTACTCTATCTTGACATAAAATTACTTACTAATTAATTAGAAGTTGTTTAAGAATATATTTTCATGATAGGTTATGAGTTTTAAAGAGCTTGGTTATTCTTTATTTATGACATTACAACCTTAATTTTTATTTTGAAAAAAATAAATTTTGAGTTTTGTTCGAGGACGAACAAAAGTTAACTGTGGGGGTATTTGATGAGAACATAAAATGTTATATTTTTATCCCTTAATATTCATCATTTTATGTGCATTTTATGACTAAAGGTACTCATTATATTTATATTTCGCTATAGGATGAATTTGGAGACACTATGTGCAAAATGGAGCTAAAATGCAATTCTGGACAGTTTTGACACCTTTCACCAAAATGGGCATAACTTTCTCATCTGAAGTGCAATTGAGTTCCTTCAAAATGATTCAGAAATCTAAGATAGAGGGCTACAACTTTCATATTTTGTGATTTTCGAGATTCAGGCTACATCATGGGCTTGAAGTTCGGTCAAAGATGTTGTAAACAGAATTAGGAACCAAAATAACTATTCTCCTATTTTTTTATGACTTAGTCTTTTTGGTTTGAGAAGTTGTAACTTATAGAGGATATATGGGGAGATATTGTGGGCTTGAAACAACTAAATTGTGGTGTATAAAAGGGGGTAGAAATCATAAGAAGAAACACACAACACAACTCTTCTCTTCTTCTCCAACTTTTCTTTTGAAGTTTTGATGAACATATTCGGCTAAAGTCTTGTTGGTCGAAGTGTACTGAAGGCTTGGAATCAATAAAAACTTGTGAGATCTAATTTGTGTTTATATGTTTGATTTGTACTTTGAGTATCAAATGTTTTCTTAAGCACATTTTATGATTATCTTGTTTAATTACTAGGATGCATACTAGTTTATTATTCTTGATAATCTACTGCTAAATTAGATATCGAATCCGGAATTGTTCGATCCCTCTAATTTGTGGAGCAACCAAGATTTAATAAATTACTTCTTTGTATTATTAAATCTTAGGAAGAAACCATTCGACTAAATTAAATGCAACCGTTTCTGCTTGTGTTGTTTTGTTTCATCGATCTCATTGAGTTTAATACGCTACTAGATTAAACCTTTAGCGCTTGTCTGGGGTTGTTTAGTAGTTAAGGTTAATTAGGTCGCTTGTTTCTAATTAACTGTGGCTAAAGGAGATAGGAAAATAATTCCAACGATGAATATTCATAATACATATCAATATATGTTTGCTTCAATGATCAGTTTCAAGATTCCAATTGTAGACGTAGACTTAGACCAACGTGTGTTATTTTGATTTATTTTCATATTCTACTTGCTCTTTTTTTATTGACTTTCATTTTATTCTCCCCCATCCTTGTTCATATAGCATCAAATTATACTAATTACTCTCTGTGGGATCGATCCTTACTCTCACTTCTACATATAATCTTAAGTGTAATAGTTTTATTTTTGGGTGCCTACGACAGCAAACCAAAATGCGCGTGGATGTGGATAGTGTAGTGGACATGTTCTTTGAAATTAGAGGCATACGCACCACGTCATCTTGCTTCTGAACAAAGGCGCCAACACGCTAGGTGGCGCGAGCGGGCAACTTGACGTTTGGCGTCTTTGACTGGGTCTTCTGTGCTATGATGATTGATCCTCACACTTCTTGATAACTTGTGTGAGCTAGCTGTCATCATTAATTGCATATCGACAAAATCTCCTCGAGCGCCGCATTGTACGGGATTTGAATAAATTTTCTTTGACTAACGAGCTGTCAGTAATGCTGGCAACCGTTACAGTTTCTCGAGGAAGCTTGCCACGTGAAACTTGTACACCCTAGCATAGGCACAACCTGAGACTGGTGCAACCTAGTGATCTGGCGCCACTTGATGCTGGTGCCTTGTTTAGAGGGGCGCCTATTAATTTTTAGGCTTCTACACCATACCAACGCCAAAAAATTTCGGCCACCATAGCCATCAGCAACCAAAAATAACCAGCACCACCACCACTAAATTAATAACACTTACCCGCCGGAGCCATTCCCTGCCGCGACCGTCGCTGCAGCCTGGCTCTACGCAAAGCCACCGCGCGTTCGCCTCCTCCACGCGCGTTTGCCTCACTTGGTGTCCTCCATCGAGCCTCGCCCAGTCGACAAATGCCGTGTGCTGCACCGGAGCCTCCCACGTCCGGTCCTCGCGTGGCCTCCGGAGAGAACTACCGGTGAACGTGCTCCCCGCCGCGACCACCGTGGCCGAGACCCCTCCGCCATCGCTTCTCTTCCGGTAAGCCCTTCCTTCATCTCTCTGTTCACTCTTCCTCTTCTCCCGCTCCCTCTAACCCTTCCTTTTCCTCTTCGTCATTTCGTTGCTGCCGTGTTTTCTCTCTTCCTTTCATTCCTTTTCTAACAAAAAGGGAGAGGAACACTCTGCAGCAGTTGCTGCATTAAATATCTTGTATTTTTTTTATTTTCTTTATTGTTTGTTTTCTTTGTTTCTTTTAGTGTTATTATTTTTATTAAGTTATTGTTAGTAATAAATTATGAATGTTTTGTCAAAAGCATTTATGTACTAATATTAGAAGTATATTACTTTTTTTGAAAGTACATATAGTATTAGCCGATTTATCATTTTAGTACCATCAGTATCTCTTTTGTAAGTATTATTTACGGCTATTAATACGTTTATAATATTTTCTAAATCTAGAACAAATATATATATATATATATATATATATATATATATATATATATATATATATATATAAAAATATATATATATAAAAAATATATATATATATATAAAAAATATATATATATATAAATATAAATATATATATATATATATATATATATATATATATATATATATGTCACGACACGTACCCGTTTTTTTTTAAAACGGATACGAGACGTGTCCAAGCCAGCCTACGCCGCAGTGTCGGCGGTAGAATGCTGTCACGGCCATGAAGATCAAATCACAAATAATTCATTCACATAATTAATTTAACTTACAATGATCACAAGTTTTACATTTGTAGAAAAATATAAACTTGTACAAATAAATGAATGACTACAACTCAACTATCTAGCTAGTCTCTAGGCTTTTGTCTGCAAGTATTCCCGTATCTCCCATGCTAAGTAAATCCACGGCTAACCTGAAAAATATTGGTTTCCAGTCAGGAATGGAACGAGCAAAATTCACAGAATGCAATTTCAATAAAGAAAATGACTATAAAACAAAGGTTAGACACCAATCATGAGTTTTGAAAATAAACAAGAAATACAAAAAATCAGTAACAAATAAATAGACACAAAATACTTTTCCCAACAGTTAGAAGTACCTTTGATATGTGATCAGTCTGGGATACTACACCGCACGGTCTACGAGGTCTACTTGCATAAAAATAAATACGGTCTACAATGTCTACTTGGAGAAAAATAAACACGGTCTACAATGTCTACTTGCAGAAAATAAACACGGTCTACAATGTCTACTTGCAGAAAATAAATACGGTCTACAATGTCTACTTGCAGAAAATAAACACGATCTACAAGGTCTACTGCATGAAAATAAACACGGTCTATAAGGTCTACTGCATGAAAATAAACACGGTCTACAAGGTCTACTGCATGAAAATAAACACGGTCTACGGTCGGATCACACATCCTTGGTACTTCTCATTCCCGACTCAACAATTTATAATAGAGTATAAAAATCACATAACCAATGACCAATCAATGAAATATAGTAAAGATCAATATCGAAATGCAGACAATAAACTGTACTCGTCTGTGGTCCTCTGCTGGTGAAACCGACAATCTGAACCACTCAATGTGCCCCAATAGTCAAAAACCCGTACAACAGTCCCCGGAAGCTGAAATAAACATTACCAATGTTCTCAGAAAAGTCAAAATAGCTAGGATTGCCTGTACTTAAGTCCAATTCTGGACACAGGGGCAAAACGATAATTTTGGGTCAAAACGTTATCCGTCGTTGGACCCACTTTACACCGAAAAGCGTGCCAGAGTCAACGATCACTAAAGTCGTCAAACTACATGTCTACGAATCCAGTTTTTCGATACGAACCCAACCGTATATCCTAAGTTAGATTTCGGCAGGCCGTACACGAAATCGCCCATTGAGTGGAACCGTGGGGCCCGTAAAACAGTGATTTTATCAACTGTCTCAGAATTGGACCAAACTTGGCATACAGGACCAGAAAAATAATACGGTCCTGTTGGCGTAACTTCTGTCTCGATCTGACAAGCGTGCACAAAGTAATTGAGAAATTTGCACAGAGGCCGATACGATGAATTTTGACGGATACGCATCAAATTCGTCGTGCACACGCGACTAATTTGAATTCCGTCAAAGCCCACACGACCACGAAACCATTATGCAACTTTCGATGCTTTCGGTTCGCGACCACGTTGCCCGGATCGGCGGGACACACGTCTTGTGGATGAATTTTATTGATTTTAAAACAGGTTTTCGTCAAAGTTCGGGATTCGATTTCTCGACACGTAGTCGATGATTTCCAAATCCGAAAAAAGGTTCATGAAGTCCTATATGTTGTCTATAATCATGTTCAGGTGGAATTTCTAAACAGCTACTAGATCGATCAGAATCGATCCGCCAGTGTGGGTTCATGGATTGTTATACATCCTATTTTTGGGACAGATTTTTCGTCGATTTCGACCCAGTTTCTTTTCGAATCTGGATTGATTCGGATCCAACAAACTAGATGGGTTCCTAGGGGGTTATGTTGGCTTTCTAAGCCAATTTATAGATCAAAAAATGGTTAAATATAGGACGAGAAATATACCCGTGAAGTTGGACTTCCGAGTACTGCTGCTGCTGTTCGCACGCGGTTGTTCTCGGCCAGCCGATGGCCGACCTGCGGCGGCGCACGGCGGTGGCTGCGCGCGCGCACGGCGGAGGGGCGCACGTGGGAGCGGCGTTAGGGTTTCGCTTTCCTTCCTCTCTCTCGTTTCTCTATCGACCAATAACTATATACACATACACGAAATTGGTACGGGTCTGGGAAAGCTCAGGTACGGGTCGACTGTTATGGGGGCTGGGCTCCAGACTGGGTTTGAGGGTTGGGGTCAGGCCGGGCTGGGCCTGGCCTGGTCGGGCTTTGGCTGGGTTTGGGTCTTTCTTTTTATTCTTCTTTTCTTTTTAATACTTGTATATATTTATTTATACACACACATACATACACATATATGTACACACAATTGTTGTTTATACACATATATACGTACCCATATATATTATATTTATATATACATACAAATACTCACATATTATATACATATTTATATATTTATATGTACACATTCACGTATATATATAATCCATATATTTATATATACGTACACATACACATACACATTTATAATATTATATATTTATAATTCCAATACACAATTATATATCGTATATTAGTATATATATATTCTTATTAATACAAGCTACAATAATGTAATATATATATATAATGATATATACCTATATACCATAAATACAAACACGAATAGTAAATATTGCGTATAATCGATATTTGAAATCCGATCATTAATTTTATATACCGAAAATTCACAAATAAAATACATGGATATTTTATATATAAATAAAAGCCTAATTTTCATATACCATAAATACACTTCTATATTTATATATAACCTAGATCATTTCCACAAAATCTAACATATTAGTTAAGGAGAAATATTTACTATATTATTAAATAAAATATTATTTCTAATGACAAGCACATATAATATTATATATATATATATATATATATATATATATATATATATATATATATATATATATATATATATATATATATATATATATATCTAGCAATTGTTCCTAGAATTGTCTCCAAAATTACCAAGGTAAAATACCAATACAGTATGCGTCTATACTGACATCTCTGGTCACACTGCAACACCTCATGGGCTTTGGACTTGGTTCGGGCCCAGTCCGGACTAGTTTGATACGACCGGGTCACCTATATGTTAAATAATATTAATAATAGATAATTAAACAATTTATAATGTCATGTCACAACTTGGCCTGGTTTTCCTAGTTAGGACGTCTCTATGGCTCGGTCTTCCCTACCATGGCTACTACACTAGTCGAGACACACTATTGTACTACTCGTGCCATGATTCCTGGCCATCTTGTACTCCAATTCATAACCATAGCTAAAATCATCTATCGTAATAATTAATTAAAATAATTATTTATAAATTCCAAAATCACTTATTTAAATCAAATAAATAATAAAAATATTTTAAAAATTTCTGGGAAGGGAGGCTACAAATCTACCCACCTTAAAAATAATTTCGTCCTCGAAATTCAAATTCATAACTATTCCTTAAAAATCACATTCGACTATTACCTTGATCTCTTCAAATTTAATTTCTCCAAAAATATTTTATAACCCTCTCTAGCCATTTGTATTTATGAAACCCCGAGGACTTCTACCCACCTTTGGTCACACTACTCCTCAAACATGGTCACCAAAATATTATAACATTCTAACTTGTGTCTAATAATTTTACCAAGGATATCTACTGCATACGACGTCTATAATCCTCTTATATCTATCAAGCAACACAAAATTTAACAAGCAATAATTTACACAAGTAGCCAGGAATATTGATAGATTATAATAAGCTTGGCCATTCGTCGCTCCGAAATAGGAAGGACAGGAAGATATGGAACAATTATCGAGAGCAAATATAACGTTTCAAGAGCGGCAGAGAGTATCCAATATTACAGATAGAAAGGAAGTTTATGAACCACTGCCTTATTTGCTAGATTGGGCTACTCTAGTCCAGTCACTTGCTAAGTCTAAGAATCCTTCGTTTCTCTGAGAGTCTCGCAATCCATGCAATACAAAAATTCCGTTCTCGAAATTAATCTAAACAAGGTTATATAATAGAACGGAATTTGAGAAATCAAGATTGTGATCTTTCCCGTGGTTATTTAAACACACGAGTAAGGATTATAAATGCAATACAAGATTGTATCTCGACTTCCAGGTAGATGGAATAATGGTTACGAATGACACCATATTCTAAGAGATGGAGGCTAAATGATCGGTATAGGGACCTATCTCAAATAGTTCAGTTCTATAGTCCAAATATGGTGGTGTGCATGGATGGGTTCTACTAGGCCTTAATGGGTTCTCTATTTGGACATCAGTCGTTGGTTGGATGAACATTGGATTTCGATCTATAAGGATTGGACAAGATCCCAATGATGAAACTCTTCCTACTAGATTAGGGTATCCTAGATTAGGTTTCTATCCAAGGGTTGAGCTAGTTGCCCGTCCGGTTAGTTAGCTAGGTCCCTAAAGCCCAAAATGCGCTTTCAGTGACTTTTGTGTTTAAGTAGCACATGGGGCCTCAATTAGGTAGTACCTTAGTGGCAGGCGTGTAGTGGGCTTCGAGTTGATCACAACCATATATTGGGTCGAATAAATTGAGTCAAGGTTGAGGCTCTAGTGGAAGTTGGAAAGTATATCGGTACTATAGTAAGGGTTTTAGCTAGTCCTTTTGTCCTGAAAGTCGTACCATAAAAATAGAGTACAAGGGGACATCTTTGAGTGGGACATGATATACCTAGGGGAAGGTGGACTCGTCTAGATCTTGCATATAAAATTTGTTGGAAGATAACAGCTGGTCTCGTGCTCCGAATACTAATGGCACGGCCGGGGCACAGTCTAAATGGAAAGTGGGAGTCCAACGGCACTAATCATCATCCTAATAGAAGTTATTCTAATCACTCGGTAATCCTGGTACATCCTAAAAATTTTAGAAGGCTTACAGTCTACCCACCTTAGAAGCTATGATATGGTTTTAGGAATAATGAGGTTAGAGGGTTCCTAAAGTCCGGATACTGTGCTTCGACTCTCGTTAATGAAGAATAGGACATGGTATAACGAAATGTGGTAGTTACAAGTCAAGTCAAGGATCGGTCCTCAATAAATGGAGAAGAGTGTGTACAATGACACATGGTCGATAAAATAGGATGATCTACTCGTCTATAGTATACTAGAGTTATTGACGGGGTAACCAACTCTAAGGCACAAGATTTCTAACAACTGAGTCGTGAATTTCTATTTGTGTCAACCTGCCAGACTATCGTCACAAGAGTTGTAGTGATCGTGTATTGCTGTTGACAACTGGTAGATCATAATATGACAGGGTATTTAAGCTATGGTATTGGCTAAGCTAGTGACTGTGGTGTTTCAACACTAGTTAGGTCTTAATAATAAAATTTACATAACTAGAGTAATATTTGTTGGAAACCAATCTCGGGATGAGTATCACGGTAAATGATTACCCTATTGTCCACTCACCTCATGTCTAACTGTGGGCTTCGGTCGAGGAAGGGTTGGTTCAAGGCTTAAGGGTTGCTAGTTAAGGCAAGCTTCCAGCAACTAATTAGAGACTCACAATATTTGATTTCTTGAGAATAGATAGTCTCCTAGGTTGGTATTACAACTAACGGTAAAACCCTAATCATTCTCAAATTCAGATGGCTAGAAAGTCTCAATAGTAGTTTGAAGGTCGATGGAAGAACGAGTAACTCAATCACATGACTGGCCGATGGTAGCTACACTTGTGCCTACCATAAACATAGCCATGGGAATACTCTGTATCTCTCTACCATCACGAACTTTCGTCTTTCTAATCGGTGAAAGACAAAACAATAAAGAGTTCAAGAGAGATGTCACTGAATACAATTACGTGATTCAAAGGCGAATGTATAATTCAAGAGGAATTGTCAAAGCAGTCGTGGATGAGACCCTAGAGACATCTACATCTCAATCCACGTAGGGTAATTAAATAAAGTACGAACCAAATGCATCATGGTTGATCAGACCATAATACACTTATTCTGATTAGACAATATATTAGTGGACGTCCCCAATAAACATGTCTTGAATCAAGCTCGATAAAAGAGTGAGCTTGCAAAACTAGGCTGTGATAGCAACATTGGTCAAAATAGTCAAATTACAAGTATACAAGATTTTTGAAAGGAGCCACAAGTAGTTCGAGTTTTGTGAGAAACAAACCTTATCTAGTGTTCTTGCTTATACGGTCATCCTACTATCTTTTCATCCATACTGCCTTGGTCGACTAAAGGGTTGTGAATCTCTAAATTCTATATTCTAGGCAAAATTATTAGTGCAGTCAATTTCCTCGTCAATAACTCACAAGAACTACTGAATGCTAGATCGAGAGACATACCACCCAACTTACAAACTTCCACTAATATTGGCTTCGGGTCTTACGGAACATACATGGCATTGTCCTATCCTCCATAGTATCTTAAACTTGTAATCACGTATGAAGTCATTTCACCGAGAGTTATGCCTCGCCCGTATACTCGGACTGTGGTAAACCCTTGGATTCGTGATTTCAGGGTGATATGCTATCCGATACTCTACCTTATATTGACACAAGGGTGACTATGGTCAAAGAGGACCACTAGCTATAGTTTAGCAATATTCTATAACCTATATTCTCTTAAACTAATTTCAACTCTAGGGGTCGTGCCTCGCCAGTGCGCTGCTGGCTGTAGTGAGTCCATAGTCTCCATAATTTAAATAAATGGCGACAGTACGCTGTTGTCCTGCCATTATGAGTTAACTACTTTCTTTTAACTATATATGTAAAAACTCATGAGCTTCTAGAGATTCAAGCAAGTCGACTATGTAATAAGGCATAAATATTTGTTCTCTCAGTCACAATCTTTAAAATAAAGATTGCACAGGGAGGAACACTGAAGACAAAGAACTACAAACATTCTGGTATCTCTTTCATGTGTATTCGAACCATGGAAAAAAAAAATTTGGATCAGTCTACCTCGAGATTCGCATTTGAATAACCGAATCAGGAATTATAAACTATTCTCCTACGGCAAAATAGGATTTTAAATGGGCAATTCAGACTAAGATATGGTGACGATATCTAAAGAGGCAAGAGAATGAATTGAATAATCTATCAAGGTTAGATCATTAATTCTATGAAGCCCTGCCTTACCAAGGGAATAATCTATCCAAATTAGATTACATCGTCATATCAAGAGATAATAGTGTACCCATTGGGGATCTGATAACTATCAAAATTAATAACTCCTTATCTACATTGCATGGCCTAGACTACCCATCGGTAAATTTGTATAAGGGACTCCTAGTCCTAGTCATTCTCGTAAATTAAATTAATTTCTAATTCGTGAATGAGCATTTCTAGTCGCAGGCTCGCAATAGTACGACTAACTTAAGTACTATCACGAGTTCGCATGATTTGCAAAGACTGACCTGCATGGGCCACCACAAAAACTTATCCCGACCCGCACCCATTTTTTTTTAAACTGATATGAGACGTGTCCAAGCCAGCCTACGCCGCAGTGTCGGCGGTAGAACGCTGTCACGGCCATGAAGATCAAATCACAAATAATGCTCATTCACATAATTAATTTAACTTACAATGATCACAAGTTTTACATTTGTAGAAAAATATAAACTTGTACAAATAAATGAATGACTATAACTCAACTATCTAGCTAGTCTCTAGGATTTTGTCTGCAAGTATTCCCGTATCTCCCATGCTAAGTAAATCCATGGCTAACCTAAAAAATATTGGTTTCCAGTCAGGAATGGAACGAGCACAATTCACTGAATACAATTTCAATAAAGAAAATGACTATAATAAGGTTAGACACCAATCATGAGTTTTGAAAATAAACAAGAAATACAGAAAATCAGTAACAAATAAATAGACACAAATACTTTCCCCAACTGTTAGAAATACCTTTGATATGTGATCAGTCTGGGACACTACACCGCACGGTCTACGAGGTCTACTTGCAGAAAAATAAACACGGTCTACAATGTCTACTTGGAGAAAAATAAACACGGTCTACAATGTCTACTTGCAAAAAATAAACACGATCTACAATGTCTACTTGCAGAAAATAAACACGGTCTACAAGGTCTACTGCATGAAAATAAACACGGTCTATAAGGTCTACTGCATGAAAATAAACACGGTCTACAAGGTCTACTGCATGAAAATAAACACGGTCTACGGCCGGATCACACATCCTTGGTACTTCTCATTCCCGACTAAACAATTTATAATAGAGTATAAAAATCACATAACCAATGACGAATCAATGAAATATAGTAAAGATCAATATCGAAATGCAGACAATAAACTGTACTCGCCTGTGGTCCTCTGCTGGTGAAACCGACAATCTGAACCACTCAATGTGCCCCAATAGTCAAAAACCTGTACAACAGTCCCCGAAAGATGAAATAAACATTACCAATGTTCTCAGAAAAGTCAAAATAGCTAGGATTGCCTATCCTTAATTTCAATTCTGGACACAGGGGAAAAACGGTAATTTCGGGTCAAAACGGTGTCCGCCGTTGGACCCGCTTTGTACCGAAAAGCATGCCAGAGTCAACGGTCTCTAAAGTCATCAAACTATATGTCTACGAATCC
>JANAVB010021595.1:9748569-9893569 GCA_029216955.1 Iris pallida | reverse complement strand
TTATAATCCAATTTGACTTATTATTGCACAGTTTATATTCAGTTTTATGGCATAACATTATGTATCTTGTTACGTCCCTCTGAGGACCTGATGATCTCTCCAAGTGTGTGTTCTTATCTCTTCGCAGGTGCTCTAGCCAAGTTCGTGATCTTCCATATTCCTTCGAAGATGATTACTCTTAGATCGTCCATGTCACTTTTTGCCAAATCATTTCTTTGTTTATGTATTTCTTCTTTTACTAGTTGGTAGTGGATTTTTCTTCGCCCAACATCATATACAAAGACAAATTCTAACTTAATTCTATAAAGCTTTATCTTTATTTTGTGGTTGAGATTAGTTAGTCTTGGTTTTATAGCATTTACAGCTTACGTATATTTATTATACAGCTGGCATGTCTACGTACCTAGTCCTACGTATTTTAGGACTTGGGCGTTACAACTTAGCTTGTAGGGCGCCGGACCAAAGAATCGGATCCTGTCCGAATAGATCTAGTTCATCTTCATCAACCCTAACTAGTCCATCGGTGTTAGGACACCAGCACCAGTACAGCAACAACAATAGCAGTACCAGCCTCCGAGGCTATTGCCGCCTTAGGCTCAAGCATTCCAGCAGCAAAGGCTACAACACTATGCTCAAGACTAAGCCAATATTCAGAATAGACAGAGAGGTCACCAGCTGAGGGAACCAGCACCAAGAGGACATTGTCAATCTATGGTTCTGATAGTAGCAGAAGAAATGGCATCTGGTGAGGTGGTGGAAGGTACCATACTCGTCAACTCTTTTCCAGCAACAATATTATTTGCTTCAGGTGTATCGCATTCATTTATGTCTGCACAATTTGCGACGCTGATAGGATTGGAGCTCGAGTCATTATCAGTAAGACTCAACATCCTTATTGGTAACGGTCTTGTGGGAGTAGATAGAGTCTATTCCTCATGTCGAATCGTAGCTAGCGGTAGAGAGTTTCCCGCTAGATTGATAGAATTTTCGATGGCCGACTATGATCTGGTCCTAGGAATGGATTGGTTGAAGAATCAATATGCAAGAATAGACTGCTATGTTGGCAGGATTATTTTTGGTGTTCCCAGCGAAGAAGAATTTTCATTTTCCAGAGGCGAAGTAGAGCCTTCTCCAGCAATCTTGCGGATGGCAGTAGCAGAAAGAATTCAGTTTCCCAGAGAAGTAGAAGAATTTTTTTGACGTATTTTCCAAAGAGCTTCCAGACATGCCCCCAGAAAGAGAGATATAGTTTACTATTGATTTGATTATCTAGACGACACTGGTATTAGAAAGAGTCTACAGAATGGCACCATCTGAGAGATCCTGTACAAGATGATTAATAAACTCAGAACCAAGGGATTCATTCATGCTAGTAGATCACCTTAGGGAGCCCCAATGCTTCTTGTGAAGAACAATGATAGTACGTCAAGATTATGTATTGATTATCGTACCTTGAATTCCGTAACAATCAAGAATAGATATCCCCTACCAAGGATAAATAATTTATTCGATCAACTCAGTGGGGCAACAGTATTCTCGAAGATTGACTTGCGACCGGGGTACCGTTAGATCAGAGTCAGAGAGGAAGACATCACGAAGATGGCATTCAGATCAAGATATAGACATTAGGAGTTTCTCGTTATGCTATTCGGAGCGACCAATTCGCCAGTAGTACTTATGGATCTCATGAATCGCATATTCATACCCTATTTAGATCAGTTCATGATAGTGCTCATAGACGACATCTTAGTCTATAGCAAGAGTGAAGCAGAGCATGAGCGACATCTCCGAGTACTCCTTAAGATTCTTAAAGAGCAACAGTTGTACGCGAAGTTCAGCAAGTTCATCACATTTCGTACTTAGGTCATATCATCACCAAAGGTGGAGTGGAAGTAGATTCCCAAAAGATAGTGGCTATAGAGACATGCCCAGTAACTAGCACCATCGCAGAAGTTTTTATTTTTCTAGGATTGGTAGGCTATTATCAGCAATTTGTATCAGACTTTGCTCAAATTTTAGTGCCCTTGACGCAGTTGACATGCAAGGATGTGCAGTTACTTGGACAGCGGAATGTCAGAGTTCATTCGAAAAGTTGAAGCAAGGATTGTTGACGGCACCCATTCTCACGCTTTCAGATGGGACTAGAGGATTTTCAGTTTATTGTGACACTTCATGTAAGGGATTAGGATGTGTCCTAATGCAACATGGTAAGGTAATAGCTTATGCATCACGTTAGCTTCGTGATAACGAGAAGAATTACCCAACACATGAATTGGAGTTAGCATCGATGGTTCTCGCACTCAAGCTTTGGAGGCATTACTTGTATGGGGATTGTGTAGAAATTTTTAGTGACCACAAGAGTCTCAAGTATGTATTTACCCAGAAGGATCTTAACATGCGTCAGAGAAGATGGCTAGAGTTAATAGTGGATTACGACATCAACCGGCAGTATCATTCTGGGAAGGCCAACGTAGTTGCAGATGCGTTGAGTAGAAAAGTAGGAGCTTATTTCCAAACAGCACAACCCTAGTTATTAATGGATCTTCAGAAGATGGGAATAGAGATTGTTCTTCCTACCAACATGGCATTGGTGGCCAGAATGCAAGTTCAGAACCAAGATGGCTCAACCAATGGATTCTAAGATTCAGCGACTTAGGACAAAATGTGAAGCAGGACGAATGGCAGAGTTATACATTCATGAAGATGGCACACTCTGACATAGAAGGCATCTTTGTGTACCCAGTGGTGACATCAGGCAATAGATCATGACCTAGGCTCACAGTTCACAGTATTCAATTCATCCTAGTAGCACGAAGATGTATCGTGATATTCGTCAGCATTCTAGTGGAATGGCATGAAGAGGGAGATAGCTCGGTTTGTCTCTCCTTGTTTAGTTTGCCAGCAAGTCAAGGCTGAACATCAAAGACCAGCTATACTACTTCAACCTTCACCGATCCCAGAATGGAAATAGGAACACATTACTATGGATTTTGTGACTGGGTTACCTAAATCCCCAGCTGAAAGAGATACAATATGGGTTATAGTTGACCACTCACAAAAGTAGCTCATTTTCTTTCTTTCAGAATTGGTCGGTCAACGGATCAGCTTGCAGAGATGTACCTCTGGCAAATAGTCAGATTGCATGGAGTGCCAGTTAGTATCATATCCGACAGAGATTCGAGATTTATATTGCACTTTTGGTAGAGTCTTCAAGAGTTTGGGAACTCGTCTCAAGTTTAGTTCAGCTTATTATCCACAGACAGATGGTCAGTCAGAGCGCATGATTCAAACATTTAAGAATATATTATGATCATGTACACTTAACTTTAGTGGTTCATAGGAAAATCACCTACATCTAGTGGAGTTCTTCTACAATAATAGTTTACATGCCAGTATCCAGATGGCACCATTTGAGGACATTTAGCCTGGGACGATGTAGGCGAGAGGCGGATACTTGGTCCAAAAATGGTTACTCAAACTATTAAGGTGGTCAGACAAGTTAGAGATCATCTTTGAGTTGCCCAAGATCGTCAGCACCTTTGGGCCGATTCTTATTGGCGTCATCTTGAGTTTTCTATCGGCGACCACGTATTCCTTAGGATCTTTCTACCCGTGGAGTCATTCAATTCGGCGTACAGAAAAAGCTTAGTCCTAGGTATATAGGGTCGTTTGATATTCTCGAGCGAGTAGAAGATGTGTCCTATCGTCTCGCTCTTTTTTTATTGTTACATGAAGTACATAACATGTTCCATATATGCCAATTACGACGGTATATCCCAGATCCGATTCATAACCTTGATCATTCAGAATTCATGGTTGGTGCCAACCTTTTGTATGAGGAAAGTCCCGTATCCATATTGGACCAAAGAGAGAAGGTACACAAGAACAAGACTATTAGTTTAGTCTGTGTTGCTTGGGTCATCACTTTTTGGGTGAGTCAACCATGAAACGTGAGGATGATATCCGATCACGATATCCACACATGTTTGACTCAAGGTATAATATCTTTCTCATGCCTTATACCCTGAATTCCTAGATTGCATGAATGATTTCTTGGTTGACTGCTAGACATAGATTGTCTGTGGTTTGTATAGCTTGCCCTGACACCTCTTGTTACGACCTGCACCTACTTTTTCGGATGCAAGTGCGTACGCAATCTAGCCTACGTCGCAGTATCGGTGGTAGAATACTGTCTAGCCACAATGCTCAAAATCATATAAAATAAATACTTTATTTACTCATTCACAAAACTAAATAAAATTACAATTTCCAAGTTTGCATTTGAATACAAAGTACAATGTCTCATGAATTATAAAAAGACAACTAAATAAATACTCAACTATCTAATTAGTCTCTAGGTTTGGCCTCCGTATATACCCATGCCTTCCCAAGAATTCGATGTTTATAGCAGTCGCAACTAATCTATAAAATGTTGGTTTACAGTCAGGAATGGAACAAGTACAAATTATTGAATGCAGTTTCAAGTATATGTTAACGACTATAAGACAATGGTTAGCATAAAATACATTGTGAGAATATCCAAGAAAAGTAATAAGAAACATGAAGAATACCAGACAGGAAAAATATAATAGCATACAATGAGTAGAACAGGAGAATATAACTATATATGTGTTTTGAAGTACTTTTTTTGATATGTGATCGGTCTGGGGCAGTTACACCACGAGGTCTAAGTTAATTATTTAACAACGTCTACATTATTTATCAAGGTCTACTGTGCAGAAAATGAAACATGGTCTAAGGTCTGATCACATATCTATTTTGTACTTCCTCGTTCCAACACAATAAACGAGAAAATAACATGAAATGAAAAAGACAACAAGAAGTGCTACCATGTAACGAGCGTGTCAAGAAATCAAGTATGATATAACTGAACTGTGTAGTATAAGAATTAACAATATTGAAAACAAATAATAAATGTACTCGCCTGGGATCCTTAGCTGGTGAAATAGATAGTACTATTGCGTTCAGAATCGTCCAATTGTCTAGGGTAGCACGCAAAACTAACAATACCTAACCATTTAGTGAGCCACGAAAGTCAAACTCCTGCCATTGTCTCCGGATACTGAATCAGACATCACTAACATGTTTGGTATAAAAAAAATATCAAGAAATGCCTACCCAAAAGTCCAATTCTGGACACAGGAGCAAAATCCAAAATAATGTCTACCGTTGGACCCGTTTTGTACCGAAAAGTGTGTCAGTACCTATGATATCTAAAGTCTTCAAACTATATGTCTATGGATCTGATTTGATGATACAAATCCAACTGTATGTCCAAAGTTGGATGCTGGTGGGCCGTGCACAAATTTGTTCATTGGAACGGGTCGCGGGCCTACCAAAATGGCTTTCCGGTCGACCTTCTTAGAATCGGACTAAACTTGGCATGCAGGACCAGAAAAATGACACAGTCCTGCTGGCACAAGTTTTGTCTCGAGATGATGAACATGCACAAAGTTATGGACTAGTTTGCAAAGGGTCCTATACGGGGTATCTCGACCGATATGCTTTGATTTTGTCGTGCACGCACAACAAAATCGAGTTCCGTCTACACGTCGACAACATCCATACGCGTCTTTCAATATTTATAGGTTGCGACAACGTTCCCCAATTTGTTGGGACGCACGTCGTATTAGTGATTTTTCTAAAAATTCTACGGTTTGAAAACCATTTTTCGTCAATATTGGGAAACCGATTTCTCGGCGCACAGTCGTCGAAATTGACTTCTATAAAAAGTGTTTGCATGTCCTATAGGTTGTCTCGAACTTTCCTTAATCAAAATTTTGAAATTCCTAATACTTTAATAAAAACTGCCTTCCCAAATGGGGGGATGATTCTGTTTGTATATTGTTGTCAGAACAGTTTTCTTTTCGAATCTACGTTGATTTTTCGGACTAGTCGTACAACTATATGAAAATCCCTTTGTTGGGATCTCGAGAGGGTCAGATAGGATTTCAATAGGAGTTTACAAAACTAAAAATGATCACGTATCGGAGAAGAAATTCGATTGAGAATAGAGGTACCTGGAGTTGCCCAAAACAAGGGGCTCCATGTTTTGTTGTCGGCCTTGGGCGCGGCTGGCGGCCCTTCGACAACCGGTGGTCGGTACAGGCAGACGTAGTAGTGCGCAGGTGCCCTAGGGTTTAGCTAGGATCGTGGGATTCTGAGTTTGGAAGAAAATTTTAAAAATTATATATATATATATATATATATATATATATATATATATATATATATATATATATATATATATATATATATATATATATATATACTCTTATAAAAAATTAAATGAAATCCCTATAAATTTCTAATAATCAAAAATACCTTTTAGGCAACTAAATATTTAATTATTTTTTACCTAATATAGCATTTACTTGCTATATGTGCTAGTAGTAAAATCACAAGCTATTAATTTCTTTAAAGAAATATTTCCATTATCAACATAATAAAAATCAATAAAATTCCTAAAAATTTATAAATTCAAAATCATTCTCCAAAGTATTTTAGTACAAAATTTTTGTACCAATTTATTTAGTTGTATCTACAATGTATCAATCCGTGCTACTTGTGATAATAACAAAATCTAAATTTATTTCAAGCTTTATTTAAATAAATAAAAATACTGTAAAATATATTAATTAAAAATAATCAAAAAATTCTCAAAATTTTAGGTGGTTTAAATCTTACCTAATTATAAAAAATTTCATCCTCAAAATTAAAATAAATCTTAGTTTATATAAAAATAATAATGAAATTAAATACAAAAGAAGAACAAGTACGTCTACCGTAACTCGGTTCCCAAAACGATGGAAGAGGTTGTTGTGCACGAGGTATGTGCTTGCTTGGGTGAAAAGCATATGTCATAGGTGTGATGTGTCTTGCATGGATCATGGGCGTTTAATATAGTCAAGGGAATGACTCGATATTTGTATGGCTAAACTCAGATGGAACAAAAATAGGCACCTTATGGTTTATTCTAAGGGGAATTGTGTCATACATGTGGTAGAATTAAAATGGAGCATAGGAAGGTATGTTTGTGTGGGACATGTATGTCATATGTGTAGCTTGGCTGGTCTAGTTCATGAGTGTAAAATTTGTTGGAAGAAAATGCTAGTATCGTGCTCCAAATATCAAGGTCACGGCCGAGGGTATCAAATGATACGGATAGGTGTGGACGTTATGAACCATCATTTTATTTGTATCAATCGAAACCAATCTATCCCAATCATTTATAAGGTCTTAGAGAAGATGGCCTATACACTTCCACAAATTTTGTTCTCAAAATTGAAAATAAGTCATGATTCTATGATAGAACGGGATTTAAAAAAATCAAGGTTGCGATCTTTTACCGTACTAAAAGTGCAATATGACGATCGTATCGCAACTTCCAAATAGATGGAATAATGGTTGCAAATGAAATCTAAGTTTGGCATCCCATACTAAAAGATAAAGTAACTAAGCTCAAGGTTCTACATAACCTATAGAAATTGGTTAATCGTGGAAAGCCCGGTAATAGAACTTCTAGGAAGATTAAATTTCAAGGAGATGTATGAGGATATGTGGTGCTTCTGATTGTAGTCATGGACTTTATAGGAAGCCTACGTATTACCTATTCAATATTACTCATGTATTGGCCACATTTTATCAAGGAAGTAGGAGAGATCTTGGTCAAGCATAACCGAAAAAAGTTGGTACAACAGTATTCCATTCATCGCATAACATATGCTACGAAGGGATACGGTTAAGGGATTTATGAAAGAAGGAATAGTGGACCATAAGATGGCGTCTACATAATAGATGTAGGATCCTATTTCATAAAGTTTGGTTTTATAGTGCAAATATGGCGATATACATAGATGGGTTTAACTGGGTTTTAATGAGTTCCTTAATTGGACGTAAATCTTTGTTTGAATGAATCTTGGGTTTTAATCTATATTGGTTGGACAAGATCCAAAAAATCAATCTGAACCATTCCTATTAGATTAGGGTAACCTAGAATAGGTTCCAACTCAAGTGATTGGGCTAATTTTTAGTCGAATTGGTTAACTAGGTTCCTAAGGCCCCAAAAATGTGCCTTCTGTAACTTTTGTGTTTAAGTAGCAAAAAAGGACTCAATTAAGTGGCACACAAGTGGCATATGCATAGTGGGCTTCAAGTAGATCACAACCATATATTGGATTGAAAGGTTTGAGTCGAAGTTGAGTCTCTAATTGTAGTCGAAAAGTATATCGGTATTATGGTAAGGGTTATAATTTAGCCTTTTTGACCTGAAAGTCGTATCATAAAAATAGAGTACAACAGGACGTGTTTGAGTGGTACATGATATTGTTGGCACATTTTATTTTGATAACATTAATAGCATCTTCGTATGCTAGTTTTCTCTAAATTTCAGCAAACAGATAATCTCTCAAAGCTCTCCTACAAAAAGATATGTCCATTCAAGCCGAGTCATCAAAGCCTTATGGACGTTCCTAAAAGAAGACTAAAGAAAAGACCAGCGCTCCTTAAAGACAGCTCACAAAAGATTCAAGAATTCGAGTTTGTACAAGGTCTAGGTCTTTCTGTATAAACACCTAAGGTTGGATGACAAACATAAAGCTTTTCTATTTTTCAGTCAAAAATCAATGTCTAAAGAAACAACATACCGACGGTATACCGCTGTGTACCGACGGTATACTATTTCTGAGCTCCAAAATATTCTGTGACGAACCTCGATTTACCGATGGCATATAACAGTATACCGATGGTATACCGTTTTGTGAGCCACAAAATATTCTGTGACGAACATCGGTATACCGATGGCATACCGTTGTATACCGACGGCATACCGCTGTATACCGACGGTATACCGGCTTCATCTGATTTGATTTTTGAATGGACAAAATACTAGCATTAAATGCTCCCAACGGATAAATTTATTACCATTACTGTTCCGAACGGTATGCCGGTCCATACCGACGGCATGTCGTCTGTGTTATGTTCAGGAGCATTAAATGCTATCCTCTCTTGGTTTTCTATATAAATGGATTCCTTCCTTCCATTGAAGGCTATCCACTTAAGCCATAACTTTCTCAACAACCAAGAGCTCCACCATTACTACTCTACCCAAGATTTTAATTGTCATCCAATCCAAAAGTGCTAGAGTATTCAAGAGTTGTACTTTTCGATCTTCAAGTGTTGTAGAAGATCAACAGTTTCTTTTCCTCTCCTTTTGAAGTTGATGAGCCTTAGTAAGAAAACTCGTGTGTAAGAAGTTGGCGAGTTCTTCAGATCCAAACTCATGTTGAAGTTGGCGAGTTCTTCGGATCCAAACTCGTATGTAACTATTTACTCAATAGTGGATTTAAGCCGGAGAGAGTTCCGGGACGGGATTGCCTCTAGGGAGGAGACCAGGATACATCGAGTGTTTGATTTTCTCACTCTCTCTTATTTTACTTCAGTGATATAACTTACTTTTATTTAGTTTTATTTTATTACCCTATTTATCCCCCCTCTAGGGTTCTACAATTTGTATCAGAGCTTTGTTCTCTTGATTTGGATTTACACCCTTAGAGTGATTATTGGCCACTAACCCTAGTGTCAACACATTCCACAATGAGGGACACTCCACAAATAGACCTCCTCTATTTTATGGAACCAACTATAACTATTGGAAGATTAGGATGAGCATTTATCTGAAGTCCATAGATTTTGATTTATGGGATTGTGTGATAAATGGTCTCCCTACTCCTTCCGGAGTTATTGAAAATGTTGTGTCTGACACCCTTAGGGATAAACTCACTGAGAATGTTAAGAAGCTTGCTAGTCGAGACGCTAAGGCTATGAACGCTCTTTACTGTGCTCTCGATAGCAGTGAATTCAATAGAATTTCTACTTGCTAGACTTCAAATGAAATTTGGAAGTTGCTAGAAGTCACTCACGAGGGAACATCACAAGTAAAAAATCAAAGATTAGTAGACTCACACAAGAATATGAATCTTTTAAAATGAAACAAGATGAGTCTATTACTTGCATGTTTACTCGTTTTGGTGATTTTATTAACCCTCTTTCTTCTCTTGGTAAGGAATATCCTGCTCATGAAAAGATCAAGAAAATTCTCATAGATTGACTAAAGATGGAGTCCTAAAGCTACCGCTATCATTGAAGGGAACGACTTAACAACCATGAACCTTGAGACCCTCGTGGAAAGCTTATGACTCATGAACTTGACATGAAAGATCAAGAGGAGTCATCCATACAAGAAAAGGAGAAAAGAAGGCCAAAGAAAAGGAGAAGTCTCTGGCTCTCAAGGCTACAAAATCCTACTCAAAGGATAGCTCCGACGATAACGAGTCGGATGATGATGAAGAAATAGCTCTTACCGCAAAGCATTTCCGAAAGTTCCTCAAGTTTAACAATGCCAACCACTTTAGACGGGACAACGATGAAGATCCTGCTTGCTACCAATGCAGGAGAACCGGACACATCAAGAGAGATTGCCCTATGACAAGAAAACTCCAGTAAGTACGAGAAGTCTAACAAAGAAAGCTCTTCCTCCAGAAAATATGCCAACCACATCTGGTGTGAAAGTGATGCTAGCGATTCAGACAATGACAAAGAATGCAAATACAATACAAATTTTTGCCTCATGGCAACCGATGACGTACTCGATGATCTCTCTTTGAATACTCTCTATTATGATGACTTGAAAATGCCAATCTTGAACTATACGAGGAACACAAAGGTGTTAGAAATAAGTACAAGAAATCTCTAAAAGAGGTTGAGGCACTAAAATTAGAAGTAGAGAAACTCTCCGATATTATTATTGATGTAAAAGGGAAATCTCCTGCCTCTGACACGGATGAGATAGAATCTTTGCAACTCAAGTTACAAGAATCTCAAGTCATCATTGAGAAAAAGGATTATAAGATTCAATCCCTCAGAAGGGCTTATGATTTTGCTATACATAAAGTTCGAGATACATAGAAGAAATGTGATACCTCTACTAAGTATAATGAACTTCTTGTGCAGGGTAAGAAACTAGTTGATAAAAACACTGCTCGCATACATGCTCCAAGACACGCTTACACTCATCACAATGCTAGTCACAATTCTTACATGAACACTACACATAGGTCCTATCCTAACACAAGGAAAGGACCCTTTGTTGAGAAGAACACCTCACATCCTGCTTTCTATTATCATCACCATAACACTCATGTTAGAACTCCTTGCACTAAAGCTCCACATGTGCATAACACTCACACATTCTCTTCTAAATCTTCCATGATGTGCAACTATTGTGGTCTACTTGGACATACTTCTAATTATTGTCAAACAAGGAAACAGTTGATTGATATGAAAGTTTTTAAATGGGTTCCTAAGACTAACAATCAAGGACCCAAACAATCTTGGGTACCAAAATGTTCATCTTCAACTTATGTTGTAGGTGAAGAACCCTTCTCATGCTAGAAGCAAGTGGATCCTCGATAGCGGTTGCTCACGGCACATGACCGGTGATGCTTCACTTTTTACAACGCTATCAATGAAGAAAGAAGGACATGTATCCTTTGGTAACAATCTAAAAGGCCACATCATAGGAAATGGTAATATCGGCTCCCCTCCTTATCCTTGTATTAAAAATGTTTTCTTGTTACAAATCTCAAACACAACCTTCTTAGTATCAGTCATCTTACGGATAATGGTTATGATATTAAGTTTGTTAAACTCAAATGCTTCATTACTGATAGCACTAGTGGATCTACAGTGTATGAAGGCATTAGAGAAAACAATATCTATGTTCTCTATCTTGTCAAGGTACTAACAATGACAGGTGCTTAGTCACAAAGAACGATGAAAGTTGGCTTTGGCATATGAGGCTCGGACACGCTAACAGGAGATCATCTCCCGTCTTGCAACCAAGAAGCTTGTACGAGGACTTCGAAGTATCTCCTTCAAAAAGATATGGTATGTAAAGAATGTGAGAAAAGTAAGTTAACCAAGTCATCCTTTAAATCCATCAACTCTGTGAGTACCACTAGACCACTTCAACTTATTCATATGGATTTATTTGGTCCGAGTAGAGTAGCTAGTCTTGGAGGCAAACTTTACGCCTTTGTTTTGCTTGATGATTTTTCAAGATTTACTTGGATCATTTTTCTTGCAAGTAAAAGTGATACTTTTCATGAATTTATTGCCTTTTGTAAACATATTCAAAATGAGAAAGACATTACTATTAACAAGATTAGAAGTGATCATGGAAGAGAATTTGACAATACCGATTTTAAAAGATTTTGCGAAAAGAATGGTTTTGGTCATGATTTTGCTTGCCCTCGAACTCCTCAACAAAATGGTGTTGTGGAAAGAAAGAATAGAACCCTTGGCGATATGGCCCGGGTTTGTTAAACCAATATAAGCTTCCCCAATACTTTTGGACGAAAGCCGTAAACACGACATGTCATGTTATAAATAGGGTCTTAATTAGACCTATTTCTAAAAAGACTCCTTATGAGCTTTGGTTTGACAAAATTCCCTCTATTGGGTATTTTAAAGTTTTTGGATGCAAATGTTTTATTTTGAATACCAAGGACAACCTAGGCAAGTTTGAAGAAAAAGCTTATGAAGGTATTTTCCTTGGCTACTCAATATATAGTAAAGATTTTCATGTCTTTAACAAAAGAAGTCTCGTTGTCGAAGAGTCAATTAATGTCTCTTTTGATGAACTTAACTCTTCTACATCCTCCTCATCCGGATATTGATGACAACTCTTTTGGTCTAGAGAACTCTTCTATTGGAGATCCTCGTCCTTCTTCATCTAACGATGAAATTGTGACCCCTCCAACCAAAGATTCTCCACCACTCGAGCCTCCTCAAAAGGACCTCCCAAAGGAATGGAGATTTGTCCCTAATCATCCTAAGGAGCTTATCATTGGTGATCCTTCATCTCGTGTCAGTACTAGATCCTCCACTCGTGATCTTTGTGCAAACGTGGCTTTTATTTCTCAAATAGAGCCTAAAAATATAATATGCTTTTTATGATAAATTTTGGATGATAGCGATGCAAGAAGAGCTAAATCAATTTGAGTAAAACAAGGTTTGGGAACTTGTCCCTAAACCTAACGACCACCCCATTATTGTAACTAAATGGGTGTTTCGTAATAAACTTAATGAAGATGGGTTAGTCACTCGTAACAAAGCCTGATTGGTTGCTCAAGGCTATAACCAAGAGGAAGGCATTGACTACGATGAAACCTATGCTCCGGTTGCTCATCTTGAATCCATTCACATGCTATGTGCTTTTGCTTGCTTTCATGATTTCAAACTTTTTTAAATGGATGTTAAAAGTCCTTTTCTAAATGGCATTATTGAAGAGGAAGTATATGTTAAGCAACCTCCTGGCTTTGAAGATTTTTAATTCCCTCATCACGTCTTCAAACTACACAAAGCCCTTCATGGCCTCAAACAAGCTCTTCGTGTTTGGTATGAGCGCCTTAGTTCCTTCCTTATCTCTCACAACTTTTCTAAGGGTAAAGTCGACACTACACTTTTTATCAAATCCCTTAATGGCACACTATTGTTAGTTCAAATTTATGTCGATGACATTATCTTTGGTTCCACTAACAATGCACTTTGTGTAAATTTGCTAAAGTAATGCATGATGAATTTGAAATGAGCATGATGGAAAACTATCCTTCTTTTTGGGTTTGCAAACAACAAGGACCCAAAGGAACCTTCATCAATCAAGCCAAATATACAAAGGATCTCCTCAAATGCTTCGAACTTGACTCATCCAAATCAATGAGGACTCCTATGGCAACAACAACAAAACTTGATAATGATAAAGATGGTATCTCGGTCGACATTCATAAGTATCGAGGTATGATCGGAAGTTTACTCTATTTAACTGCTAGCCGACCTGATATTATGTTTAGTGTTTGTCTTTGTGCACGATACCAAGCTAATCCAAAGGAATCGTACTTATGTGCTGTAAAGCATATTTTTCGATATCTCAAAGGCACCATTAATATAGGACTTTGGTATTCGAAATCTTCATCCTTTGAGCTTTACGGCTTCTCGGATGCAGATTTTGCGGATACAAAATTGACCGAAAAATCACTAGCGGCATATGTCAATTCCTTAGAAAATCCTTGGTATCGTGGTTTTGTAAGAAACAAAACTCTGTTGCTCTTTCAACCACCGAGGCCGAGTATATAGCGCCGGATGCTATTGTGCATAAATTCTTTGGATGTCACAAACTTGAAGACTACGGTATTTCTTCTACTTGCACTTCATTAAATGTGATAATACTAGCTCGATAAATCTCACAAAAAATCTGATTTGTCACTCCTGTACGAAGTACATTGAGATTAGACACCATTTTCTTCGTGACCATCAAAAAAAGGGATATTCGCCTTGATTTTATTGACACTACTTATCAATTGGCCGACATCTTCACCAAACCACTCCCGGAGGATCGTTTCATTTTTCTTTGCCAAGAATTAGGCATCATTCATCTTGACGTCTAGCTCTACTCAGACGGCACACCACGACATACGGTGGCATACCGACGACATGCCGATTTGTGTTCACAACTAGTTTATGTACACATAATTGGTATACCGTCGGCATACACCGGTATGCCGACGGTATGTCGTTTGACGTGGAGCCAGCCAGTCAACTCAGCTTTCGGGCCCCACCTAAATCTTCTACCTTCCTTTAATCTTTTCAAACTCCCTCATTAACTACCCATCCCTTCATTCCTATCCCTCATTAACTACCCATCCCTTTATTCCTATCCCTCAGTAGTACCCATCCCATCCCTTCAACTCCCTACCTTTTTTCAAAACCTTCCTTCATTAATTACATTCATCATTCCTTTTTTTCGAAACCCCCAACTCATTAAATTCCTCTTCTCCTTTTTAAACCCAAACTCTTTCTTCTTCTCCTCTCCATACTTCATCACTTCTTCCTCCTCCTTCTACCATCACCCATAATGGCCAATCTCAAAAGACCTCACTCCACCATCGTTTTCAACCTATTCACTTCGGTGCCCCTACCAAATGGCGCCTACGATCCCAAGATATTCACATCCGCCCTAGCTGCCGATGCATGTTCCATCATTTTGCCAACCACATCGTCTTCAAAGGAAAGGCCATAAACTGGAATGTATTCTCTGGTCATCTTTCATTTTTTGAGACGACCGGCCTCTCATCTCTTTTGCGTCGACAAGTGCCTGTCTATCCGGCGGTGTGTGCCTATTCTACTGCAACCCCATTCCTGATCTGTAAAACAATGCCATCGAGACCATGGTCAATGATCGCCACTTTCACCTCACGGCTCGCGATATTGCAGAAATTTTCGAGATACCAAATCGAGAGGATGCTCTTTCGAACATGGTCGGTCTCTAACCTACCGCCGAAGTCTCCTTTGATTCTGCGGCATTATCTGCAAGAGACCAAATCCTCCTGCCATTTCGGCCCTCTCAAAGTAGTTGGAACCCTTCTACTACGAGCTCCATCGGATCATCTGCCACACTCTTTACCCCCAAGTCTGGCAACTATGATGCGATCACCAATGACGCACTCGTTTGCATGTATTTCTTATACTCGAAGAAGACTTGGTCGTTTCCCAAGACTCTTCTCAACGCTTTCTTCTCTGTCCTTCCTGCGGGGAAACAATCCCTCAACTATGGCGCCTTCATCACCCTTATTCTTGAGGCCAAGGGCGTGGATCTCTCTTTCTGCCAGTCGGACGGTTCCTTCCTTTCTCCTTCCATGAACCACCGGCCACTTTTCTACAGTACCGCCTTCTGCGCCTCCTCCATCCGGTCGTTTCATGCCGCTGACCCAACAGCATTTTGATATGCGTATGGCTCAGGCGGAGGAGTAGATGAGGGCCAACACCCGCGGCCTTGGGAATCTTATTCAGATTCGCTTCCATGACCAAGCTTACTTCATCCAGCGGACTCTTCAGGACCATGCTTATCTAGATCTTAACCTTCATGATCCTCAATACCAAGGCTCCCGCTTTTCTGACCCCAATGCCTACGATTCATGTACCCAGATGGGGTGGATACCTTTGGTGCTTTTCACGAGACTCAGGTGGGGAGGACGATGACCCGGCGGATGAGTAGTTGCGGTCTCCTGTTGGTGGTGGTCGAAAAAGATTTAGTGTCTTTTGAGGTCCTTCGGGAACCATTAGTTATGGTTCTATGTCTTATGTGGTCCTACGGGGACCGTTGTCTATCTTGTATCACTCACGTTAAGGAGAGTTGTTTGTCTATTTTTGTATGAAGTATCAAGCATGTACCCTCCTACTTTCACTATCTAATATATGCATGCTTTTGTTCTCTTTAACGCTTTCATATTTTCTAGCTATAATTCTTGATTTCCCATATTTGATTAAGTGACAAAGGGAAAGAAAACGTATTGAGGGGGAGTAGTCTACCTACGGGGGAGTCACTTCCTGAAGATGCTATCTCTCTATTTTGTCAATTATCAAAATAGGGGAGATTGTTGGCACATTTTGTTTTGATAACATTAACAGCATCTTCGTAGGCTAATTTTCTCTGAATTTCAGCTAACATATAATCTCTCAAAGCTCTCCACATAAAGATCAGTCCATTCAAGCCGAGTCATCAAAGCCTTATGGACGTTCCTAAAAGAAGACTGAAGAAAAGACCAGCGCTCCTTAAAGACAGCTCTCAAAAGATTCAAAATTTCGAGTCTGTACAAGGTCTAGGTCTTTCTGTATATACACCTAAGGTTGGATGACAAACATAAAGCTCTTTTATTTTTCAGTCAAAAATCAATGTCTAAAGAAACGGCATACCGACGGTATACCGCTGTGTACCGACGGTACCGTTTCTGAGCTCCAAAATTCTCTGACGAACCGACATACTGACGACATAAAACAGTATACCGATGTATACCGTTTTGTGAGCCACAAAATATTCTGTGACGAACATCGGTATACCGACGGCATACCGCTGTATACCGATGGTATACCGGCTTCATCTGATTTGATTTTTGAATGGACAAAATACTAGCATTAAATGGTCCCAACAGATAAATTTATTACCGTTACTGTTCCGAACGGTATGCCAACGGTATGCCGATCCATACCGACGGCATGCCGTCTGTGTTACGTTCAGAAGCATTAAATGCTATCCTCTCTTGGTTTTCTATATAAATGGATTCCTTCCTTCCATTGAAGGCTATCCACTTAAGCCATAACTTTTTCAACAACCAAGAGCTCCACCATTACTACTCTTCCAAATCTTTTAATTGTCATCCAATCCAAAAGTGCTAGAGTATTCAAGAGCTGTCTTTTTGATCTTCAAGTGTTAGAAGATCAACAGTTTCTTTTTCTCTCCTTTTGAAGTTGACGAGCCTTCGTAAGAAAACTCGTATGTAAGAAGTTGGCAAGTTCTTCGGATCCAAACTCGTGTTGAATTTGGCGAGTTCTTCGGATCCAAACTCATGTGTAACTATTTACTCAATAGTGGATTTAAGCCGAAGAGAATTCCGGGACTGGATTGCCTCTAGGGAGGAGACCAGATACATCGAATGTTTGATTTCTCACTCTCTCTTATTTTACTTCAGTGATATAGCTTACTTGTGTTTAGTTTTATTTTATTACCCTATTCACCCTCCCCCCTCTAGGGTTCTACAGATATGTCTAAATGTAGGTGGACTCATCTAGGGCTTGCACATAAAATTTGTTGGGAGATAACAAGTAGTATTACTCTCCGAATATCAATGTCACGGTAAGGGACACCAAATGATCTAAATGGAAAGTGGATGTTCATGAGGTACTAATTTGTCATCCTAGTGGGAACCAACTTATACTAATCAATCGTAATCCTAGTAATCCTAAATTAAACTTTAGAATTTCCTTCCTCAAAATTAAACTAAGACGCGGTTCTATGATTACTGACGTTAGAAAATTTAAGTCATGATATCGTACCTTGACCTTTTGATTATAAAAGGATAATACACGACATAATAGATAATGTGATACGGTAGATCAAGTTTGAAGGTAGTTCTTCGATTTTGAATAGATGGAAAACTTTTGTGTGTATATAGCTTTCATGGCCATAGGTGATATAGTGAACTAAGGGGGTTATTATGTGTCTATCTTCCCTCAAATACAAGCATTTGTTTTTTTGAAATAAGTAAGTTCGAAGAATAATAGAGAGTTCAAGGAAGAGGGGATCGGATGTGAATACGGGGTTCCAAAGACGATTGAATAATTCAAGTAGAGTAGTCAAGGTAGTTGCGGATGAGATCCTAGACACACCTATATCTTAATCCACGTTGGATATGTTGGCCCATTGGTCATATGGTCAAACTAATTTTAATAATTGATCAAACTTTGTCTCGATATATGGAGCTAGTCAGGATATCTCGAACTCTTGGACATGATCAAGAACAGCTCTACTCAGTTCAAGACCGAAGCGTTGTTTTCCTGTTCGAGTCTGTATTTCTTTGAGCAATGTAATCTTTTATTTTATTGAGTCTAAAATGCATTGTACACCGAGTCGTATTGGCAAATAGGCTATTCCAAAATATTTCAAAATGTTTTTAAAATGTCCTTAGTTTTGAAAAACATTCGTATTTACAAAAGCTCCAAAAAGGTTTTCAAAATTCCCCAAAAATCTATTTTGAAAAACTCTAACCAAATCCTGACAGAACTCGGCCAGAGTTCGGCCAGAATTCAGTTAGTGGCCGTTTTGTTTTGAATTCCTTGGAACTTGGTCCTCCTGCAGTTGCGGATTTGACCGAGATTTGCTCATCGAGTTCTGCCCGAATTCTGCCCAATTCTGGCAGAATTCTGTCTTTGGAACTCCTATAAATAGAGAAGGATTTCGATCATTTTAACTCACTCATTCACTTTCAATCTTCTCTTACTTAAAGCTTTCAGTCTTCCAAAGAGTTTTTCTCGAGCTTTAATTTACAGATCCCAAGCCAGTTACAATCCTCTAGTCCATTTGCTAGTACGGTACGGTCTAGAAGTTTCTGAGTAATTATAATAAGAAGGCTTGATAGAAGAATACCTCTTCACAATTGAAGTTGGACGAGTTCTTCGTATCAAAGCTCGTGTTGTAGAAGTTGCAAGGACTTCGTAACGAAACTTGCGTTTTGCCAATAGTGGATTCAACTGGTAGCAAGAGTTCTACCGACTGGACTAGTCCTCAACAGAGGAAACCAGTATACATCGCTGTCTTTGCGTTTGCTTTTTATCTCTGCCTTTACATTATTTAGTTGTGATTATTATTCTGTGATCTTGATGCTAACAATTTTTAATTAGCATTATTCCGCTGTCAACTCTATTCACCCCCCTAGAGTATTCTGCTTTACGATTTCGTTCCTACAATTGGTATCAGAGCGGGTGTTACAGGTAAAGCAAGGTAACATTACAATTATTTATTCATTTAATTAATTGTTATATAGAACACAGCACAACACATGGCAACTATGAAATTCACAAGTGAAGGTCAGGCCACAAACAGACCTCCACTGTTTGATGGTACAAATTATACCTATTGGAAAACACAGATGAGTTTCTTCTTGAAATCTCTTGACTTTGATTTATGGTCTATTATTATGATGGCTATCAAAAGCCACCTCGTATAAATGTTGATGGAGTTTTAATTAAAAAACCCCATAACAGATATATAAAAGAAGAAAAAAAAGGCCAGTCTTGACGCACGTGCTATTAATGCTTTATTTTGTGCTTTAGACAGAACTGAATTTAACAGGGTGTCTATCTGCACAACTGCTAATGAAGTGTGGAAGCTTCTTGAAGTCACACATGAAGGCACGACTCAAGTCAAAGAATCAAAGGTCAGCAGACTTACTCAAGAGTATGAGGTGTTCAAGATGAAGCCCAACAAAATTTACTCAGATGTTCGAAAGATTCTTGGATATTATAAATCCTTTGTCCTCCCTAGGCAAAGATTACAGTAACCATAAAAGATTCGCAAACTCCTGCGAGCACTTACCAAGAACTGGATTCCAAAGGCTACTGCAATCATTGAAGGGAACGACCTCACAACTATGTCCCTCGAAGTACTCATGGGTAAGCTACTCACTCATGAACTGGAGCTACAAGATTTTGAAGAGCCTGCACAAAAAAGAGAAGACGATCACTTTCAAGGCACAGCACAGAAAAGCTGCTGAAGGTGAGTCAGACAGCAGTGAATCTGATATTGACGATCAAGCACTCCTAGCAAGGAAATTCAAAAGATTCAAGAGATATGAGAAGAAAGACAAAGAAAACAATAGCAGTAACAACTGGTATCAAGATGTTGCTGTCTGCTATAGCTGCAAGAAGAAGGGACACATAAAGAAGGATTGTCCTACAAACTCATCATCAAGCAAGAAGAGCAACAGGTATGAAAAAGGGAACCTGAAGAGATCAACATCACGGAAGTATGCCAATACCAGCATATGGCATGAAAGTGAAGCCAGCGACTCAGAAGATGAACAATCAGAAGACGCTGCAAATGTATGCTTTATGGCATCCGATCAGGTACTCTCTGAACCAGTAGTTGATACATATATGACTTCACCTTTGAGCAATTAGGAGATGCCTTCAGTGAACTGATAAGTGATTACAGGAAACTGCGTAGCAAATATCAGACCTCTAAGAAGGTACTCAAAGAGTACAAAGGTGAAATAGGAAGACTTACGACCTACTAGCTAGGTTTGAAATAATATTAGTGAGTCTGGTGAGCTTTCATCTATCAAGCTCTTATTACACGAGACTACCAAGTCATCCGAAGAAAAAGACAAGGTTATTGACCAACTGAAAGAAGAACTTTCTAAAGAGAAGAAAAGTCTTCAATGTGCACAAGTCAAATGGAAGCACTTACTTCTGACTATACTAAGTTGCATGACACTTCCAAAAGATTAGAAATTAGGTTAGAAAAATAGCCTGAGACTGCTGCTTCCTACCCTAACACGTGTCACTTACCGAATAATCAGAACATTCCCAAACCAAACACTGTCAGACCTAACCATATCAAACCTTTACCCCAAAAGGTTAAGCCTAAACAGGATTATAGGTATGCTTTCTTCTATACTAGAAAACCTAAACCTACCAACCATGCACACCACTCAGCTTTCAACACTCAAATGCTCAATGTCATTATTGTGGCCACACTGGTCATATTTCTCCTGCATGTAGAATCAGAAAGCTTGTTGATTTAAATATTTATGCATGGATACCAAAAGCTAACATTTCAGGACCCTACAAGAAATGGGTACCAAAAGTTTCATCTGCAAACTGTTTTTAGGTGGAACACCTTTCATATGGTAAAAGCAAATGGATCCTCGACAGCGGTTGTCACGGCATATGACCGGTGATGCTACATTATTTGTAACACTGTCGAAGAAGAAGAAGGAAGGCTATGTCTCCTTCGGTAACAACTTGAAAGGGTATATCATTGGTATCGGTGATGTTGGTAAATCTCCCTATCCTGTGATTAAGGATGTCTGTCTGGTTACCGAGTTAAACATAATCTATTCAGCATAAGTCATTTAGCTGATCATGGTTATGGCATCAACTTTGGCAAAGACAAATGTACTATAGTTGATAGCTCAACTGGTAGTACTATCTTTGAAGGTATCAGGAAGACAACATATATGTTTTTTTTGTTGGAAGAAACTAACATTTCAGGTAGATGCTTAATGGCTAAAAGTGATGAGAGTCATCTGTGGCATATGAGACTCGATCACGCAAATATGGACACAATCTCAAGATTATCCACGAAGAAGCTAGTACACGGTTTACCGAACATGACATTCAAGAAGGATTCGGTATGCAACTAATGTGAAAGAACAAAGCTACCAGATCCACATTCAAGTCAGTAAACGCAGTATATAATACTAGACCTCTACAATTGCTACATATGGACTTATTTGGTCCAAGCAGAGTTGCTAGCCTCGGAGGTAAGTTATATGCTTTTGTAATTGTAGATGATTACTCTAGATACACGTGGGTATACTTTTTGACACGCAAGAATGATACATTATCCGAATTTGTCGCCTTTTGCAAGAAAGTACAGAATGAAAAAGGTTACATGATCACTCGTATTAGAAGCGATCATGGTGGCGAATTCGAGAATGCAGAGTTTGAGTAATTTTGTGACACACACGGTTTTGTACATGAGTTCTCCTGCCCTAGGACTCCACAACAAAATGGAGTTGTGGAACGTAAGAACAAAACTCTATCCGAAATGGCCAGAGTAATGTTAAACCAGTTTAGTCTACCCAAATATTTCTGGGCTGAAGCTGTCAATACAGCTTGTTTTGTTCTCAATAGAGTTCTAATTCGACCAAAATCGAAGTAGACTCCATTTGAGTTATGGTTTGATAGAATTCCATCAGTTTCATATTTTGAATATTTGGTTGTAAATACTTTATTCATAATACAAAAGATAATTTGGGAAAGTTTGACGAAAAGGCCGATGAAGGTATATTTTTTTATGCGGCCAAGAGCAAAGGATACAAAATCTTCAACAAACGAACTATGATCATCGAAGAATCAATCAACGTCACCTTTGATGAATTGAATCAAATGACTACCGATGACAATGACGAAGATCTAACTTGTCACCTTCATTTTTCGTATTTCCCGTATTTCGTATCTAACTTGTGGAATTTCGGTATTTCTCGTATTTTGGGTTTTTGTCATGGCTCGTTTTAATTGATTTGGTTTGGTTTGGTTTAATGTGTATTGGAACACCTTAGCCTATGCTCCACCCTCAACACACCACATCCCACCCTCTTTAAAACTCTACCAACATTTTCTCTCTCCTCATAACTACCATTTATTTCTTCTTCTTCTTCTTCTCCTTCCTCTACACAACTCTCCTAACCCTAGGCAAGTGCACCTTGCCACTTCATGAGAGCCCTATTTTCTTGGTTCATTTGCTAGATTAGGATATGGTGATCAACATTAGAACTTGGTATTTTGTGATTTGAAGTCTCCTTTGCTCTAGATCTAAGTTATTTCAATTTTTAGATTTTGCATAGTTTGATCTCTTTAAGTTGGATTTTTATGGGTTTTGGTGTTTCCAAGTGGAAGAGCATTCAATTCTACCCAGATTGGAACTTTGGAAATCCGGATTTGGAGTTCGGATGGCCAAGTTGTGTTGCTCTGAAGTTTTGGATTCAACCATGGTGTTCTGCTGTTTGGAGAAGACAGTGAGCAGTGTGCAGAGCTGTTTAGCTTACGCACACTGAGCTGTACGCGCTCTTTAGCGTGCGTACGCAACTTAGGTACGCTTCCTGTTGGAAGCGTGTCCCTTGAGCGTGCGTGACTTTTTACCTACGCTGCTCTCTGTAGCGTGCGTGACTTTTCACCCACGCTGTTCTCTCAGTGCGTGACTTTTCACCTACGCTGCTCTCTCAGCGTGCATGACTTTTCATGTACGCTGCTCTCTCAGCGTGCGTGACTTTTCACCTACGCTGCTCTCTGTAGCGTGCGTGACTTTTCACCTACGCTGCTCTCTGTAGCGTGCGTGACTTTTCACCTACGCTGCTATCTCAGCGTGCGTGACTTTTCACCCATGCTGCTCTCTGTAGCGTGCATGACTTTTCACCTACGCAGCTCTCATGCGTGCGTGACTTTCGCGTACGCTGCTCCCCTGAACCCCGTGCTTAACCAATTGGCTCTTAGAGTTTTGGTCTTATTTCTTTAAGCTTGGCTCTTCTATAGCCCTGTATATTGATATTTTATTAGATATTTTATGCCCATTTTATATCCTTACGTCTTTTGTCATGAACTTGATTTTACTTAATATGTTTGGAATGACTATTGTACATGGCATGGTATGACAAGGAACTAGCATAACACGACAGTGACCCGTAGTGGTGCACTCCTGACATGACCAACCTGACATGATAGTGGCCCGTCGTGGCACACTCCTGACAAGTACCCTGACATGATTTATCTTGATAACTTGATAGTGGCCCATGGCGGCGCACTCTTTACTTGACTTGACTTGACTTGTAACATGACTTGATAACTTAATGCTGTTGCGACGGCTAACCCGACTTGACAAGAATAAGTGGCCTGGACACCGTGGGTGAATGTGTTTGTACAAATGAACCTGTCTTATCTTGCATCATGTCTAGGACATGAATCCCTGGTTTCCCACGGTCAGGGATTCATACTGAATATGGCTAGGATTAATGATTAGATTGATCAAATAGTTCATGGAGAATTTCCCAGTTACCCGTTGCCCCTTTGGTCCCGGCCATATATATATATATATATATATATATCTATATATATATATATATATATATATATATATATATATATATATATACTTGGGATTTGATGCTATCCGTCGAGATGAGCGCACTTCCAGCCCGCCGTCGAGTGTGGTACCTTAGGACACATGTATCTTACTACAGTGTGTCTGCTATATCCTGCTATCTTTTCCTTTTCTTGCTGGGATCACTCAGGTAGTAACAAACAGGTAACCGGACTTGGAATTCTCATTGCATCTTATTAGTAATTAGGTTTGTGATAACCCTAGTTAGTTAAAGTAGTAAGCCGTAGTATTTGCTTGGTCGTGATTGATAGAGTGAAGTATAACCTGTCTAGTCTTGTCTTGATTCCTGCACATGAATTGCTACCTGTCATGATTTTCTTATATTTTACCGATAAATGGTGGGAGAATCCATGTTCCGTTCAGACGAAGGGTTACAACCCCGGTCCTTGTTTGGTTTACGGGTTGTAACCTGGTTCTCTGAATAGTCCCATGGTTATCTCATCGTATATCATCCTGTCATGCTTTTCCATATGTTCTGTCTTCTATCGATTTTGTACAAGATTGTCTTTTATATTCACCTATCATGCTTTTCTTAAATTACTATCTCTTATTATGTAATTATATTATTGTGTTAATTGCTGGCTTTAGTTCTCATTTTTGTCGCCTCTTTTGTGGTACTTGCTCTTTCTGGGGTCTGACCCAGCTGGTTTTGTATGGCCAGATACCGGAGCAGCAGCAAAGGATCTACCTGCTTTCCAGCCCGATGGTGAACACCAGGCGTAACCAGGGCAACGAGTGGTTTCTTTTGTTCTCCTACTCTATTGTACATTATTCTTTTGAGGCGTTTAGCCGTCGAGTAAGTGTTAGCTCGTTTGTAACTTTATTTACTGTCTGCCTACGGGCTGTAATCATGATTGGCAACTCGAGGTTGATCATGTATGACTTAACTCTTGCTAGTCCTTACATTTTGTACGACTAGCTTCATGATCATCTGGATATGTAATGTTTGTGATGCCTTACAATTGTATATTTGGTGATCTGATATCTTGTGACTATTATTAGTTGGTTGTGACTGAGACAATAGGATAATTTATGACCTTAAGAGACTGATGTCTTGTAGATAAACCCTCATATTTCTAGACAGCCGTGACCGTATAGTGAGATGGATTCCATTTCATTATACGTAGCTGGCTGTGTCCGCCCCCGCTCTCCAGTATTCTGGTTCTGGGGCGTGACATGGTTTAAGTGGTGGCCCACGCAGGATCTTGTCAATCAAGAAATGTGAGGGTTTACCGAATAGATGTCTCAATCTGTACTCGCCTTTGATCTCCACTCGTATCTTCTTATCTCCTTGGATCCCTGACTTGATAACATGCATGCATTATTGATCTATCCTGGTCCTTCCTTAATATTCCTGACGTCATTGCTTCAGTGGCATTATTCCTGTTGATCAGCCAGAAGAAGTTCGGCCGGCAGACCAGCAACAACAAGAAGATCAAGATCAGTCCTCCGCAGCCGCCTCTTGAGCCATGCCTTCTGAAGAACCAGAGCCCCCAGTCCAGCCAGTTCAGCTAGCAGGGTCAGAGGATGGGGTCTTGATAGGGCTCATCCGTGAGTTGCTTGCGTCTCAGAACCGTCGAGGTGATGCCTTGCAACAAGCAGTACAAGATGCTATGAGCAGAATTGGTCCTCGAGGGAACAGTGCAGTCAACAATTTCAAGCGCCTGAACCCTCCCTTCTTCGATGGCAGCGAGGATGCTATTGCTGCAGATGCCTGGATACAGGATATTAATGTTATCTTGGAGGCAGCCAGAACCCCTGAAGCAGAGAAGGTGGCGGTGGTGCGCCTGAAGTTACTAGACCTAGCCCACAGCTGGTGGGCTATGCAAGCAACGAGTTTAGGTACGCCTGTCATGTGGGCGGTATTCAGTGATATGTTTCAGACCAAGTACTTCGACGCAGTGGCTAGATATGACCTGCAGACCAGGTTTAGTAATCTCAAGCAGATGAACAGGACGGTCGACGGATATGCGGCCGAGTTTTCAAGGTTGAGTTGATTTGCTCCCACCTTGGTGGCAACCGAGCTAGACAGAGCACAGCGATTTCAGTAGGGGCTCCACTTGGAGATCATACTGGCAGTAGAGCAGTTCGAGCACAGAACTTTCGATGCCGTCTTACGAGCAGCGAGGAGGCATGAGTACACTTCCCGAAGGATAGCGGACCGGACCGGAGATCGAAAGCGGTCCCGCGACCAGATGAACCAATCCTCAGCACCGGCTCCGACAGCTAGGGCCTTGACCATTGGAGCTACGAGGACAGATTCAGTTACCTCCTTACAGCATTCTGCCCCGACCTATCCCCAGCAGCAGAAGCAGAAGCGGCCTTTCGTAACCGGTTGTTCTCATTGCGGGAAGCCCGGGCATGTTGTTACTGAGTGCCGCAGAGCACAGGGATTGTGCTTGGTTTGTGGTTCGCCGGACCACATGATAGGATCTTGTCCATTCAGAAACAGATCATCGTCGACAGTAACTAGTCCCTCGGTTATGGGACCAGCACCAGCACCAGAATCAGCTCCAGTTCACCAACCACAGCAGCTCCCGTTCCCGGGTCCATTGCCGTCTCAGGCCCAGGCCCTCCAGCAACAGAGGCCTCAACAGTTCGCCCTGGCCCAGGCCCAGATCCAGAATCGGCAGAGAGGTATCTGTGTCCTATTATCTTGCTTTCGGCCGTCATTATGCGGGACACGTGTCATGTTTCATATGTCCTAATTACAACGGTATATTTCGGACCCGAGCCATGTCCTAGATCATTCGAAAACGGTTATTGGTACCAACCTTTTCGTATGAGGAAAGGCCCGTGTCCCTGTTTGACCAAGGGGAGAGACCTCAAGCGCAAGACTATCAGTTTAGTTCATGTTGCTTGAATTCATCGCTCCTTGGAAGAGTTAAATGTGGGAGTGTGAGGATGACATCCGATCACGATATCCCTACTTGTTTGACTCGTAAGGTATAATGTCTTTCTTATGCCTTATATTTTCCCTTCCTTGCTTGCATTGTATGATTGTATGATTGAACTGCTTAGTGTAGCTTGCCTGTGCTTAGTGTAGCTTGTCGTGGCAATCTCTAGCTCCTTGATTAAATTCCGATGACGGAATTCTTTTAAGGTGGGTAGAGTTGTCACCCTTATTTTCTATATTTCCTGTATTTCGTATTTATACTCGTATCTGGATTTTGGCATGTATTTTTATTTTTCTCAACTTGTGGAATTTCGATATTTCTCGTATTTTGGGTTTTGTCATGGCTCGGTTTTAATTGGATTTGGTTTGGTTTGGTTTAATGTGTATTGGAACACCTTAGCCTATGCTCCACCCTCAACACACCACATCCTACCCTCTTTAAAACTCCACCAACATTTTCTCTCTCCTCATAACTACCATTTATTTCCTTTTTCTTCTTCTTCTCCTTCCTCTACACAACTCTTCCAACCCTAGGCAAGTGCACCTTGCCACTTCATGAGAGCCCTATTTTTTTGGTTCATTTGCTAGATTAGGACATGGTGATCAACATTAGAACTTGGTGTTTTGTGATTTGAAGTCTCCTTTGCTCTAGATCTAAGTTATTTCTATTTTCGGATTTTGCATGGTTTGATCTCTTTAAGTTGGATTTTCATGGGTTTTGGTGTTTCCAAGTGGAAGAGCATTCAATTCTATCCAGATTGGAACTTTGGAAATCCGGATTTGGAGTTCGGATGTCCAAGTTGTGTTGCTCTAAAGTTTTGGGTTCAACCATGGTGTTCTTGCTATTTGGAGAAGACAGTGAGCAGTGTGCAGAGCTGTTTAGCTTACGCACACTGAGCTGCACGCGCACTTTAGCGTGCGTACGCAGACTTAGGTACGCTTCCTGTTGGAAGCATATCCCTTGAGCGTGCGTGACTTTTCACCTACGCTGCTCTCTGTAGCGTGCGTGACTTTTCACCCACGCTGTTCTGTCAGCGTGCGTGACTTTTCACCTACGCTGCTCTCTCAGCGTGCATGACTTTTCATGTACGCTGCTCTCTCAGCGTGCGTGACTTTTCACCTACACTGCTCTCCGTAGCGTGCGTGACTTTTCACCTACGCTGCTCTCTGTAGCGTACGTGACTTTTCACCTACGCTGCTCTCTCAGCGTGCGTGACTTTTCACCCACGCTGCTCTCTGTAGCGTGCGTGACTTTTCACCTACGCAGCTCTCATGCGTGCGTGACTTTCGCGTACGCTGCTCCCCTGAACCCCTTGCTTAACCCATTGGCTCTTGGAGTTTTGGTCTTATTTCTTTAAGTTTGGCTCTTATATAGCCCTGTATATTGATATTTTACGCCTTTTGTCATGAACTTGATTTTACTTAATATGTTTGGAATGACTATTGTACATGGCATGGTATGACAAGGAACTAACATAACACGACAGTGACCCGTAGTGGTGCACTCCTGACATGACCAACCTGACATGATAGTGGCCCGTCGTGGCGCACTCCTGACAAGTACCCTGACATAATTTATCTTGATAACTTGATAGTGGCCCGTGGCGGCGCACTCTTGACTTGACTTGACTTGACTTGTAACATGACTTGATAACTTAATGCTATTGCGACGGCTAATCCGACTTGACAAGAATAAGTGGCCTGGACAACGTGGGTGAATGTGTTTGTATAAATAAACCTGCCTTATCTTGCATCATGTCTAGGACATGAATCCCTGGTTTCCCACGGTCAGGGATTCATACTGAATATGGCTAAGATTAATGATTAGATTAATCAAATAGTTCATGGAAAATTTCCCAGTTACCCGTTGCCCCTTTGGTCCCGGCCATATATATATATATATATACTTGGGATTTGTTGCTATCCGTCGAGATGAGCGCACTTCCAGCCCGCCGTCAAGTGTGGTACCTTAGGACACATGTATCTTACTACAGTGTGTCTACTATATCCTGCTATCTTTTCCTTTTCTTGCTGGGATCACTCAGGTAGTAACAAACAGGTAACCGGACTTGGAATTCTCATTGCATCTTATTAGTAATTAGGTTTGTGATAACCCTAGTTAGTTAAAGTAGTAAGCCGTAGTATTTGTTTGGCCGTGATTGATAGAGTGAAGTATAACCTGTCTAGTCTTGTCTTGATTCCTGTACATGAATTGCTACCTGTCATGATTTTCTTATATTTTGCCGATAAATGGTGGGAGAATCCATATTCCGTTCAGACGAAGGGTTACAACCCCGGTCCTTGTTTGGTTTACGGGTTGTAACCTGGTTCTCTGAATAGTCCCATGGTTATCTCATCGTATATCATCCTGTCATGCTTTTCCATATGTTCTGTCTTCTATCGATTTTGTACAAGATTGTCTTTTATATTCACCTATCATGCTTTTCTTAAATTACCATCTCTTATTATGTAATTATATTATTGTGTTAATTGCTGGCTTTAGTTCTTATTTTTGTGGCCTCCTTTGTGGTACTTGCGCTTTCTGGGGTCTGACCTAGCTGGTTTTGTATGGCCAGATATCGGAGCAGCAGCAAAGGATCTACCTGCTTTCCAGCCCGATGGTGAACACCAGGCGTAACCAGGGCAACGAGTGGGTTTCTTTTGTTCTCCCACTCTATTGTACATTATTCTTTTGAGGCGTTTAGCCGCCGAGCAAGTGTTAGCTCGTTTGCAACTTTATTTACTGTCTGCCTACGGGCTGTAATCATGATTGGCAACTCGAGGTTGATCATGTATGACTTAACTCTTGCTAGTCCTTACATTTTGTACGACTAGCTTCATGATCATCTGGATATGTAATGTTTGGGACGCCTTACAATTGTATATTTGGTGATCTGATATCTTGTGACTATTATTAGTTGGTTGTGACTGAGACAATAGGATAATTTATGACCTTAAGAGACTGATGGCTTGTAGATAAACCCTCATATTTCTAGACAGCCGTGACCGTATAGTGAGATGGATTCTATTTCATTATACGTAGCTGGCTGTGTCCGCCCCCGCTCTCCAGTATTCTGGTTCTGGGGCGTGACATAACTGTACCAAGCTCAACATCAGCTGATTCTCTAAGAGAAGAACCCGGAAGCAGCTACCTTCGAAGTCTGCCTAAAAGATTGAAATTTACGGCTGATTATCCAAAGGATTTGGTAATTGGTGATATTACCAAAGGTGTAAGTACTCGTACATCCAGTAGAGATATTGTTTCTAGTGTTGCATTCATTTCACAGCTAGAACCCAAAACCGTTCGGAAGCCGAGTTACAACCCTTAAACCAAACAAGGACCGGGGTTGTAACTCTTCTCCCGAGCAGAACTTAGTCTCCAATCAAGGTACAATGTAAAGGCATGTAGAGCATGTGAGTAACTGTATATCATGCATGGTGAGAGAGTACTGAATGTAGAACAGAACAGGATATATGATAAGAATAAATAAATATAAAATGTGCCTCGAATATTATAGCCTAATGTGATTGGTATGGGTCAAGAATCAGGCTTCCAACCGACCGGCTACAAGTACGTGGACTCGGCCCGGCCGGGATGGTAAGCTATGGAGCAAGTAGTAGCACAGGTCAGGCTATACCCATCGTGAGGTGAGGGTATAGCTATGATACAAGTAGTAACTCAAGGTGGGCATTGATCACACTATCTATAAAATTCCCTATTCCTCGAATAGTATACGGATCCGGACATAGCACGTCATGATGCGGGATTCCCTAAGAGGGGAACAAGTCCTCTTCAGGAATCGGCGTCAATACAAGTACAAGAATCAAGACCAAACAAGTACCAGTATCCCAAGAAATCTAGGAATGACATCTCATGACAGGAATCCGACAATACTAGTCTGTGAACTATCGTGACTGAGAATCAAGTAAGACACTACGATTGAATCGGATATAGCAGATATCAAGACAATGAAAACTATCAGTGAATGTACTCGCCTGCTGTCCTGAGCTGTAGGGTATATCAATACTCAGAGCGGTAATCAGAAACCTAAAGATGAGATACTGTATGTTAAATTAGGTTTAAACAAGTTTAAGAATGATTCACAATGAATGATATGCAATCTAGGTCAAACTAGGTCTCACTGAGTCACATTAAGTCCTGTTAAGTCAAATCTAGGTCAAATGAAGTTATATCAAGTCAATCTAAGTCAGACCAAGTCAACCCTAGGTCATACCAGTCATCACAGGTCAAAACAAGTCGAAGAAAGTCAAACGGGGTCAAGAGTTGGCCTACAGTTGACTTTTGGTCAACTGGTCAACCCTGGTCAACTCTGGTTGACTCTAGGTCAACCCTAGGTCAAACTGGTCAAATGTTGACAAACAGTTGACTTTTGGTCAACTGGTCAACTCTGATTTGGATTTGGTCAAATCTAGACAAAGTGTTGACTCACGGTTGACTTTTGGGTAAAAAGTCAACTCTGGGTCATTCGAGCCAAAATCGGCTCAAATATGACATTTGTAGGGTGTACCCAACATGCCACCCAAGTTTCAAGTCAATCCGACTACCCGAACTCCGTATCTCAAAATTATCCGATTACCCCTTAACATTTACCCTTAAACCGTTCTAACTTGACGCCAAGTGGCTTTCCCTTAGGAATTCCACTCCGTGATTCCTAGGGTAGTAGGGTACTAGCCTATACAACCATTACCTACCAAGTTTTCTAGGGTAAGTGGACATCCAGTCCATCTTACGGTCCGAATCGTCCGTTTACCCGTTATCTTGAATATTTCAAGATACGGGATGGTACGGTGCGATACCGACTCCCCAAGCCCACATGCAACTCCGATTCCCACTCCGAAGCCTACTCACAAAATCTAAATCACAATATCTAACTCCCCTCCATGTTTCAACGCGTTCCGAATCACGGAACTCGATTTCACCCCTTAACCAAAATTCTACTTAACATTCACTCACTCATTCAAACACATTTTCCACACTCTCTTGGGACAAGTTCTTGGGGCTATTTTAGTGGGTCAAATTGGTGTCTAAATAGCTAATATATAGGGGTATATATATACATATATATATGGGTATATAGTGGGGATCTTAGGGGCTAAAAGGGGGGTGGTTTGGGGGTGCTCTGCTGCCCCTACTGCTGCTAACTGCTGCTGCTGCTATTGCAGCTATTTTGCTGCTGTTAGGGGGGGGAAACAGCCCCCTAGGCCCCCCTCCATGGTGCCTTGGTTGCTCCCCCTTTCTTCCTCTCATTCCTCCTCTAATTCTCTCTCAAAAACTCTCTCAATTCCTCTCTATAATCTCTATTCTTCTTCTATAATTCTCCCTCTCTAACTCTCTAATATATATCACTCACACACACACAACTAATTCTCATTCTCCCCTCTCTATATACAATTACACTCACACTAATATATATACATGATCACACACACACATATATATACCTACACATATCTATATATATATATGTATATATATACATATATATGTATATATATATATATATATATATATATATATATATATATATATATATATATATATATATATATGTGTATATATATATATATATATATATATATATATATATATATAGACACACACACACATATGTATCTATATATATATATGGACACTCACACACACACACACACGTGGACACACACTCTCACATGGACACACACACTCATGACACAACTATCACTCTCCTCTACACACACACAAATACATATATAAATATACACACATAAATACACATATATATATATATATATTTTTTTTTTTAATACACATATATATATATATATATATATATATATATATATATATATATATATATATATATATATATATTTTACATGTATATATATATATGTATATATATATATATATATATATATATATATATATATATATATATATACCACTCTAAAAAAAAATTATATATATATATATATATATATATATATATATATATATATATATATATATATATATATATATATTTTATATATATATATATATATATATATATATATATATATATATATATATACCACTCTAAAAAGAATAAAACCATAATTAATCCTTAAACTATAATTTAAGGAAACCTACAAAATCTAGGGTCAACTTGTAGAGAATGAATCCTTAAACTATAATTTAAGGAAACCTACAAAATCTAATTTATGTGAAGGAATAAATGCAAAAAGAGGAATTAAATGAGAGTTAAAGGATTACCTAATTTGAAGATTTGGAGGAAGAAGAAGGAGTTGGAAAAAAGAAATGAAGAGAGAGAGTGGTAACTTAGTGATGAAGAAAGGAGAGGTGGAGGGGGACTATATGACCAGCCATGTAAGGGAGGGTAGGGGCACATGTAATTACAAGTTTGCCCCTCCCTTGCCTTCTAGGCTAAGTTAAATCAATTTTTGGGTTTTGGGATTAGCAAAAATTAAACAAAAATCATAATTAAGCTTAGATACTTATATGGGATTAGTCCAAACTCCTAATCCTAAAAGTTAAGTATGGTGGGCCATGGTTAATTAACGTGCTAATTACGGCTCAAGTCAAAATTCTCCGGGGTCCCGAATTAACTCGGAATACGATGAAATTCGAACCCGACTCCTATAATAATTAAATAATAATATTCATGAAATAAAATTCCCAAAAATATTATAAAATAGAAAATTACTATTTTACCCCTAACTTGGAAAAGTGAGGGTGGCACATGTTTTCAAGTTGAAGAAAGCTTTGTACGGTTTAAAATAAGCCCCTCGTGCTTGGTATGATCGTCTAAGCTCTTTCCTACTTGACAACGGTTTTTCAAAGGGCAAGGTTGACACTACTTTGTTTATAAAGTCTTTGAATAATAATATTCTTTTAATACAAGTCTATGTTGATGATATTATACTTGGATCTACTGATGAATCTCTTTGTCAAAAATTCTCTAAGTATATGCAGAATGAGTTTGAGATGAGCATGATGGGAGAACTAAAATTCTTTCTCGGACTGCAAATCAAACAAACTGACAATGGGACATTCATAAATCAAGCCAAGTACACAAAAGATTTGCTAAAGAAGTTTGATCTGGACAATGTCAAACCTATTGGCACTCCGATGGCAACTTCAACAAAGCTTGATATTGATGAACATGGCAAGCCGGTCGACACACGTAAGTATCGAGGTATGATCGGTAGTTTACTTTATTTAACTGCTAGTCGTCCAGATATTATGTTTAGTGTTTGCCTGTGTGCACGTTTTCAAGCAAATCCAAAGGAATCACATCTGTGCGCAGTTAAGCGTATCTTTCGATACCTTAAGGGCACTTCTTCTGTTGGCTTATGGTATCCCAAAACCAAGTCCCTTGACCTTATTGGTTACTCGGATACAGATTTTGCTGGATACAAAGTTGATAAAAAAAGTACCAGCGGCACATGTCATTTCTTAGGCAAGGCTTTAGTCTTATGGTTTTGTAAAAAGCAAAATTCTGTAGCCCTATCAACAACAGAGGCTGAGTATATCGCCGTAGGACGTTGTTGTGCTCAGATTTTGTGGATGAAACAAACCTTGGAAGACTATAATTTATTTTTCATACACATTCCCATTTTCTGTGACAACACAAGCACAATTAATTTGACTAAGAATCCAGTATGTCACTCTCGTACTGAGCATATCGAGATCCGACATCATTTTCTTAGAGATCATCATCAGAATGGAGATATTGACCTTGTATACATAGACACTGAGAATCAATTAGCTGACATCTTCATAAAACTTCTGGCAGAAGATCGTTTCAATTATTTACGTCAAGAATTAGGAATTTTGGACGTCAATAATGTTAATTAATTTTGTTTTATGATTATATTTCAATATGCAAAAACTGTGTTAGAAACAAGCCAATAAAGAGTCTGTCTGTCACCATAACTACGGTTGAAGCGAAGCGGGTACTTAAGAGTTCCCCGGTGAACCTCCGCCAGCTGGGACAGTACTTCTACAGCTAATCTGAGACAGTCGCTGTGTAACAAAATTTAATCTATAAAATACTATTAATTATATTAATTGAAGATTGAAATTACTAATCTTTGAATTAAATTTTTGAAATGAGTCAATGAAAAAGAAAGTGGCCCAGACCAACTGACAGAACCCCTAGGCGAATTCGGCCAGTGTTCAGACCGAATTCGGCCCGAGTTCGGTTAGTGGTATCTGGTTATATAGCCAGAACCCGAGAGCCTCTTCTTCTTCATTGCTTCTAAAAACTCTTCCACAGCAACAGCAGCTGCGCGAAGCTCTCCAAACCCTAGTTCTTTACCACTTCGTTTCTCCCAATCTACATGGTAAAATCTATCCAAATTTTGGATTCGTACGGAGATCGTTGTCCTCTACAGCATACTTGAATCTCGGCAGGTATAACTCCGTATTTCTCCTTCTTTCAAATTCGTACATATTTACTTTATTTGTACAATGCCGCCTAAGGGATTCAACCCCTTCAAGAGGAAGAAGACGACCAATCCTAATGAGGAAGGATCATCTTCACATCCACACACGGATTCCCTCTTTTCGTCAGTTCAATCGAGCGATGGCGCATTCGATGGGTTTTATTTTCAAACCCTAGATCAAGCCCTTCTGTGGTATAGAGACTTTTCTATGAGATCCATATGCACAGGCGCTCCTATCAAATGGACTGTGTTTCCAGAACACCGCCCTTATTTTGAGGCATTAGGGTTACAACACTTTGTTAAACTTTGTTTCCCGGTAGCTACTAATGCCATTAGACTTTTCTATTGCAATATCGTACTAAACACGTTTGACGTAAGTACTCGTGTTGGCGGACTAGATATCGAGTTCAATGATGTCCTCTTAGCGGAAACCTTAGTATTTCTAACGAAGGTGCACCGCTTGATGATATCACTGAATTTGATTTTCCCGACGGCACGACACTTGCTAGTTTTAAAGCTGAACTCTGTGCCCCTGATCGAGTTCGCTCTGGAAAGTTCAAGGCAAATAACTTGAACTTGTTTAGTTATGAATTGCATCGCATCATCTACTCCACTCTCCTTTCGAAGTCTACTTCAAAGGATGATGTCACATCACTTGAGCTATCTGCTATGTATCATATTCTTAAGGGGATTCCTTTTTCTGTCCCTAAGACTATTATCCAGATGATGGGACGTTGTCGTACAAGAGATAGAAATCTCTCTTATGCGATGATTCTCCCACGCATCTTCCAGCGTTTTGATATTGATCTGTCAACTTGTACTCAAGACCCTGAGCCCAAGTTTTTTAAGCTATCTTGTCGTAGTATGACTGCTGCTGCTCCTCCTACTGCTCCACCTCCTCTACCTACTCAGCAGTATGCCATGACCTTTGAAGGCATACACCAGTATCTTTCTGATTTGTACGTCTCGATGACGGATATGGCCCACGAACATAAGTTCCGCGATGTCACTCGTTATCAGGCGATAGCAAATTCTCTAGCTGATCTTCGATTTGCTCAGACTGGATATTCTGCCAGTTCTATTCCTAGAGATCCAGTCTTTTCTGGTTACCGCTGTGAGGATGAGGCTGTTCATGTCTACTTTCAGCCCGGTAACGCTTATGAATGGTATCGTTCTGATCATGCCCCTCCTCGAGACTTTGTCGGTGAGTTTTACGCTGGCGCACCTCCTCACCCTTCTGGCGCTGGTACTTCTGGAGCTGGTCCTTCTGGACATGTCGGTCATGCTGATGATGATGATAAGGAGGAGGAGAAGATGTGATGATGATATATTAGCTGATTTTGAGACTTAGTTATTGTCTACACTTGGAAATGCTCCGATATTCCAAGTTTCTTTCTTTTTTTTAGCTTTTATTATCAGTTTTTGTACTGGATATTTCTTGATGTCTCTTGAACATCATTTTATTTATATGGGATGCATAGTTTATCTTTCATATCAGTTTATTTATTCTTTATAAGCATCTTTATCTGCTTCTATATTATAAACTGCCTATGAAATACTTTTCTGTTATGTCTTGTATATTCTCACTGCATGAGATATTATTTTTTTGTGTTTTTTCACTGTTATAGCTTATGCATTAATTGCGGGGGAGCTAATATTTTTGTTTTGAGCATAATACAGGGATTGAACAATTTTGAACAAATTTTTGTGGTATCTTATCTCAAAAGATGTTATATCATTCATAGTTTGTCAATTATCAAAATGGAGGAGATTGTTGGCCCATTGGTCATATGGTCAAACTGATTTTAATAATTGATCAAACTCTGTCTCGATATATGGAGCTAGTCAGGATATCTCGGACTCTTGGACATGATCAAGAACGGCTATCTACTCAGTTCAAGACCGAAGCGTTGTTTGCCTGTTCGAGTCTGTATTTCTTTGAGCAATGTAATCTTTTATTTTATTGAGTCTAGAAATGCATTGTACACCGAGTCGTACTGGTAAATAGGCTATTCCAAAATGATTTCAAAATGTTTTTTAAATGTCCTTAGTTTTGAAAAACATTTGTATTTACAAAAGCTCCAAAAAGGTTTTCAAAATTCTCCAAAAATCTATTTTGAAAAACCCTAACCAAACCCTGACAGAACTCGGCCAGAGTTCGGCCAGAGTTCGGTTAGTGGCCGTTTTATTTTTGAATTTCTTGGAACTTGGTCCTCCTGCAGTTGCGGATTTGACCGAGATTTGCTCATCGAGTTCTGGCAGAATTCTGCCCGAATTCTGCCAGAATTCTGTCTTTGGAACTCCTATAAATAGAGAAGGATTTCGATCATTTTAACTCACTCATTCACTTTCAATCTTCTCTCTACTTAAAGCTTTCAGTCTTCCAAAGAGTTTTTCTCGAGCTTTAATTTTCAGATCCCAAGCCAGTTACAATCCTCTAGTCGATTTGCCAGTGCGGTACGGTCTAGAAGTTTCTGAGTGATTGTAATCAGAAGACTTGATAGAAGAATACCTCTTCATAATTGAAGTTGGACGAGTTCTTCGTATCAAAGCTCGCGTTGTAGAAGTTGCAAGGACTTCGTAAGAAACTTGCGGTTTTGCCAATAGTGGATTCAACTGGTAGCAAGAGTTCTACCGACTGGACTAGTCCTCAACAGAGGAAAACCAGTATACATCGCTGTCTTTGTGTTTGCTTTCTTATCTCTGCCTTTACATTATTTAGTTGTGATTATTATTCTGTGATCTTGATGCTAACAATTTTTAATTAGCATTATTCCGCTGTCAACTCTATTCACCCCCCCTCTAGAGTATTCTGCTTTACGATTTCGTTCCTACAGGATAATCATAGCAATAAGGATGATCAGACCATAATACACCAATTCTAATTAGACAATTTGTTAGTGGGCGTCCCCAATAAATATATGTCCTGAGCAAGCTCAATAAGGAATAAGCTTGCAAAACTAGGCTATACTAGCAGCCTTAGTCAAGGTTAAAAAAAATTTAAGTACGTGAGATTTATGATTGAAAGAAGGCACAAATAGTTCAAGTTCATCAAAATCTGACTCGTCCAGTGTTGGTGCCTCTATAGTTTTTCTACTTGTCCTTGTTGTCTAAGGCCTTGGTCGACCAGTAGGTTAGGGACCTCTAAACTCTATAGTCTAGGTGAACCTATTAACATCATTCAATTACCTCGTTAATAGGTCATATGGATAACATGATGCTAGGTTGGGAGGCATGCTACCCAAAATTTTCTACTAGTATTGGCTTTAAATCAATGGGACATATATGTCATTTTTCTAACCTCTATAGTATCCGAAAATTATAATCATGTCTGAAGTCATTTTATCGAGAATTTATACCTCGTCAATGTACACCTAGCTGTATTAAACCTTGGTTTCGTGACTCAAATATGATATGATTATCGGATATTTTATTAACTCTATCCATATTGAAATAAAGATAACTAAGATCAAAAGAGGACAACTAAGACATAGTTTTAACAATATTCCATAACCTACGTTTTCTTAAAAAAAATCAACTTTAGGGGTCATGCCTCGCCAGTGCCCTGCTGGCTGTAGTGAACCCTGTAGTCTCCATAAGTCAAATAAATGGAGACATTGCACTGCTGTCTTACCATTATAAGTCAACAATATTCTTCCAACTATATCCATAAGAATTCAAATGAGCTTCTAGAGACTCAAACAAGTTACTTATGATAGAAAAAGCGTAAGTATCTGTCCTTGAAGTTAAAGTATCCTTTTTTGAAAATCAAATGATCGATTAGGTATCAATTTTGAAAATTAAGCGATAGACTAGGAGAAACGACCAAAGTAAAAATTTTAATTTTCTATTTCTCTCATACTCAAGGATCGAGGGACAAAAATGATACAAAACTGACTCGAAATTACTAGATGGATAACTGGGTTATGTTAGGCTCAAAAGTCAACGGGTGGAAATAAAATATTGAATAATTACTTATGGAAACAATTATATGATACGGCTTAGGCAGGAAAGATAACTCGAACCGGTTCCAAGGTGATCAAGATAGGAGAAGTGTAAGTATCTGTCCTTCGCGTATACGTTCTTGAAAATAAAACGAGCGAATAGAAAAGATAATGATCGAAGCCAAAATAAGTATAACTCTTTCTAATCCGTATTGTACGAATACTCAACGATTGAGGAAAAATTATATACCTTAAAAGACTTGAGATCAATGTATGGATAATTGAATCTGAAAAATAATTCCTTATGCCCAAGGCGAAATAACTAAGCCATATGAATTCTATGATATGATGATGATGATTAGAGGGGAAAAAATTGCACATCGATCAAGATAGGAATTAAATCCTAGAAAGTCTTAGCTTATCAAGCGAATAGTCTACCCACCTTTGATCCTACCAACGTATCAAAAAACAATAGCAAATCATTCTATGAATATTTCTCAAGTTATCTAATAGGATTTAGGATTCGATAAATACCTACCTAAGTCACATGGCCTATGTAGCAACCTTTACTACCCAACAATCAAATTAAATAAGGGACTTCCTAGTCCTAATCATTGTTCTAAAATCAAATCAAATCAATCCTAATTGTGAATGAGCACTTTCTAGTCATAGGCTTGCAGTAGTACGACTAACTTAAGTACTACTACAAGTTCGCACAATTTGCAAAAAACTGACCTGCATGGACCATCATAAAAATTTGTCACGACCTGCACCCGCTTTCCGGGATGCAAGTGCGTGCGCAAGCCAGCCTATACCGCGGTGTCGACAGTAGAATGTTGTCTAGCCACAATGCTCAAAATCACATAAAATAAATAATTTATTTGCTCATTCACAAAACTAAATAAAATTATAATATCCAAGTTTACATTTGAATACAAAGTTCAATGTCTCACAAATTATAAAAAGACAACTAAATAAATACTAAACTATATAACTAGTCTCTAGGTTTGGCCTCCACATATACCCATGCCTCCCCAAGAATGCAGCCACGACTAATCTATAAAATATTTGTTTCCAGTCAGGAATAGAATGAATACAAATTATTAAATGCAGTTTCAAGTATATGTTAACGACTATAAGACAATGGTTAGTCATAAAATACATGGTGAGAATATCCAGCAAAAGTAACAAGAAATATGAAAAATACCAAGCAGAAAAAATATGATAGTAAGTAATGTGTAGAATAGGAGAATATAACTATCTATGTTTTTTGAAGTACTTTTTCAATATGTGGTCGATCTGGGACAGTTACACCACAAGGTCTAAGTTAATTATCAAGGTCTACTTTATTACAAGGTCGACATTATTTATCAAGGTCTACTGTGGAAAAAATAAAATATGGTCTAAGGTCTGATCACATATCTATTCAGTACTTCCTCGTCTCGATACAATATATGAGAAAATAATAAGAACTGAAAGAGACAACATCAAGTGCTACAGTGTAACGAGCGTGTCAAGAAATCAAGTATGATATAACTATACTGTGTAATATATGAATAAACAATATTGAAAACAAATAATAAATGTACTCGCCTAGGGTCTTTAGCTAGTAAAACAGATAATACCATTACATTTAGAATCGTCCAATTAGCTAGGGTAGCACACAAAACTAACAATATCCAACCACTCAGTGAGCCACAAAAGTTAAACTCCTGCCATTGTCTCCAGATACTGAAATAAACATCACCAATGTGTTTGATATAAAAGAAACATCTAAAAATATCAACCCAAAAGTCCAATTCTGGACACAGGGAAAAAATTATAATTTTGGGTCAAAACGATGTCCGCCGTTGGACCTATTTTGCATCAAAAAGCATGCCAGTACCTACGGTCTCTAAAGTCTTTAAAGTATATATTTACAGGTCTAGTTTGATAATACGAATCCAATCGTATGTCCAAAATTGGATTCTGGTAGGCCGTGCACAAATTTGCCCGTTGGATCGGGTCGCAGGCCCGCCAACATGTTGTTACGGTCGACATTCTCATAATCAGACCAAACATGGCATATAGGACCAGAAAAATGACACGGTCCTGTTGGCGTAAGTTATGTCTCGAGATGATGAACGTGGACGAAGTTATGTCCTAGTTTACAAATGGGCCGATACGGGGTATCTCGACCGATATGTTTCAATTTCGTTGCGCACGCACAACGAAATTAAGTTTCGTCTATTCCCACACGTTGACAACATCCTTGCCGCATTTCTACATGTGTTTGGCCATGCTACTGTGTGCACCTTACTGCTCTTCTGCCAATGCCTTACCGCGCTCCCGTACGCGCCTTGCCGAGCTCCCCTGTGCGCTTTACTGTGCTCCCGTGCGTGCCTTACGTGCTTCCATGTATACCTTGTCGTGCTTTCATGTGTGATTTGCCGTGCTACTGTGCATGCTTTTTTGGATTCTCGTGTGTGCTTGGCTATGCTGCCGTGTGCACCTTGCTGCGTTCCAGTGCGCGCTTGGCCGTGCTGCAGCGCTCGCCTTGTCGCTCTCCCGCCAGTTGTTGCGCATCCGCGTGCGCCATGCCGCATTCCCATGCGCACTTGGCCGCACTCTCGTAAGCGCCTTGCTATATTCCCGCACGCGCTTGGTCGTGCTCCCGTATGCGCTTGGCCGTGCTGCCGTACGCCCCTTGCCACTCTGTCTTGCACGCCTTGCCATGCTATCGTACGTGCTTTGTCGTACAGCCTCGCACGCCTTATCTCATTTCGATGTGCGCTTGGCCGTGCTATCGTGTACGCCTTGTCCATTCTCGTGTGTGCCTTGCCGTGCTTCCGCATCGCGTTCCCGTGTGCGCCTTGCCGCATTCCTACCCGCCGCGCACGCACTGTCATATTCCCGTATTTGCTTCGCATGCGGGTATCTCTTTGCGAGTTCTTCATATTTCATGATAAGGATGTTTCTGATCTTCTTTGCATTTTTTTCGTGTACTTAGCCTAAATTCTGACTACCCAACTTGATAATCTTGGGTTGGTAACTTGAACATGAACATGATAATATGATCCCGTCTTGATAATCTTGATTGTAGCCCGTCGAGGTGTACTCCTAACAAGTATTCTTGATACGACAAGTAAACCTGACATAACATGTATAACGTTGATTATTGTTGCAATAGCTATTTCCTGTCTTGCTAGTGTAACTCATGTTTTGACTCCGTAGTTGATTTTTCGATTGTGGTTGTACAAGCTACCTATCTTGTCTTCCATCATGTCTAGAACATGGATTCCGTGTTACCACGTTCATGGATTCATAATGAATCTAACTAGGTTAAATGACTAGATTTATCAAGTAGCCATATAGAGAGATTTTCCAGTTACAGGTGATCCCGTTATCCCAGCCAGACCTTAGACTTGTAGCCTGCCATCGAGTAGGGCACATTTCCAGCACACTGTCATGTGTTGCACTCACTACCAAAATATACTCATTTAGCGACGGTTTTTTAGCGACGGACTTTTTCCGTCGGTATTAGCGACGGTTTCGTGGCCGCTCAGCGACTGATTTCCGACTATACGCATTTGCCATTTTTATTTTAATTTTAGGGGGAGAAAAGGTCACACATCCGCCGCTAGACTGTCGGTATTATAGCGACGGATTTACCGTCGTCACTACACAGTCGATTATTTGGCGGGAATTGTGTAGGAAATTGGCGGGACATATTTGCGACGACTTAGCGATGGAAATTCAGTCGGCACTTATCAAAAAAGGCGACAGCTGGGCGACGGTTTTTTTACCAGTCGCTCGTCCGTCGCTATATAAATGTTTCAGACTTTAAATAGAACGGCGGGGGGAACTTTTCGTATTTCCCCCAAATTCACTCTCTCTCCTCTCTCTCTCTCTCTCTCTTTCGCCGGTGTCGGCTTTGGTGATCGGCGTCGGTGTCGTCGTCGGCGTCGGCGTCCTCTCCTCTCTCTCTCCCGAAGGTAACCCCCTTTCTCTCTCTCTCTCGATCTCTCTCTCTCTCTTTCTCTCTCGCAGTGTCGTATAGGGGCTGGGCAGCGCGCTTGGGGCTGGGCCGTCCGGGGCTTGGCGGCTGGCTTGGGTCGGGGGCTGGGCGGTGGGCTTGGGGCGGGGGCGTCGGGGGCTGGACGGAGGGCTTGGGGCTGGGGCGTCGGGGGCTGGGCGGCTGGCTTGGGTCGGAATCTGGGCGGTGGGCTTGGGGTGTGGGCGTCGGGGTCTGGGAGGCGGGCTTGGGGTTGGGGCGTCGGGGGCTGGACGGGGGCGTCGGGGGCTGGAAGGCGGGCTTGGGGTTAGGGCGTCGGGGGCTGGGCGGCTGGCTTGGGCTGGGGTCTGGGCGGTGGGCTTGGGGCGGGGGCGTCGGGGTCTGGGAGGCGGGCTTGGGGTTGGGGCGTCGGGGGCTGGGCGGCTTGCTTGGGTCGGGGTCTGGGCGATGGGCTTGGGGCGGGGGCGTCGGGGTCTGGGAGGCGGGCTTGGGGTTTGGGCGTCGGGGGCTGGGCGGCTGGCTTGGGTCGGGGGCTGGGCGGTGGGCTTGGGGCGACGGCGTCGGGGGCTGGGCGGCTGGCTTGGGTTGGAGGTTGGGCGGTGGGCTTGGGGCGGCGGCGTCGGGGGCTGGGCGGCTGGCTTGGGGCGGGTGCGTCGGGGCTATTTGCAACCGACGCACACCCATAAGCACTCTTCATATATATATGCAACCGAACTACTGGGCGGCGGGCTTTGGTCGGGGGCGGCGGGTGGCTTTGCTTCTCAAATTCATCTGAGTTTATATATTGGCTAAATAATGTGTTATCCATATTGGGTGTTCCATTAGTTTGGTGGTGTTTGGATTAGTAAATGTGAATATATATGGGGTTTGGATTCATGGTGTATATGTTCACTGTCTCAAGGACAGTACGAGTTCTATCAGTTGTGTGCTTCTGTATAGATGTATATATCTATACATCTAGCTGTGATATACATATGTGTATGTGACAATCTCAGTTAGCGACGGACTAGTTACCGGTTAGCGACGGATATTTCCAGCTCCATTAATTGCATTAATCTATGGTACGATCCTCCGACCCTCATCCCTCGGCAATGATGATATGACAACCAACAAGAGAGAATACTAGATCCATCTCAGTATGACGTATACTCTGATAGATCACAATTACAAGAATGATATCAGTAGTGGGATTGAGTGCTGGAGGTGATATTATCAGAGTATACGTCCTACTCAGATGGGTCTCCCACCGTTACTAATTTTTTCTGACAGCATAGTAGATGTGCTCCGTCAACAGATTCTTGCTCCGAGCCAAAACTTCGTCCCGGGGCTCAAGTAGACATCCTTCGTGTAGAGCTCGAGTGAGAGGTTCCTGACAGCATGGTGGTCTCATTTGTCAAAGTATCCGAGCTCATCCGACATTGGTTGTGGGACGAGCACGGATACTTTGACAATGGAGACCACCATGCTGTCAGAAACCTCTCACTCGAGCTCTACACGAAGGATGTCCACTTGAGCTCCGGGGCAAAGTTTTGGCTCGGAGCCAGATTCTGTTGATGGAGCACATCCACCATGCTGTCAGAAAAAAATAGTAACGGTGAGAGACCCATCTGAGTAGGACGTATACTCTGATAATATCCCCTCCAACACTCAATCCCACTACTGATATCATTCTTGTAAAGGTGATCTCTCAGAGTATACGTCCTACTCAGATGGATCTTTCAGAGTATCCTCTCCGGTTGGTTGTGTTCTGAGCCATCTGTCCTAGGGATTTGATTCTGTATTTTGGTTTTTGTATTTTGGCTCCAGCTCCATTTGTATTAATCTACGGTATGACATGGTGATCAGGACATAGTCCCTGCAGCCATTCGACTGGCGAGGCAGAAACTATGTAGCCGTAGATAAAGTTGACTGTCTTCCGACCCTTATCCCTCGGCAATGATGTTACGACAACCTATCACTATATCTTATATAGTAGTAGATGATGTCTTAGTATTACATTATGTGAGTTCATCTTGATTCTGTTACGCTCTTCAGATACTAGATACGATAAGAACATATACTACACCATATGTACAGAACATAGATGATTCACACTAATGTATGCTAGAATGAATCTTGGCTTGTGTTCTGAGGAAATTGACGCTAGGATGCGTTGACATGCACTACGAAAGCGTCCAGAATCTTGACACTAAGTATCTAGAGACCGAAGCTTGCAAGAAGATGCTGCTCGACCCTAGAAGTGAAGCAGAAAGGCTACGTGAGGGTTTAAAACTCAATGTCGATGATTTAAAACCTCGGCGAATTTACGTGTGCCCTACATTTGAGTGCTACACCAAGACTCACCGTGATGAGGTTAGTGATTTATTTAACCTAAGACATGGGATCATAGAATCGAAGACAGTTGAGACCAAGACTGTAAACATTATGTGAGTTTATATTGATTCTGTTACATCCTTCAGATACTAGATACGATAAGAACATATACTACACTATATGTACAGAACGTAGATGATTCACACTAATGTATGCTAGAATGAATTTTGGGTTGTGTTCTGAGCCATTCGTTCCCATACTTGGCAATTAAGCATGTGAAATAGAACTGATTATGTTTAGTTTGTCTTACGATACTGATTTTCACATCCAAATTAAAATGGATCGTTACTTCGTTGTTCGTACATGGATGTACTAGCGGATCAACCTCCTGGACCGTAGGTACTTATAAGTATTGACCGTATCGGATTAGTATCGATCTATCGTTTTGGTATGGACCGTATCGGTTGGTATTGGTCTTAGCGAATTGGTATCGTCCTATCCGATATGTATCGGCCGTATAGCCATTAAGTCATATTGGCCTTATCGATTTGGTATCGGTCATATCCGATAGGTATCGGCCGTGTTGGATTATTATATACCATTTCGGATTAGTATCGTGGAAGGTTTAGTAACAACTGTACTTGGATTTCTCTCTTCTAGAGCTAGATTACCATTGCAAGAGAGTCACGAGAGCGTAGATGGCCAGTTACAGAACATACATACTTCTTTTTCAATCTCGCTTTTCCTGATGGAAAAGGAAGTATGTATGTTACTGTAACTGGCCAATCACGATCTGGTGATTCTCTTGCAATGGTATTCTAGCTCGAGAAGAGAGAAATCCAAGTATAGTTGTTACCAAACCTTCCACGATACTAATCCGAAATAGTCTATACTAATCCAACACGGCCGATACCTATCGGATATGACCGATACCAAATCGATAAGACCAATATGAATCCTAGCTATTCGGCCGATACATGTACATATCGGATATAGGACGATACCAATTTGTTAAGGCCAATACCAATATGATACGTCCTATACCAAACCGATAGACCGATACTAATCTGATACACTAGATACTAAGTACATCTGGCCTATACCAGCGGATCCATAAATTACTGCACGATAGGCCCAACGACTCCAGTTACATTCGGTTATTGGTGAGTACATGATTACATAGTAATTCTGTTAGTCTTGTGATACAGATTTTTACTCTCTCATGCTACCAACGTCACAACTTTTCTAGTGCTGCTCCCTCTAATCATGATGAACGCAAAAAACCAATGTGACAACTTTTATAACTTGAGTAAATTTCTTTACCCTATATGAAAATTTTTGTTGTCAGAAAGATGGCTCCTAGGACTCGTCGAGGTGGTGCTGCTAGTCGAGGAAGGGGTCGAGGCAAGAAACCCTTGGAGGTCGACATGGAGGAAGTCTCTGTCGTCAAACAAGAGCCGGTGACTGTTAAGGAGAAGGTATTACCAAAGGTCGAGGTCAAGGAAGAACCGATGACCATCAGGGAAGAGATTGCTCCCAAGCTTGAAGCTAAGAAGGAGCCACCGTCAGAGAGTAGTAGCATCGGGACCGACCCTCCTATCCCTACAGAAGACCTCAACCAGATTGAGCCTTCGTATGCAAAGTGGCTGATAGAATGGTACATGCCTCAACGCAACTATCATCCCTGGCTGTGAGGATTCATCGTCTGACTTGTGGTCTTTGTTGAGGCCAAAGTCGATTTTCCTATGTATTTTGGAATATTTGTGAAAATTTTGGAATATTTGTGTTATGATCGGTCGTCAGGATTGGATATTAGGTTACTGTAACTGGCCAACTCTTTCCTATGTGCTTTGGAATATTTATAAAAATTTTGGAATATTTGTACAATGATCGGATTATAACGATGGATATTAGGTTACTCTTCCGGATAATTGATGTCTATTTTATATTAATTTGGTTTGGTGTATATGATTCTTGGATAATTGGTGTGCATTAAATTCGTATGTACATATTTGGTCTATGTGATTCTTGGATAATTGGCGTGCATAATATATTTGGTCTATGTGATTGTTGGATAATTGGTGTGCATTATATATTGGTTTGGTTTATGCAAATTTTTGCGAACAGCTAAAAAGCTGTAATTTTTTTTAAAATATTCTCAGTTAGCGACGGACTTGTGACCGTTTTGCGTCGGTCATCACCAGTTTCCGACTACTTTTCAACGGTTATTCCGTCGCTAACTGGATATTTGAAAATTTTTTCCAGGTAGCGACGGATGGTCGACGGACTATCCGTCGGCATGATATATTGTTCGACGGAATAGCGACGACCTATCCGTCGCCCGTGTTCTGGAAATAACAAGAATTTCCAGCACAAGGTCGACGGTTAATCCGTCGCTATTCGGTCGATATCTTTCGACGGCAAAGCGACGACTTATCCGTCGCCAAGTTGCTGGAAATGGCATGAATTTCCAGAAGCTGGTCGACGGCTTTTCCGTCAGAAAACCGTCGCTAATCCGTCACTTGATACCGAAGCTGTCGACGGATTAGCGACGGAATAATACGATCTGATACGCTTTTGCGACGGGTTACCGACGGAAATTTACGTCGCTATTGTCTACACAGTTCAGTACTTAAAAGCTGAAGTGGACGACAGTCCGTCGGAAATGCGTCGCTAATGCTTCGTATTGTGACGTCGAATATCCGTCGCTATTCTGTCATGTGACGACAACTTAGCGACGGAAGGTTATTAGCGACGAGCTGATTGCCGACGGATTTTTTTGGCCAATATCCGTCGACAATCGGTCGCTAATAGTAATTACCGTCGTCTTAGCGACGGATGTGGCCATCGCTAAAACGATAAATTTTGGTAGTGACTTCTTGTATCCTAAGTACACTAGAAATTATGATACCTCTTGTAACTTGATAACTCTCATAACTTTCGTCTGGATAGTCTGCAGGGCTTATGACTGTAAAAATATCTCAACTACATCTTGTTAGTAACTAGGCCTGTGAAATCCTTAGTTAGCTAATGATAGCAAGCTGTAGGACTTGATTGGTTGCGCCTGAATAATTGTCTCATGATTAACATAGAAATTATATTCCACTTCTTGTTCTTCCTGATGCAAGCAAATATGTTCTTTTAACTCTTGTCATTTATGTTATTATAATTATGTTCTCGTATCAGTTCTTTTATATGCTCGTTTTAGTTCATAAGTGGAGCCTCCCTTGTGGTACATGCTCTTTCAGGGGTCTGACCCAGCTGGTTTTGTATGACCAGATTTCGGAGTGATACACTTATACGTATTTTCAGAATACGTGTACGGATTTCTGATATTTGTCATGTGACCCGTATTTAGACTTATCTTGCTTAGTCTTGATTTGGTTCACCTTGGTTCTTCATGGCATGTTGTCTTGACTTGGTTTGGGTTGGTTTAATATGGCATTGGCTTGGTATATATACCAACTCCTACTCTTTCCTCTCATTAATTCCAATAACTCCTCTCCTCTCCTTCTCTATTACTCCTTCCACCAACCTAAGGCAAGTATAACATGCTCCATAGAGAACATGATGGACCTCCATTTTTTATTATTCTATTCTCTTCCTTGCATGATTCTAAGTATCTTTAGAACTTGAAACTTTCGATTTTGATGGTTATATTTTTGTAGATCTATGTCTTAAGATTTTTTTATTTTTTTGTTTTCTTCGTTTTGATCTCGAACAACTTGGTATTTCCAAAAGCTAAGGGTTCTATGTTGCAGGAAATTTCATTTTACCCAAATTTCGCTTTTGAAACGTTTGATTCCAACTTGTTTTTGGGGAGTTATGGCCTTTTTAGTGTTTATGGGTCCACTATTGCATTTTGGTGCTGTCAGGAGGGTGACCAGCCGTACGTGCTTGGCCGCGTTGTCGCCAGTGCCTTGTCACGTTCTCGTGTGCACTTGGCCGTGCTGTCGTGCCTGCCTTATCGTGCTGTCGCCAGTGCCTTTCTGCGATCCTGTGCGCGCTTGGTCGCGCTACCGGGCGTGCCCTGCTTCGTTCCCGTGTGAGCTTGGCCACGAAGCCATGCCCGCCTTGCCGCGCTCCTGCCACCGTCTTGCCATGCTCTCGTGAGCGCTTGGCCGTGCTACCGTACGGGCTATACCGTACCCCCGTGCGCGCCTTGCCGTACTGCTGCACTTCCGTATGCACTTGGCCATGCTTCCACGCCCGCCTTGTCGTGCTCTCGCATGCGCCTTACCGTGCTGTCATGCGCATCTTGCCACGTTTCCATGTGCGCTTGGCCGCGCTGTCGCGTACGCCTTATCGTGTTCTCACGCGTGCCTTGTCGATTTTCTGTGCATGCCTTATCGCGCTGTTGCGTACGCCTTATCGCGTTTATGGGTGCGCCCTCCCCCGCTCCAGCACGATTGGCTGTGCTGCTACATGCCATGCTGTGGTCCGGCGTGCACTTTGTACCGCGCGTATCTCTATGCGAGTTCCTCGTACTTTATGATGAGGATGTTCCTGATCTTCTTTGCATTTTTTTGTACTTAGCCTAAATTTTGACGACCCAACTTGATAATCCTGGGCTGGTAACCTGAACTTAAACGTGATAATATGATCTCGTCTTGATAAACTTGATAGTTGCCCGTCGAGGTGCACTCCTAACAAGTATTCTTGATATGACAAGTAAACCTGACATAACATGTATAACATTTACTGCTGTTGCGATAGCTATTTCCTGTCTTGCTAGTGTAACTCATGTCTTGACTTCGTGGTTGATTTTTCGATTGTGGTTGTACAAGCTACCTGTCTTGTCTTACATCATTTCTAGGACATGGAACCACGGTCATGGATTCATAATGAATATGACTATGTTAAACGACTAGATTGATCAAATAGCTCATAAAGAGAGATTTTCCAGTTACAGGCGATCCTGTTATTCCGGCCACACCTGTGGACTTGTATCCTGCCGTAGAGTAGGGCCCATTTTTAGTACATTGTCATCTATTACACTTTTTGTACCCTAAGAACTCAAGTACACCCAAAATCTTGAAACTTTTGTAACTTGATAACTCTTATAACTTTCGCCTGGATAGCCTGGATAGTCTGCAGGGCTTGTGACTGCGGAAATATCTCAACTGCATCTTGTTTGTAACTAGGCCTGTGATAACACTAGTTAGCTAATGATAACAAGCTGTAGGACTTGATTGGCCATGCCTTAATGATTGTCTCATGATTAACATAGGAATTATATTCGACCTCCTGTTTTTCCTTATACAAGCAAGTATGTTCATTTAACTCTTGTCATTTATGTTATTATAATTATATTCTCGTATCAGTTCTTTTATATGCTAGGTTTAGTTCATAAGTGGAGCCTCCCTTGTTGTACTTGCTCTTTTTGGGGTCAGACCCAGCTGGTATTGTATGGCCAGATTTCGGAGTTGTAACACCCATATTCGGAATACGTATTTTATCAGGCTTATACATATTTTGGACCTGTATTTTATTTTCTTAGATTTTGGCATGTACTTGTAATTGACTTGACTTGCGGATTTTGGTTCTCGTAATTGGGTTTTTACATGGCTTGGTTTATTTTGTGGAGAGGGTTTGGTTTGGTTTGGTTATCATGAGATGAACCCCTTAACCTATTCTCCACCCTCATTCCACCACAACCCACCATCATAAATCCCCACCTACTTTTCTCTCTCCTCATTATTTTCATTTATTTCTTCTTCTTCTTCCTTCCTCTACACAACACCATCACCTATAGGCAAGTGCACCTTGCCACCACATGAGAACCACTTTTTATTTGTCTATTAGCTAGATTAGGCCATGGCGAACAACATTAGAACTTGGTATTTTGTGATTTGGAGTCTCCATTGTTCTAGATCTAGGTTTTAACTATTTTCGGATTTACATGGTTTTGATCTATTTTGGTTGGATTTTTGTGGGTTTTGATGCTTCCATGTGGAAGAGAATTCAATTTTACTCAAGTTAGACCTTTGAAAATCTAGATTTGGCTTTGATTTGACAAAGATATAAAAATTTGAATTCTTGGTGTTCTTCTCGGCCTAGAGTAGCAGCCTGCAGCCTGCGCTCTTTAGCGCAGTGCTGGACTGCACATCCCCTCTCTCGGCCTGCGCTTTTTAGCGCAGCACCGACCGCGCAGCTTGCCTCTTGGCGAACTGCGCTCAACCCGAGTGTGCATGGATTCATGCGCAGTCTGCTCATGCGCAGTCTGTTCATGCGCAGTCTACTCATGCGCAGTCCGTTCATGCGCAGTCTGCTCATACGCAGTCCGTCCCTGCGCAATCTGACCCTGCGCTATCCATTCCTGTGCAACCTGATCCAGCGCAATCCATCTACTGCGCCATCCACCCCTGCGCAGTTGGTACCCTGCGCAGCTCACCCCTGCGCAGTTGGCTCCTGGCGCACTTGACTCCTGCGCAATCCAACCCCCTGACCCCTTGCGCAATCTATTAGCTCTTGGAGTTTTGGTTTTATTTCTCTAAGCTTGGCTCTTCTATAGCCCTGTATATTGATATTTTATTAGATATTTTACGCCCATTTTATATCCTTACGCCTTTTGTCATGAACTTGATTTTACTTAACATGTTTGGAATGACTATTGTACATGGCATGGTATGACAAGGAACTAGCATAACACGACAGTGACCCGTAGTGGTGCACTCCTGACATGACCAACCTGACCTGAGAGTGGCCCGTCGTGGCGCACTCCTGACAAGTACCCTGACATGATTAATCTTGATACTTGATAACTTGATAGTGGCCCGTGGCGGCAAACTCTTGACTTGCACCTGACTTGACTTGTAACTTGTAATCCTGACTTGACTTGATGTTGTTGCGACGGCTAACTTGACTTGTATAATCAACTTGACACCGTGGGTGTTCCTGCTTGCTTGCTTGTGCAATCCACTTGTCTTGTCTTGCATCATGTCTAGGACGTGACTCCCTGGTTCCCACGGTCAGGGATTCACACTGAATATGGATCAGGCTAATGACTAGATCAAAGTGTAGTTCATAGAGAATTTCCAGTCACAGGCAATCTCGTTATCTGGGCGCTTTAATTGGACTTGTAGCTTGCCGACGAGTAGAGCACATTTCCAGCACACCGTCGTGTGTTGCACCCTCTAAGTCACCTAAGGGTACATTTGTCTCCCGGGCGATGTACCCACCTATACTCTCAACCCGCGGATGGATAACTGGATAGTCTGCAGGGCTTGGGACTGAGAAATTCTCCCTTGCATCTTGTTAGTAATTAGGCTTGTGATAACCCTAGTTAGTTAAGTAGTAAGCCGTAGTACTTGCTTGGCCGTGATTGATTGGATGGAGTCTAGTCCCGCTTGTCTTGCCCTGATCTTGTACAAGGTTATAACATGACATGATTACTCGTGTTTTACCTTAATCATGATTAATTGCAGGTCCTGATTTCTTGTATTTTATCTTGCCGATAAATGGTGGGAGAAACCAAGTTCCGTTCAGACGAAGGGTTACAACACCGGTCCTTGTTTGGTTTATGGGTTGTAACCTGGTTATCTGAAGAGTTCCATGGTTATCTCATCGTATATCACCTGCCAGGTTTCTCCTTAATAATTGTCTTTATTATGTAATTATTTTCTTATGTTCTGATATGCTGGCTTTTGTTCTTATTTTGTGGCCTCCTTTGTGGCACTTGCTCTTTCTGGGGTTTGACCAAGCTGGTTTTGTGTGGCCAGATTTCGGAGCAGCACCCGAGGATCTACCGAACCTCCAGCCCGAGGGTGGCGACTAGACGGAACCCGGGCTACGAGTGGGTTTTCTATTTTGTTTCGCTCACTCTATTGTAAAATTATTCTTTTGAGGCGTTTAGCCGACGAGCACCTGTTAGCTCGATGCACTTTACTTACTGTCTGCCTACGGGCTGTAAACATGATTAACAAATCCTAGGGTTGATCATGTATGACTTAATTCTTGCTAGTCCTAGCATTTTGTATGACTAGCTTCATGATCAGCTGATATGTAATATTTGGGACGCCTTTTATTGTATATTTGGTGGTCAAACATCTTGTAATTATATTATTTGCTTGAGATTGAGACAGTAGGCTTGACCTTAAGAGACTGTTGGCTTGTAGTAAACCCTCATATCTAGACAGCCGTGACCGTATAGTTGAGATGTATTCTATTTCAATATACGTAGCTGGCTATGTACGCCCCCGCTCTCCAGTATTCTGGTTCTGGGGCGTGACATGGTTTAAGTGGTGGCCCATGCAGGTCTTATCAATCAAGAAATATGAGGGTTTACCGATAGATATCTCAATCATTATTCGTCCTTGATCTCCGTTCATATCCTCTGAATCCCTGAGAATCTTGACTTGATCACATGCTTGTATCATTGATCTGTCCTAGTCCTTTCTTATTGTTTTTTCCTGTGTCATCTTCTTCAGCGGCACTGTACCTGACCCCGCCGATCAGCAAGGTGGAGCACCTCCTGTGGATTAGCAGCAACCTGGAGATCAAGCCCAGCATTTCGATGTTGCCTCCAGAGTTATACCTACTAGAGGAGAGCCCCCAGTTCGGCCCATCCAGCCTGCAGAACTTGACGATGGCACCTTGGTAGGTCTCATCAGGACCTTAATAGCTTCTCAGGATCGCAGAGGAGATGCCTTACACCAGACAGTGGCAGATGCTTTGACCAGAGGCGATAATCCAAGGAACAGTGCAGCGAACAGCTTCAAGCGCTTGAACCCTCCCTTCTTCGACGGCAGTGAAGATGCTATTGCTGCTGATGCATGGCTCCAGGATACTGAAGTCATTCTAGAAGCAGCCAGGACCCCCGAAGATGAGAAGGTAGCGGTGGTACGCCTACAATTGTTGGACTTAGCTCGCAGTTGGTCGGCGGCACAAGCCATGGGATTAGTGGCACCCATTGGTTGGGGCAGTATTTAGAGAGAGATTCCAGACGAAGTATTTCGATGTTGTGGATCGGTACGACCTGTAGACCAGATTTACCAACTTGAAGCAAGGAGGAAGAACAGTCGACAGTTATGCATCTGAGTTCTCTAGACTCAGTAGGTTTGCCCCCACCTTGGTGGCGACCGAGTTTGATAGAGCCCAGCGGTTCCAGCAAGGGCTCCACCTCGAGATTTTGTTAGCAGTGGAACAGTTTGAGCATCAGACTTTTGATGCAGTGTTGAGGGCAGCCAGGAGGCACGAGTATACCTCCCACAGGATCGTGGACAGGACCGGAGGTCGGAAGCGGTCTCACAGCCAGATGACCCAGTCTTCAGCACCAGCCCCGGCAGCTAGGGCCTTGACTATTGGAGTTCCCCAAAGGACGAATTCGGTTACGTCGGTTCAATATTCAACCCCGACGTACCCGCAGCAGCAGAAGCAGAAGCAGTCTTCCGCAATGGGCTGCACTCATTGTGGGAAACCAGGGCACGTTGTTTCGGAGTGTCACAGAGCACATGGATTGTGTTTGGCTTGTGGAGCATCGGACCACATGATAGGGTCCTGTCCGAATAGAGCTGGTTCCTCCTCTTCGGCCCAGACTAGTCCTTTGGTGAGGGGACCAGCACCGGCACCAGTACAGCAGCAGCAGCAGTATCAGCCTCAGAGGCCATTGCCGCCTCAGGCCCAAGTATTCCAGCAACATAGGCCTCAGCAGTTCGCCCTGGCCCAGGCCCAGACCCAGGATCGGCAGTGAGGTATCTGTGTCCTATTGTCTTGCTTTCCGCCGTCGTTATGCGGGACACATGTCATGTTTCATGTATCCCAATTACGACGGTATATCCCGGACCCGAGCCATGTCCTAGATCATTCAAAAACGGTTATTGGTACCAACCTTTTCGTATGAGGAGAGGCCCGTGTCCCTGTTTGACCAAAGAGAGAGACCTCAAGCGCAAGACTATCAGCTTAGTTCGTGTGGCTTGAGTTCATCGCTCCTTGGGGGAGTCAAACATGGGAGTGTGAGGATAACATCCGATCACGTTATCCCTACCTGTTTGACTCGTAAGGTCTAATGTCTTCCTTATACCTTATGTTTTTCCATCCCTTGCTTGCATGTATGATTGTTTGATTGTTTGCTTAGTGTAGCCTTGTGGATAGTATAGCTGGCTTTTACATCTCTAGCTCCTTGATTAAATTTCGAGGACGAAATTCTTTTAAGGTGGGTAGAGTTGTAACACCCATATTCGGAATACGTATTTTATCAGGCTTATACGTATTTCGGACCTGTATTTTATTTTCTTGGATTTTGGCATGTACTTGTAATTAACTTGACTTGCGGATTTTGGTTCTCGTAATTGGGTTTTTACATGGCTTAGTTTATTTTGTGGAGAGGGTTTGGTTTGGTTTGGTTATCTTGAGAGGAACACCTTAACCTATTTTCCACCCTCATTCCACCACAACCCACCATCATAAATTCCCACCTACTTTTCTCTCTCCTCATTATTTTCATTTATTTCTTCTTCTTCCTTCCTCTACACAACACCATCACCTATAGGCAAGTGCACCTTGCCACCATATGAGAACCACTTTTTATTTGTCCATTAGCTAGATTAGGCCATGGTGAACAACATTAGAACTTGGTATTTTGTGATTTGGAGTCTCCATTGTTCTAGATCTAGGTTTTAACTATTTTCGGATTTACATGGTTTTGATCTATTTTGGTTGGATTTTTGTGGGTTTTGATGCTTCCATGTGGAAGAGAATTCAATTTTACTTAAGTTAGACCTTTGAAAATCTAGATTTGGCTTTGATTTGACAAAGATATGAAAATTTGAATTCTTGGTGTTCTTGGTGTTCTTCTCGGCCTAGAGTAGCAGCCTGCAGCCTGCGCTCTTTAGCGCAGTGCTGGACTGCGCATCCCCTCTCTCGGCCTGCGCTCTTTAGCGCAGCGCCGACCGCGCAGCTTGCCTCTTGGCGAACTGCGCTCAACCCGAGTGCGCATGGATTCATGCGCAGTCCGTTCATGCGCAGTCTGCTAATGCGCAGTCCGTTCATGCGCAGTCCGTCCCTGCGCAACCTGACCCTGCGCCATCCATTCCTGCACAACCTGATCCAGCGCAATCCATCTGCTGCGCCATCCACCCCTGCGCAGTTGGTACCCTGCGCAGCTCACCCCTGCGCAGTTGGCTCCTGGCGCACTTGACTCCTGCGCAATCCAACCTCCTGACCCCTTGCGCAATCTATTAGATCTTGGAGTTTTGGTTTTATTTCTCTAAGCTTGGCTCTTCTATAGCCCTGTATATTGATATTTTATTAGATATTTTACGCCCATTTTATATCCTTACACCTTTTGTCATGAACTTGATTTTACTTAACATGTTTGGAATGACTATTGTACATGGCATGGTATGACAAGGAACTAGCATAACACGACAGTGACCCGTAGTGGTGCACTCCTGACATGACCAACCTGACCTGATAGTGGCCCGTCGTGGCGCACTCCTGACAAGTACCCTGACATGATTAATCTTGATACTTGATAACTTGATAGTGGCCCGTGGCGGCGCACTCTTGACTTGTACCTGACTTGACTTGTAACTTGTAATCCTGACTTGACTTGATGCTGTTGCGACGGCTAACTTGACTTGTATAATCAACTTGACACCGTGGGTGTTTCTGCTTGCTTGCTTGTGTAATCCACTTGTCTTGTCTTGCATCATGTCTAGGACGTGACTCCCTGGTTCCCACGGTCAGGGATTCACACTGAATATGGATCAGGCTAATGACTAGATCAAAGTGTAGTTCATAGAGAATTTCAAGTCACAGGCAATCTCGTTATCTGGGCGCTTTAATTGGACTTGTAGCTTGCCGACGAGTAGAGCATATTTCCAGCACACCGTCGTGTGTTGCACCCTCTAAGTCACCTAAGGGTACATTTGTCTCCCTGGCGATGTACCCACCTATACTCTCAACCAGCGTAAGGATAACTGGATAGTCTGCAGGGCTTGGGACTGAGAAATTCTCCCTTGCATCTTGTTAGTAATTAGGCATGTGATAACCCTAGTTAGTTAAGTAGTAAGCCGTAGTACTTGCTTGGCCGTGATTGATTGGATGGAGTCTAGTCCCGCTTGTCTTGCCCTGATCTTGTACAAGGTTATGACATGACATGATTACTCGTGCTTTACCTTAATCATGATTAATTGCAGGTCCTGATTTCTTGTATTTTATCTTGCCGATAAATGGTGGGAAAAACCAAGTTCCGTTCAGACGAAGGGTTACAACCCCGGTCCTTGTTTGGTTTACGGGTTGTAACCTGGTTATCTGAAGAGTTCTATGGTTATCTCATCGTATATCACCTGCCAGGTTTCTCCTTAATAATTGTCTTTATTATGTAATTATTTTCTTATGTTCTGATATGCTGGCTTTTGTTCTTATTTTGTGGCCTCCTTTGTGGCACTTGCTCTTTCTGGGGTTTGACCCAGCTGGTTTTGTGTGGCCAGATTTCGGAGCAGTACCCGAGGATCTACCGAACCTCCAGCCCGATGGTGGCGACTAGACGGAACCCGGGCTACGAGTGGGTTTTCTATTTTGTTTCGCTCACTCTATTGTAAAATTATTCTTTTGAGGCGTTTAGCCGACGAGCACCTGTTAGCTCGATGCACTTTACTTACTGTCTGCCTACGGGCTGTAAACATGATTAACAAATCCTAGGGTTGATCATGTATGACTTAACTCTTGCTAGTCCTAGCATTTTGTACGACTAGCTTCATGATCAGCTGATATGTAATATTTGGGACGCCTTTTATTGTATATTTGGTGGTCAAACATCTTATAATTATATTATTTGCTTGAGATTGAGACAGTAGGCTTGACCTTAAGAGACTATTGGCTTGTAGTAAACCCTCATATCTAGACAGCCGTGACCGTATAGTTGAGATGTATTCTATTTCAATATACGTAGCTGGCTATGTACGCCCCCGCTCTCCAGTATTCTGGTTCTGGGGCGTGACATGGTTTAAGTAGTGGCCCATGCAGGTCTTGTCAATCAAGAAATGTGAGGGTTTACCGATAGATGTCTCAATCATTATTCGTCCTTGATCTCCGTTCATATACTCTGAATCCCTGAGAATCTTGACTTGATCACATGCTTGTATCGTTGATCTGTCCTGGTCCTTCCTCATTGTTTTTCCCTGTGTCGTCTTCTTCAGCGGTACTGTACCTGACCCCGCCGATCAGCAAGGTGGAGCACCTCCTGTGGATCAGCAGCAACCTGGAGATCAAGCCCCGCATTCCGATGTTGCCTCCAGAGTTATACCTACTAGAGGAGAGCCCCCAGTTCGGCCCATCCAGCCTGCAGAACTTGACGATGGCACCTTGGTAGGTCTCATCAGGACCTTGATAGCTTCTCAGGATCGCAGAGGAGATGCCTTGCACCAGACAGTGGCAGATGCTTTGACCAGAGGCGATAATCCAAGGAACAGTACAGCGAACAGATTCAAGCGCTTGAACCCTCCCTTCTTCGACGGCAGCGAAGATGCTATTACTGCTGATGTATGGCTGCAGGATACTGAAGTCATTCTAGAAGCAGCCAGGACCCCCAAAGATGAGAAGGTGGCGGTGGTACGCCTACAATTGTTGGACTTAGCTCGCAGTTGGTGGGCGGCACAAGCCATGGGTTTAGTGGCACCCATTGCTTGGGCAGTATTTAGAGAGAGATTCCAGACGAAGTATTTCGATGTTGTGGCTCGGTACGACCTGTAGACCAGATTTACCAACTTGAAGCAAGGAGGAAGAACAGTCGACAGTTATGCATCTGAGTTCTCTAGACTCAGTAGGTTTGCCCCCACCTTGGTGGCGACCGAGTTTGATAGAGCCCAGCGGTTCCAGCAAGGGCTCCACCTCGAGATTTTGTTAGCAGTGAAACAGTTTGAGCATCAGACTTTTGATGCAGTGTTGAGGGCAGCCAGGAGGCACGAGTATACCTCCCACAGGATCGTGGACAGGACCGGAGGTCGGAAGCGGTCTCACGGCCAGATGACCCAGTCTTCAGCACCAGCCCCGGCAGCTAGGGCCTTGACTATTGGAGTTCCCCAAAGGAAAGATTCGGTTACGTTGGTTCAGCATTCAACCCCGACGTACCCGCAGCAGTAGAAGCAGAAGCAGTCTTCCGCAATAGAATGCACTCATTGTGGGAAACCAGGACACGTTGTTTCGGAGTGTCGCAGAGCACATGGATTGTGTTTGGCTTGTGGAGCGCCGGACCACATGATAGGGTCCTGTCCGAATAGAGCTGGTTCCTCCTCTTCGGCCCAGACTAGTCCTTCGGTGAGGGGACCAGCACCGGCACCAGTACAGCAGCAGCAGCAGTATCAGCCTCAGAGGCTATTGCCGCCTCAGGCCCAAGTATTCCAGCAACATAGGCCTCAGCAGTTCGCTCTGGCCCAGGCCCAGACCCAGGATCGGCAGAGAGGTATCTGTGTCCTATTGTCTTGCTTTCCGCCGTCGTTATGCGGGACACATGTCATGTTTCATGTATCCCAATTACGACGGTATATCCCGGACCCGAGCCATGTCCTAGATCATTCAAAAACGGTTATTGGTACCAACCTTTTCGTATGAGGAGAGGCCCGTGTCCCTGTTTGACCAAAGAGAGAGACCTCAAGCGTAAGACTATCAGTTTAGTTCGTGTGGCTTGAGTTCATCGCTCCTTGGGGGAGTCAAACGTGGGAGTGTGAGGATGACATCCGATCACGTTATCCCTAACTGTTTGACTCGTAAGGTATAATGTCTTCCTTATACCTTATGTTTTTCCATCCCTTGCTTGCATGTATGATTGTTTGATTGTTTGCTTAGTGTAGCCTTGTGGATAGTATAGCTGGCTTTTACATCTCTAGCTCCTTGATTAAATTTCGAGGACGGAATTCTTTTAAGGTGGGTAGAGTTGTAACACCCATATTCGGAATACGTATTTTATCAGGCTTATACGTATTTCGGACCTGTATTTTATTTTCTTGGATTTTGGCATGTACTTGTAATTGACTTGACTTGTGGATTTTGGTTCTCGTAATTGGGTTTTTACCTGGCTTGGTTTATTTTGTGGAGAGGGTTTGGTTTGGTTTGGTTATCATGAGAGGAACACCTTAACCTATTCTCCACCCTCATTCCACCACAACCCACCATCATAAATCCCCACCTACTTTTCTCTCTCCTCATTATTTTCATTTATTTCTTCTTCTTCTTCCTTCCTCTACACAACACCATCACCTATAGGCAAGTGCACCTTGCCACCACATGAGAACCACTTTTTATTTGTCCATTAGCTAGATTAGGCCATGGTGAACAACATTAGAACTTGGTATTTTGTGATTTGGTGTCTCCATTGTTCTAGATCTAGGTTTTAACTATTTTCAGATTTACATGGTTTTGATCTATTTTGGTTGGATTTTTGTGGGTTTTGATGCTTCCATGTGGAAGAGAATTCAATTTTACTCAAGTTAGACCTTTGAAAATCTAGATTTGGCTTTGATTTGACAAAGATATAAAAATTTGAATTCTTGGTGTTCTTTTCGGCCTAGAGTAGCAGCCTGCAGCCTGCGCTCTTTAGCGCAGTGCTGGACTGCGCATCCCCTCTCTCGGCCTGCACCCTTTAGCGCAGCGCCGACCGCGCAGCTTGCCTCTTGGCGAACTGCGCTCAACCCGAGTGCGCATGGATTCATGCGCAGTCTGCTCATGCGCAGTCCGTTCATGCACAGTCTGCTCATGCGCAGTCCGTTCATGCGCAGTCTGCTCATGCGCAGTCTGTCCCTGTGCAATCTGACCCTACGCCATCCTTTCCTGCGCAACCTGATCCAGCGCAATCCATCTGCTGCGCCATCCACCCCTGCGCAGTTGGTACCCTGCGAAGCTCACCCCTGCGCAGTTGGCTCCTGGCGCACTTGACTCCTGCGCAATCCAACCCCCTGACCCCTTGCGCAATCCATTAGCTCTTGGAGTTTTGGTTTTATTTCTCTAAGCTTGGCTCTTCTATAGCCCTGTATATTGATATTTTATTAGATATTTTACGTCCATTTTATATCCTTACACCTTTTGTCATGAACTTGATTTTACTTAACATGTTTGGAATGACTATTGTACATGGCATGGTATGACAAAGAACTAGCATAACACGACAGTGACCCGTAGTGGTGCACTCCTGACATGACCAACCTGACCTGATAGTGGCCCGTCGTGGCGCACTCCTGACAAGTACCCTGACATGACTAATCTTGATACTTGATAACTTGATAGTGGCCCGTGGCGGTGCACTCTTGACTTGTACCTGACTTGACTTGTAACTTGTAATCCTGACTTGACTTGATGCTGTTGCGACGGCTAACTTGACTTGTATAATCAACTTGACACCGTGGGTGTTCCTGCTTGCTTACTTGTATAATCCACTTGTCTTGTCTTGCATCATGTCTAGGACGTGACTCCCTGGTTCCCACGGTCAGGGATTCACACTGAATATGGATCAGGCTAATGACTAGATCAAAGTGTTGTTCATAGAGAATTTCCAGTCACAGGCAATCTCGTTATCTGGGCGCTTTAATTGGACTTGTAGCTTGCCGACGAGTAGAGCACATTTCCAGCACACCGTCGTGTGTTGCACCCTCTAAGTCACCTAAGGGTACATTTGTCTCCCGGGCGATGTACCCACCTATACTCTCAACCCGCGGAAGGATAACTGGATAGTCTGCAGGGCTTGGGACTGAGAAATTCTCCCTTGCATCTTGTTAGAAATTAGGCTTGTGATAACCCTAGTTAGTTAAGTAGTAAGCCGTAGTACTTGCTTGGCCGTAATTGATTGGATGGAGTCTAGTCCCGCTTGTCTTGCCCTGATCTTGTACAAGGTTATGACATAACATGATTACTCATGTTTTACCTTAATCATGATTAATTGCAGGTCCTGATTTCTTGTATTTTATCTTACCGATAAATGGTGGGAGAAACCAAGTTCCGTTCAGACGAAGGGTTACAACCCCGGTCCTTGTTTGGTTTATGGGTTGTAACCTGGTTATCTGAAGAGTTCCATGGTTATCTCATCGTATATCACCTGCCAGGTTTCTCCTTAATAATTGTCTTTATTATGTAATTATTTTCTTATATATGTTCTGATATGCTGGCTTTTGTTCTTATTTTGTGGCCTCCTTTGTGGCACTTGCTCTTTCTGGGGTTTGACCCAGCTGGTTTTGTGTGGCCAGATTTCGGAGCAGCACCCGAGGATCTACCGAACCTCCAGCCCGATGGTGGCGACTAGACGGAACCCGGGCTACGAGTGGGTTTTCTATTTTGTTTCGCTCACTCTATTGTAAAATTATTCTTTTGAGGCATTTAGCCGACGAGCACCTGTTAGCTCGATGTACTTTACTTACTGTCTGCCTACGGACTGTAAACATGATTAACAAATCCTAGGGTTGATCATGTATGACTTAACTCTTGCTAGTCCTAGCATTTTGTACGACTAGCTTCATGATCAGCTGATATGTAATATTTGGGACGCCTTTTATTGTATATTTGGTGGTCAAACATCTTGTAATTATATTATTTGCTTGAGATTGAGACAGTGGGCTTGACCTTAAGAGACTGTTGGCTTGTAGTAAACCCTCATATCTAGACAGCCGTGACCGTATAGTTGAGATGTATTCTATTTCAATATACGTAGCTGGCTATGTACGCCCCCGCTCTCTAGTATTCTGGTTCTGGGGCGTGACAGGAGTGATACCCGAGGATCTAACTACTTTCCAGCCAGATGGTGAACACCAGGAGTAACCGAGGCAACGTGTGGGTTTCTTGCTTTTTCACTCTACTATAAATTATTCTTTTAAGGCATTTAGCCGTCGAGCATGTGTTAGCTCGTGTTGCAACTTTATTTGTGTCTGCCTATGGGCTGTAACATGATTGATAAATCCTAGGGTTGATTATGTATGACTTAACTCTTGCTATTCTTCGCATTTTGTATAACTAGCTTCATGATCATCTGAATATGTAATATTTGAGATGCCTTACGTTGTATGTCTGATGATCTAATATCTTATAATAATTATTTGTTTGCTTGAGATTGAGACATTAGGCTTGTTCTTGACCATAAGACACTGATGGATTGTAGATAAAAACTCATGGATTTAGACTGCCGTGACCGTATTACGAAGTGTGTTGTACTCTAATGTACGTAGCTTGCTGTATCTGTCCCCCGCTCTCCAGTATTTTGGTTCTGGGGTGTGACATATCATGACCGATACTTCTCAATTTCATCGAATCCTATATGTCAGCGAAGTCGATATGCATCTTTCGATGCTTTCGGTTTGCAACCACGTCACCCGATTTGTCTAGGCGAACGTCCTATCAGTAAATTTTCTAAAAATTTCCCTGTTTTGAAAACTATTTTTGTCGATTTTGGAAATCTGATTCTCGATGCATAGTCGACAAAATTCAAATCTACAAAAAGGATTGCGAATTCATATAGGTTGATTAGGTCTGTTTTTAATTAGTTTTCAAAAATTTTACACATTCAGCCCAACTTCTGCTTCCTAAACTAGGTCTGGACTGATTTCTGCCCTACTTTTATTTTTTGAAACTGTAGGTTTTTCTAATATTTGTGCAATGATTTAATCAAACATTTGAAGTCATTGTACTAAACTAAATTGCAGGGATCTAAAGAGGGTTATACAGGCTCTCTGTAGGTATTTACGACTTCGAAAACTATCAAGCAAGGAGGAAGAAAACTCGTGTTCGAAGTAGCATACCTCACTGCGCTGGTGTTGTTATTGGTGCGGCTGTGCGTTGGTGGACCGAAGATCTTTGACATTGTTCGGCGGCGGCAGGCGGTCGACAAGGGTCATCTGCGTCTGGGAGTTCTCCAACTTGAGTGAGGGAGGCGATCACGAGAGATTTGATAGGTTTTTGCTTCGTTCAATATATATATATATATATATATATATATATATATATATATATATATATAATTTAATTTGAATTCCAAGTTATTTAAACCGATTATTGGATGAATTTTAATCCAATATACTGTAGAATTTGATATGGTTTAAATTTGGAGAAGATTTGGATGGGATTTGATTAAATTAAAACTCGAAAATTCCCTGTTGTATTAAAACAGTCGAGTGAGGGAAAGTTTATATATATATATATATATATATATATATATATATATATATAGCTCACTTTTTTACTAGAAGGATAGTGTTTTCACGGGGATTACCCCGTGATTCGCTAGTTAGCCGCTCGTCGGACTCGCTACACTCTCTCTAACTGCCATAAGCCTATCGGTTATATGGCATTTAGACGATGACATTGTCCCCCTGGATACCCCTTTGTCACTACCACATTTTTAGTTTGAGGATATTTAGGTCATTTTGAAAATTTTGGATTTATTTTGAATTATCGGAGTGATGGTTGTTATTTTTGACCTTGCTACTTGAGATTTTGGAGACTAACCTAGATGTTGACCTTAGCTATGGTGACTTGATTAGCATGGTGGGACCCTAGTCTAACTTAAGTTAACCCAAGTTAAGTTATTTTGAATCAAGTTTCATATAGGAGAATAAATGATTAGGTTCATGGACTTTTGACTTAAGAATTGATTTCCTTTATCATTGAAACTTGGCCCAAGCCCATTAGTCATAACCCTAACCCTAATTCTCCTTTATGGCCGGCCACATAGGGATCCTCTCCTATATAATCTCTCTTCCTAGTTCTTGCCTCTTTTGCATCAATTCAACTTTTGGAAAGAGAAAGGTATTGGTCTTCTTCCCCAATCCATAACTCTTTCATTTTAATTCCTTTTTGACTCTAGTTTCTTGCATTAGAACCTAATCCCAATTTATTTTCTGTTCATGGAGAGAAATCTCATATTTGGTACAATTTGGAGCTTTTGGCTTGTAAGAGGAATCATCCTATTTGGGGCTTTTTTATTGTCATTAATACTCTATAGGTAAACAACTTAAACTATCTTTTAATCCTGATTTCTTTGCATAATAGCCTAGATCTAGGTGTCCCCTAGCTGTGGTGTGTGATTGGTGAAATTTTGTATAGATTTCATGTCCGTATTGGCACGTATCAATTTCAAGTTCTAAGTGTTTGATAGAATGCCACAAAGGGAATTTATTTGCTATTTTTTGAAAAGTAATTGAATAGAAATGATGATTTATACGCACGTATTGATTTTCCCATGGACTGAGTTGAATTCGAGCCGTGTCTGTGTCCAAACAGGACACGAACACGCTTACTGTGCATGCACGGACAGTGTCCTGCTACTCGATACTGAGTTCTCCCTACTCAGGACACGTGGACACGAGATTTTTGGGGTGGATGTCGGGGCAATGATTGACATTAACCTCCCAAAGTTTGGGATCCAATGGTTCACCACACGAGGAGAACTTGGTCCCGTACTGGATTCATACTGTGCGCGCACAGTCGAAGTTTCCTTACTAACACGCGTCTCGTATCCGCACAGGACACGATGTGGACACTTCGTGATGTATTCAGTGTGTAGCCCTAATGCTGGGCTACACGTGGATGTGACCACGTGGACACACGTATCGTATATCGTGTCCACGAACGTGATGGACCTGTGCACGAGACTGTGCACTGTTTCAACGTGCTCGTGTGTGGGATTTGTTTTGGACACGTTTGTGTCACTACGACAAATAGGGCATACAATAGCAGTTTATCTATACCGTTCAAGCCTCCCTGCTATAGAAGGTCATCATCAATAGCGTTCATTCCGCAGTGCTATTAAAAGAGCGTACAATAGCAGTTTATCTATAGCATTCGGGCGTCCCTGCTATTATAATATCATCATCCATAGCGTTCATTGTGAAGTGCTATTAAAAGTTCATACAATAGCAGTTTATCTATAGCATTTATGTCTCCCTGCTATTTTGTTGTTAACAGAACATTATATAGCGTGTTATGAACGCTGTTAAAGGTGTAGTTTTTTCTAGACGCTGCTTATGTTGCTATGCCCGTATGTCAAAGTAAGGTATCCATTTCGATTAGGAACAGCATCGTATTCTATATATTTTAAATGATTAAAAAAAAGACTATAGCACATTTTGGGTGCTATATAAGTTACAACATCGTAATGGGATTTAATCGTTACCGTAAAAAAATTTCATGCCAAGGAGTCTGCAGAATACTCATCAAATCAAACTAATCTTTCAGAAATTTTATATAAAATTCCTCTCCCCTGGTAAACCGAATAAGAAAATTTAGTAATATATATACGAAATATATCTTTGCATATTTAGTAACTATATATTGACAAAAAAATTATAAATAAACTGAAATATTTTATGAACCAAATAAACTAAAAATCGAACAGGTTTATTTCGTTCGGTTTGGTTCGATACGGGATATTTCGGTTGGTTTCAATTTTTGTTTATTCGATTTTCGGTCGAATTTGGTATTTGGTAATTCGGTTCGGTTAAGCGAGTTAATCGAATGCTAACAATTAAATTATCTACTATTCCAATCATGGGAGAAGCAACACATTTTTTTTATATTTAAAAAATAAGTTATAGCATATTGTGACTGCTATAGGAGCGATCCAGTTTTGATGTATAATTTATAGCGTTTTCGATAGCGGCATTCCCGTCCGTTAGATATTCAGAAATTAAATCGCTACCGTCCACAGCAAAATGCTATGTTTTATGTTTGAAGAAACCTTAATGTATTATCCCCAACCCTTCAACTCCCCAAAACCCGCCAAACAGCGTAGTCCTCCCTCCACGAAAACTCTCCACGAAAATTTCCAAACTTTCCTCCCTCCTTCTCTCTGTCACGAAACCGCTCTTCCTCAGGAATATAACTGTTACTACAAATAATTTTTTATTCTATTTTGTTTGATTTATTTGTTAGTAATTGATATAATCGCTACGAATGTATAGTAATTATGTAAAATTCACACAAAGAAAAAAAATTGCTACAAATTCCTACCGTGTTGACCTCCTTTCTTCTTAACTTTTCATTTCCCTCTTGTTTTTTTCATTTGCTCATTTAATTTTCCATTCCCCCTTAAATATCCCTCCCACCGCCCCTCCTATGTAACACTATTCTCTATCTCTACTTCCCCAACCAGCCCTTTCGTCTAATCCACCCCCATCTTCGCAAGCACTACCGCTCCGAGAGCAACCTCTCCCTCTCCCATGACCTCCACGCCCCCCCAACCATATCATCGTTGCAATACCGACGGCGACGAGGAGGACCAGTTCCTCCTCCGCATGCCTCCCTCCTTCTCGGCTACTAGTAAACCCTTTTTGTTCTCTTCTTGTCTCCTCTCTTCTCACTTTATTTTTTCTAGGGTTTCTAATTTGGTTTTTTTATTTGCATCTGAAGGTTATGGAATCAATCTGTATTGGTATGTTTTGACCATCATAGTTAAGGGCTCCGGCCATCTCATCCGTAAGGGCACAGGCGGAAGATTGTCTGTTAGGTATAATACATTTCTTTCCCGTAGTTAAGTCTTGCAATTTTTTTATGTGATCAATATTGGTTCTCTGGTTGAAATTTGATTTGGGAATTACTTCATTTGGAGCATTTCATGACGGTCTCCTTCAAAATGTATTTTTTGGTTGCCATGATGAGAATTTCTAGCTCAGACAATCTTTTATGTGATGGAGGCAGTTTTATTACATCAGTTTGCTGATTGCATCATTTGCCATGCTTGGAGTCCCGAACAATTTAGTAATCTTCTATTTTCCTCCATAATCTCTCCTTATTCCTTCAACACGGTGTATTTTTTCTTCTACTTTAAATTTAAAATCATCCGCTCTCTGATTCTAATAACATTAGTAAATGGTTGGATAGATTTTTTCACTAGAAGACCTAGGTAAACATGTCGATGGTGGTCCGGTTCATGTTTCTCTAAGACAGTCTCTCCGACCTCCTCTCTAAGGAAGCTTTCTACTCGAAAGCTTCAATGGTGGGCAATGGCCAGCCTCCTTCAATTGAGGGCACCCTTCCTAGTTCTGTAGAGAGATCACAAATATCTGAAGTATTTTGAACAGGGCACTCTTTCCTCAGTCGGACAGGATGTCCCTTCTTCTTATAAAATTGAAGTCCCTAACGACAAGGTTCTAATCTTTTCTTCTTCATTAACCCGTTGACAACGTTATGATTAATATAGTCTTTTATACCATAATGTTCTAGTATAGCTTTGACGAGTGAAGATATTGGGAGGACTGAACCTTCTTGAATCATGGATTATTATGGCTCACAATCAATTAATCCTAAATTTTATAGATGTTATTGCATAATGTTCATATTTATATTACAGATCTAATGAATTGGAGTCATAAAATAAAATTAAGGAGATTAGATATCGACAATATTTGAGATGGGGCAAGAAAATGGCAAATTTTCTTGATTTTTGGAATATGCTAATGAATTTTTATGGTAGTTTCCCTTATTGTGGAATTCTCTGGTTCAGGTGTTAATGGCTACCTTGTCACTGTTTATCTTATAGTATCTTGCACAAGGCTGATTTCGATGGTAAGAGGGAAGATGCTTGGGTAGAGAAAGTAAAATTTGAAGGGCCAGTTATGTTTCTAGAACCAAAAAATTGCCAAAATGGTCATAAATCTTTGCTTCTTCTTTCTTTAACTCTTATTAAGCTTATAAATTAAGGGCATTTTGATAGTCATAAATCATGGCCTGCAGTTATGAATATCAGCTTGTAATTTAATTTCTGAGGAAACACATTAAAGGAAATGAGTTCAGAAAGTAAATTGAGGAATAAATCAAGTTAAATTTCTGGTTATAAAAGAATTTTAATATTGCTTTTGTTGGGACTGAGCTATGTACTTGGCCGATATTGTGGGGTTATAAAACTAGGTTCATCTTACAGTAGATTTGGCTATTAATTGAGGTGAACTTGTACTTGTTCAGACTACAACTATGTTAGTTGGTACATCTCATGATAAAAGGTCTGACTTTGTTTTCAGGGTTTTGAGTGTTTGCTGCAGATAGAAAAAGCTATGTGGTACATGGTTTTTAATAATTAACATTTCCACATATTAATCATAAGTTTTGATTTTGGACTTGACAACAATACTTATCCAGAGCTCCCAAATGAAGAGCTGGCTCCATATGTCGTGTCTCCTTGTCGTCACATACTCCTGTGTGGTCCTTAAATTTCTATAGTATGAAATTGTTGTGACATTGTTTATTATAGTAACTAGTTGTGATTTGGTCTATATATTTAAGGACACTTTTTATCTGTATGATAGAATAAACTGTCGATATCTGCTCTTGTTCATATTAGAAGATATCAGTTACAGTTACTTCGTTGTTGAATGTAGACTGAGTTTGTAGTAGAGATGAAATGACAAAAGGATCTTGTGTCAGCCCATAATGACATCAATATACACGACTACCTCTGTTGTTATTGTTGTTGATTAGCAATTGGATGTCTGTGAATCGGTTGGTCTCCTGCTTAATTTGATATTCTACCCAGTTAACTTTATGTATAACAGATCTGTTAACCCTATAAGGTCTGAGTAACAACATTTTAGCCATTGATGTAAAACTTATTAAATACAAAGCACTATTTTGTTTGTGGAGCATTTGCATACATGATTGGCTAAAATCTCATTAACCATTGACATAATTCTTTTTGCAGGTGTATTTCTTAATGTTTATCACTATCTTCATAAGTCAGTAAAAAATTAAAATAATCAATAGGCTGAAAAGAGGGATTCATGCACATTAACATGTGTTTTTTATGATTTTATTAGGCTCATTAATACCTTAGATATCAAGTGGTAATTTTTAATCAATAGACTTGTTTGAGAAAGCCTAAGCTCAGTTTCGAAACTTGCAATTCTGATAGCATTTTTCTACTTGGTTGTCTGATATAGTAAAATCCAGTCCACCCCTGAAAACTAATCCAAAACTGATATTTAGAAATATAGGTATAAATTACTTGACATATTCCAAAACAATATCAGGCAAAATGATATCTCGATTGATTTGTCCAGTATCTCGAATAATGTGGGATATATGTGTATCCTTATCGTGCATGTATCCTCGATTTTTCAAAGAATTTATATATTTCAAACTGATGTGTCAGTATCTGAATTCGTGTCTGTCTATGCAAACTAGGAAGCTAATATAATGATCCCTATAATGGAAGAGCGGACCATATAATAGAATAGCTACCTATATGGCGATATGTCTTCATTATGTTACCTGAACAGTCAAATTCTTAAATTTTGTGCCTTATATTGTGCTAATGCCCATTAGTATGTTCCTGACATTATTCTTAAGTATTTTGATTATATATAGGTTTATTTAAAAAGTACATTTTTTACCACTAAGTAACTTTGCTATTATTTTCTTTCTGAAACTATCCATTATGGATTTGCATATGGCTTCTAGTGCCAAGCTGTATAGCAACTCCCAAGCCAAGGAAAACGAGAAGAGTGTCAATAACTACATAATTTAACCAGAAGCCATTTTTGTGTATCCTGTACTTCCAGATCTTTAGTAGCATTATTGAACGTCATGTTGTAAACCCATCAACTAACTTCATATTGTGCTCCAGTTATATATATACATGATATATAGCAAAGGTTAGGTCATTTAAAAATATATCAGGAGTTGTATACAATGAGAGAGTATAAATTGAATCATGAAAGAAGATAGTATAGATTGAATCTTAGTGTGTATTCTGGCACTTGTGACACTCTTTCTAGTCCAACTTTTTTCTTACAAATACAACAAAGATAAATGTTTATAGAATACATGAATACATGATCTTGTGTGAACTTATTTTTATATAATAATGCTAATGTATTTTTTCTCAATTTTGTGTAGGTTGGCGTGTAAATTTTCTATGGATGTGGATATAAGCTAGAAGGAAAGAGTCGATCGAGCTGCATTTTGGCCTACAAATATTTTGTATGGAAATGGAATGGTTTAGTTGAATTTTGGACTAGCATTAGGTTACAAATATTTTGTACATCTTGGATTCTCTTTACATGAAATATTTATTTTGGACTACTATTTCGATCACTTTAGGAGTACAACTACTTTTTGTACATCTTGAATGTTTTATGAAAAATATGAATTTATTTATTTTGGCAAATCTTTTCTATATCTTGATTGATCGAAATAGAAGTTCCGATTGAAATTGTTGAAATCAAAATTGTGATTCAGCATGAATTTTTATGATGCACAGGTTAATTGCATGTGATACAGAACATGTTATTCAGATATGAAATTGTGTGGCAGATTTATAGCACTCAAAAAGCTATAAAAAATAAAAGCGTTCAGAAACACTATAATAAATCAACAGCATTAAAGAACTCTATGCACCATCTACAACATTCATAAATGCTATAATTCAACAACAGCATTCAAGAACGCTATAGACCATTCACAACATTTACGAACGCTATAATCCTTCTACACCATTCACGAACGCTATAAACCATCCACAACGTTCATGAACGCTATAATCCATTTACAGCATTCAAGAACGCTATAAAGCATTTACAGCATTCACAAACGTATAAACCATCCACCATACACGAACGCTATAATCCATCTACAGCATTCAAGAACGCAATAATGTTATAGCGTTCACATGTCTTGACATACTATAGCGTGGGCAATTATAGCGGACAGATATGCTATAGAAGGCTTTATGTAGCGTTCTGCGCATGCCATTATAGGCCATATTTGTTGTAGTTCCAGATTATGGACACTAGGACACTTGCATGACATATACGCGTGCGCACCATTATTTACCAACCAATAAATTGAATGTTTAGTTGTATTTTGAATTCGAATTAATAATTTTCCCTAAATTTCTGATACTAGGTACTGTTATTCAATTTTCTGAGATTTAATTTGTGTTTAACTGATTTAAGAATGATTAATTTATAATGTTTGATCCTATTCTAGTTCTGAGTTTAAGTTTGCATGTTAGGATTCATATTGGCTTGGTGATTGGAGTCTCAAAATGTTAAAGGAGTGTTAAAACTGGAAACTGGAATCATATATACATTGATTCCTAATATTATACACATACACACACACACATATGTACAAAACATGAGAACCTATACCTATCTACTGCTACACTGATTTTATTCACACACACACACACATGTACACAGGAACCTGAACACCCTACATGTCCAGCTACCTACACACACACCCACACTCTACTGAAAACTGATACCTATACACACACACACACAAATGCTCAACCTATGTTGTAAACACGCACACACATGTACACACTGACCTAAGAACACCCTACAATGTCCAGCTACCTACACACACACCATGTCCACTGTATACACACACACATTACTGTCACACACACACACATATTTACACTAAAACTGATACCCTATATCTATGTTACACACACACATTGAAACACTCACACTTTGACACACACATACACACAGGTACTCACACAAACCTGAGACACCTATGTTGTACTGCTATACACACACACACACAGGAAAATCTGAGAACACACCACTGTTATGTACACACGCATGACACACACACACATGTATATCACTGTCACCCTATATCTCTCCCTATATATGTATATATAATATCTATAACCTTGCTAGATAATAATGTAATATGTATATTGCCTATATGAATTTAGTATATATAAATGTGGTAAATATAGTGCATGCCAATATTGATTGTATATGGCATATAGCCCTATGTAATTTTTCCTATATGTAAGCCTATGTGTATATGGGTATGTATACACATGAGATTGTGTGTTGATAGCTTGTATAGCATTGTGATGGTATGTGAATGCTAGGTAGACATGGTTAGGCTTAGTGAGACTTGTCTGGTTAGGAATTGACCTAGTTGACCTAGTTTGACTAGTGTAATTGACTAGAGTTGACCAAAGGTTGACTTTAGCCTAGATTGACCCAAACATCCTGTAGAATGTATTGTAGTATTCTATTTTACCATTTTGGATATGTTGTGACTTGTGCTATTCTAAATAGGAGTCAGACACCCTCCTCAGGCAGTATTTTCACTTTAGATACTCAGGATATCAGGCGAGTACATTCTCTGACCGTTTCATACTTGATAGGATTTATATTTACACTCTAGATTACTTTACTTGATGTTGTCACGTTGTTAACACGGATTTGTACTATATGGATCCCTTCATGAGATGTTATCTCCCTCGGGAGCATCGGGTTACAGTATGTCATATGTGTTTCACTTTCATCATGTACTCCGGTGCTTTCACCATTCATGTGCACTCTTGTGATTCATGTACTCTCATGTTTATAGAGCCTCCATGTATACAATCATGTGCACACTTTTATGGGACTTCATGTGATATCATGTGCAATAACATAACCTGTTTGGATCCTTGTGTATTGATTAGGGTACGGGGGAGTATAAATGCTCATGTGAACAATTCCAAAGTAGTATACTCATGTACAAACTCTTAGATTACTCATATTCAAATTCAAGCCATTCACATGTCTATCTTGTACTATAAATCACTAGTTCATTGTTAGTTCCATACTTATAGTAGATATTTCCTTATAGTCTTCTATTTTACTTCATGTATATTCTTCAGCGTTTCATGTATCTTACTCTATTGCATATTTATATATCCTGTCATATTATGAACTGCATGAGATATATGTGCTCGCTCCCGTCCTGACTGGACCTGTTAAAAATATTATAGATGACATTGAGGAGTTCTGTCCCACATACTATAGAGCAGGCCTAGATGACACATGTGAGCTGGACTCCCAGGAGGACCCAACACTTACAGAGGACATTACCCCAGTAGTCTAGGCTAGTTAGCTAGACCAGTATCTTACTTATTATCTTGTCTTATTTGGATACACTTGTATTTATTTGGGGATTTTGTTATTCTGGATATTATGGAGTTGTTATCTTAGACACTTAGATTCTCTCTCTTATCTTGTATTTCATCTGTGGATTATGTTGATGATCTTATCTACCTATCGTACTTTCTACCTTAGCTGTGATTGAGTTGTATATTTTTATATTGTCCTCCATTCGGAGCGTATACATTGTACAGGTACCTTATAATTGTTAGATGTATGTGACCTATGACAGCATTCTACCGCCTACACTGCGACGTAGGCTAGACGTAACCACTTCTCGTGCCCCTACACTGGGTGCGTGTCGTGACACGTTTTTAGTGTTAGCCCATGCAGGTTCTACTAAAAATTACGGTGGTATTCGAACTAGAGTATCACTGCAGCCTGCAATAGGATTAGGATATTTTTTAAGGTACTCAATCACATTAGGAAAAACTCTTAATCAGATTTCGTTTATCTAAAATTTGCTGTTTATTGTCTTTCCTTGAATATAAACTGCCCTCCTTTATATTATTTGACTCATTCTCAGAAATTGTTTCTTGTTTGATTTGTCTCCAGGATGGTCGAGACTAGATCTCATAGCCCAGGACACGGGGACACTGATGAGAGGTCTGCCACCTCTCGTCCTCAGCAGCCAGCCCTCGGTACCGCAGCCCAGTTATGCCAGCTGGGGTGGGTATTTCAGCTGCATTCGAAGGAGCCCCTCTAGCAGTTCGCAGGCAGAGCCCGGTTATTCTAGAGATGCTCCAGCAGCAGCAGCCTTCAGGATCCGTCAACGCAGTCCAACTGTTCACTTTTTTTCAGTAGTTCATGAGGCCAGCAGGCCCAGCAGCAGCGTCAGACGGCAGAGTTCAGTCGGGGCATCGATCTGGCCCTAACGACAATTGAGAGGGCTACAGCTCAGCCTTTGGCAGTTCAGCAGCAGCATCAGCCAAAGGAAAAGGGCATACAGGATTTCTAGAAGATGCACCCGCGGGACTTCAGGGGTACAAAGGGCATCCTGTACGCAGTTGAGTGGATCGAGCACATGGAGGAGATCTTCAGGCTAGCAGAGATTCCAGCGAGACTACAGATTGAGGCGGCGGCTAGTATGATGTAGGACTTAGCTCGCACGTGGTACTAGACAGACCTGAGGGTTGGTACAGTTGGGCAGACTTGGACAGCTTTCAAGAAGCTGTTCAAGGAGAAGTTTTTCCCCGACACAGTGCATGGTGCCCTCGAGACGCATTTCGAGGCTTTGGTGTAGGGCAGTCAGAATGTCGAGGAGTACGCCAGAGAGTTTTGCCGTCTAGAAGGTTTGTTGAGGGGTTATCTGAGGCGACGAAGGCCCGAAGGTTCAGGAAGGGGCTAGTCAAGGAGGTGAAGTCCTATACCAAGAGTGTCCGCAGTGCCACTTTTGAGGAGATCCTGGTGGGTGCCTTAGCAGCAGAGGATGATCTTGAGCTGAGGCTCAAGAGGGGCAAGACACTCAGGGAGCCAGTGGTAGTGGAGGACCGGCCAAGAGGCCGCACTTTCAGCAACAGCACAGCAGCAGACAGTTCTAGGGTCAGGGCCGTGCACCTTTCCAGCAGGTGCAGCAGTAGCCGAGGGTTCAGCCACAGGCACTCAGGCAGCAGCCTGTCAGTTGTAGTTTCTACAAGAAACCAGGTCTTATGTAGAATGACTGCAGGAAGAGGATCGGGAGGTGCCTACTCTGTGGTTCGACAGAGCACCAGTTGAGGGAGTGCCCTCTATCTTCGGGACGAGCAGCTCAGGGAGCGGAGGCCAGAGCCCCAACAGTTCAGCAGAAGGGATCGCTGCCGACTCAGCAACAGCGGTTCGTATAGCACCAGCAGCAGGCCAGGGGAGGCCAGCAGGGGCGAGCTTTCGCCATGGCGGCCGAGGATGCAGAGGCTATTGGGGAGCTGATCGCAGGTTCTGTTCTTCTCGACTCCATTCCAGCTTTCGCTTTATTTGATTTCGGGGTTCCCATAGTTTTGTGTCTGTATCATTTGCTATTAGGCATTATCTTGTACCTGAATCATTGCCTAGGACCTGCAAGATCATGACCGAGCGTGGTATTATCCTCGTGAGTGATGTTTGTAGAGGGCGGAGTGTTATTTTGGGAGGCCGAGAGTTGGAGGTGAGTCTGCTCATAATGCCACTACCGAACTACGACATCGTATTAGGTATGGATTGGTTGAGCAGGCATCACGCCAGCATAGATTGTCGTAGGGGTAGAGTTCTATTCGGAGTGCCAGGAGATCCAGAGTTTGAGTTCACCCGACGACAGGCGGAGCAGAGCAGCGAACTTTTCTGTGGAGTTTCAGTCGAGGAGCAGGCGGTTCCACATCCTTTGATTGCGGAGTTCATAGACGTCTTTCCAGAGGAGTTGCCAGAACTTCCACCGAACAGAGACGTTGAGTTCTCGATAGACTTGGTTCCCGGCGCGGAACCGATTTCTTAACATGTCTATTGAGTGAACAACAGTGAGTTGGTAGAATTGAAGAAGCAGGTGGATAAGCTGCAGGACAAGGGCTTCATCCGATCGAGTTCTTCACTTTGGGTGCACCGGTACTCTTTGTACTCAAGAAGGATGGGTCGGTACGGATGTGTATCGACTACAGGGCACTCAACAACCTTACGATCAAGAATAGATACCCACTGTCGCGGATTGATGATCTCTTTGATCAGTTGAGCAGAGCTCGAGTTTTTTCGAAGATTGATCTGAGGTCAAGTTATCATCAGGTAAAGGTAAAGAAGGAGGATATCCCAAAGACCACATTCAGGATGCGGTATGGTCAGTTTGAGTTCTTGGTTATGCCGTTTGGGCTGACCAATGCCCCGGTGGTATTCATGAACTTGATGAACAAGGTGTTCCACCAGTACTTAGACAAGTTCGTGGTGGTGTTCATCGATGATATCCTAGTGTACTCGAAGACTGAGGAGGAGCACTTGAGAGTGGTTCTGGAGACACTCAAGAGGGAGGAGCTTTATGGCAAGCTCTCAAAGTGCGAGTTCTTTCTGGACAGAGTTGACTTCTTGGGTCATGTGGTGACTGGAGATGGGATCTCAGTGGACCTGAAGAAGATCACGAAAGTTGAGGCTTGGTCGGTACCGAGTTCAGTAGCAGATATCAGGAGCTTCTTGGGATTGGCAGGCTATTACAGGAGGTTCGTGCAGGATTTCTCCCAGATTGCAGAGCCGTTGACTAGGCTGACCCGGAAGGATACAGAGTTTGTTTGGTCAGAGGAGTGTCAGGTCACTTTTGATGAGTTGAAGAAGCGGCTGACGACAGCTCCGATTCTGACCTTGCCATGAGGATCAGGAGGGTTCACTATCTACAGTGACGCCTCATGAAAGGGTTTGGGTTGTGTCTTGCAGCAGCATAGGAAGGTGATTGCCTATGCTTCCAAGCAGTTACGTCCCCATGAGAAAAACTACCCTACCCACGACTTGGAGTTGGTAGCAGTTATTTTTTCTTTGAAGTTGTAGAAACACTACTTATACGGAGAGAGGGTAGAGATCTTCACAGATCATAAGAGCTTGAAGTATGTGTTTACACAGAAGGAGCTCAACATGAGGCAGTGCGGGTGGTTGGAGTTGATGAACGACTTCGATATTTTATTACAGTATTACCCAAGGAATGCCAATGTAGTTGCCGATGCCTTGAGTAGGTATCTGACAGCCATATATTTGACTATGGATCGTCACTTGCTAGCAGATTTGAAGAGCCTGGGGATTGAGGTGATTGTGCCAGGAGTTCAGATGCAGATGTGGGCCTTCAGATTCAGTCGAACTTGATGGAGAGGATCAAGTTGATGCAGTTCGAGGATGTTGCTCTGCGGTGTATCCGAGAGCAGGTTCGAGCAGGGCTGGTGGATGATGAGTTTACTCTTGTAGAGGATGGCGCTTTGAGGCAAGGTTCCAGGCTTTGTGTGCCCAATAGAGAGGTTAGGGAGCAGGTCATGCAGGAGGCCCACCGATCTTAGTACTCTATACATCCAGGTGCCAACAAGATGTACAGGGACCTGAGGAAGCACGCCTGATGGTATAGGATAAAGTGGGAGGTAGCTCGCTTCGTAGCCAAATGTTTGGTATGTCATCAGGTCAAGGCAAAGAGGCAGAGGCCAAGGGGTTTATTGCAGCCATTACCCATTCCAGAGTGGAAGTGGGAGCACATCATAATGGTTTTTTTTCTAGATTGTCACGTACACCAGGAAGAAAAGACGCGATTTGGGTCATCGTAGACAGGTTGACCAAATCAGCCCACTTTTTGCCATTTAAAGTGGGTACGTCTACTGAGAGGCTTGCAGAGATGTACATGCGGTAGATTGTTAGGATTCATGGAGTTTCGGTCAGCATTGTCTCAGATCGGGATTGTCGCTTTACTTTCCATTTCTGGCAGAGTCTGCAGACTAGTTTGGGCACTCAGCTCAAGTTTAGTACTGTATGCCACCCTCAGACGGACGGACGTCATAGAGGACTATTCAGACGCTCGAGGACATGCTGCGGACATGTATCTTAGATTTTGGAGGATCCTGGGAGGATCACCTATACTTGGTGAAGTTTGCTTACAATAATAGTTTTCAGGCCAGCATTGAGATGTCACCCTTTGAGGTACTGTACGGGCGTAGGTGTCGTACACCCTTATCTTGGGATGATGTTGGAGAGGAGCTTTATTGGAACCTAAGATGGTTGTTGACACAGCCGAAAAGGTGAAGACCATCAGGGACAGACTTCGCGTGGCGCAGGACAGACATCGACATTGGACCGATAGCCACCGGAGGTCTTTGGAGTTTGAGGTACAGATTAGAGATAGAATTAGAAGTAGGTTGTTGTTTGTGTTTGTTTGATCATGTTTGATTAGTTTTGTAACTTAAGACCTTGTTTGTGTTAGGTCGGAGATATGGTTTTTTTAGGATATCTCCGACTCGTGGTACCATACGTTTTGGTGGAGTTGGGAAGCTTAGACCGCGCTTCATCGGACATTTTGTGATCAGCAGGAAAGTCGGTGACGTGGCATACAGGCTAGATTTGCCACTTGCAATAGTGGGTGTCTACAACGTATTCCATGTATCACAGTTGAGACGGTTTGTGGCTGATCCTAGCCATGTACTCGACCATTCGGAGATTGAGGTGGGACCTACTCTTAGTTATCCAGAGCAGCCAATGGAGATTCTGGATCGTCGGGAGAAGGAACTGAGAAACTAGGTGATACCCTTGGTTCGTGTCGCATGGAGGCATCATTCTCCAGGAGAGTCTACCTGGGAGCGGGAGGATGAGATGCGCGAGCGATACCCATATCTTTTTGGACCATGAGGTATGATTGTCTATCCTTCTCATCAGTTTAGTTTCGCCTTTTTAATTTCAAGGATGAAATTCTTTTAAGGAGGGTAGATTTGTCACTACCACATTTTTAGCTTGAGGGTATTTTGGTTATTTTGAAAATTTTGGATTTATTTTGAATTATTGGAGTGATGGTTGTTATTTTTGACCTTGCTAGTTGAGACTTTGGAGACTAACCTAGATATTGACCTTAGCTATAGTGACTTGATTAGCTTGGTGGGACCCTAGTCTAACTTAAGTCAACCCAAGTTAAGTTATTTTGAATCAAGTTTCATATAGAAGAATAAATGATTAGGTTCATGGACTTTTGACTTATGAATTGATTTCCTTTATCATTGAAACTTGGCCCAAGCCCATTAGTCATAACCCTAACCCTAATTCTCTTTTATGGCCGGCCACATAGAGATTCCCCTATATAATCTCTCTTCCTAGTTCTTGCCTCTTTTGCATCAAATCAACTTTTGGAAAGAGAAGGTATTGGTCTTCTTCCCCAATCTATAACTCTTTCATTTTAATTCCTTTTTAACTCTAGTTTCTTGCATTAGAACCTAATCCCACTCTATTTTCTGTTCATAGAGAGAAATCTCAGATTTGGTACAATTTGGAGCTTTTGGTTTGTAAGATGAATTATCCTATTTGGGGCTTTTTCCTTGTCATTGATACTCTATAGGTAAACACCTTAAACTATCATTTAATCCTGATTTCTTTGCATAATAGCCTAGATCTAGGTGTCCCCTAGCTGTGGTGTGTGATTGGGGAAATTTTGTATTGATTTTGTGTCCGTATCGGACACGTATCAGTTTCAAGTTCTAAGTGTTTCATAGAATACCACAAAGGGAATTTATTTGCTGTTTTTGAAAAGTAATTGAATGGAAATGATGATTTATATGCACGTATTGACTTCCCCATGGACTGAGTTGAATTCGAGCCGTGTCTGCGTCCAAATAGGATACGAACACGCTCAATGTGCACGCACGGACAGTGTCCTGCTGCTCGACACTGAGTTCTTCCTATTCAGGACACGTAGACACGAGATTTTTGGAGTGGATGTCGAGGTAATGACTGACATTAACCTCCCAAAGTTTGGGATCCAATGGTTCACCACACGAGGAGAACTTGGCCCCGCACTGGATTCACACTGTGCGTGCACAGTCGAAGTTTCCTCACTGAGACGCGTCTCGTGTCCGCACAGGACACGACGTGGATACTTTGATGTGTTCAGTAGGTAGCCCTAGTTCTGGGCTACACGTGAACGTGACCACGTGGATACACGTGTCGTGTGTCGTGTCCACGAACGTGATGAACCTGTACACGAGACTGTGCACTGTTTCAACGTGCTCGTGTGTAGGATTTGTTTTGGACACATTTGTGTCCAGATTATAGACACTAGGACACTTGCATGACGCATACACGTGTGCACCATTATTTACCAACCAATAAATTGAATGTTTAGTTGTATTTTGAATTCGAATTAATGATTTCCTCCAAATTTCTGATACTAGGTACTGTTATTCGATTTTCTGAGATTTAATTTGTGTTTAACTGTTTTAAGAATGATTAATTTACAATGTTTGATCCTATTCTAGTTCTGAGTTTAAGTTTGCATGTTAGGATTCATATACTACAAGAAAAAAGACGATTCTTGATGGTTTATAAGTTGACGGTCGTCAAAAGCCGTCAACAATAGTGGTTTTCTTGACGTATTTAGGCTTATGTCAAGAGAGGCCCTTTTATTTGTTAAATTAGCAATTTTATACCATATATGTTGACGGTTTCGGAGGACCCGTCAAGAAACAGCAATTTATTTATGACGATTTTGGTGATAACCGTCAAGTAATGTATGTGCCAAAAACTTAGCAGGATTTTTTCAACTGCCATTTTAGTAAATTTTTTAAAAATTTTATGTGTTGACGATTGTGGTTCCTTTTAATGGATGAACCCAGCAAACTTTCTCCCGATCGTCCCCTTTCTTTCCTTCTCTCTTCCTAACTTTTTCCTCCTTTAGAGAGAGAGCCCCCCACTCCTCTCCTCTAAAGAGCCCCCACTCCACTCCTTCCTTTTCTAAACCCTATAAACCCTAAAATTGCTCTCCAACTACTCTGCATCCTCGCCATGCCTGCCGATGTCGAATATGCCGCCGTTGCCTCAACGCCGCGGGTCGTCGACATCACCATCGTCGACTTCCGCGCCGACCCCCACCGGGAAGACCATAACTCGAGGTAGAGATCAGCGATTTCCTCTCCGTTGTCAACTTCCCAATCCTCCTCCGCCGCTCCTCCTCGAAAATTAGGGTTAGGGCTATGGCGATGGAATCAGTTCTCCCCGGTGATCGTCGGCGAAGGAAGGATCGGGAGGGCGCTCCAGGGTATGGGAGAGGCCAGGACCTCCTCGTTGGGAGGGGCCAGTTGGTTCCCGCCGACTTCAAGGGCCCGGTCTTCGTTTGCACCAGGAACGACGATCTCGACGTGGTGTTTGAAGCCACTCCGGCTTCACGATGGGCTAGTAAAGTTTGTGGTTAAACCCTCTGATTTATCAAATAATTAACTTGCTCTGTTGGATATTTATAATTCCCACCAAAATCTGAGGTCCCTCTATTGTCTTGAGTTAAATGGTTAATTTTGCTGGATGTCATCAAGACCAGGATGCATGTCCATGGCCTCCCCAACTTAACTCATTTTTCGAATTTCCTGGTAGAGACTCCACTTTTTATTTTATTATATCATTCGTCTAGACATTTTAGCAAACATATGGTGTTCGACCCTTTTGCTTCAATTCCACTTTTAACAAGTTTCCCGGCTTAATTATTTTGATGTCCATCAACGCTTAAGAGTATTAGAAGCTGTTGTTATGTCACATGTGAAGGACATGATGCTTTTTGCAGACTTGTTCTTTCCTTTTTCCCACACAATGAACTTTCCTTTATGCTTTTTGCAGACTTGAAATATGAATTTTTTTGGGGAATTTTGTAAATTTGTCCTAATATTATTATTTTCTCGCATTATCTACTGAAAAGATGGAGATTTGAATTCAAAAATATGATTCTTGATCCAACTAAACGTTACAGATCATTCACAAATATGGGCGCTTGGATGCAACTTTTATTCCTGCAGATATAAAAGTTGTAGCAAACCAAACACTGAAAATCGTTAGCAACACTTTGCATGCAACAGGAACACAGAGATATACACAAACTTAATCTATAGCTATCAGGTTTATAATTTCTTCTCTATCTCATACAATTTTAGACAAGCATTGTTCAAGTTCAATTTTATACAATGTAGCCTAGTTAGCTTTCCAAATAATTGACCAAATCAATGGAAAGTCGAGCTTTATAACCTGGTGTACAATCATTGAGTTATGCATCTGTCCTACAGAACATCCATAACCCTTTTTTGCATTCTTCCTCAGAAACTATATTGTTGTAACAACTATATCTATAACATTAGCCAACTTTTTATCTCAATCAACAATAGACAAAAGAAGGAAAAAAATAGATAAACAAACAAGCAAACATTAGCCAATTTCTTTCTATCTAACAATCACTTAGCTATGTCTATGTTGCACGAATACATGCATGGCACTGACTTTTCTAGACAGGTTATGTGAAAATTACAAAGTGATGAACTATCCTAGTTTCATTTACTATAAGTACAAGCATCAGTAAAGTTTTATTTCATACGCCATATTTAGTCTTGTTGATCCTAGAGCATATTGGTGTTCCGCATAACAGGTTGATGTTCTATCTGTGCAAACACAGATTCATGCTTCACTTTGAAAATCTTGTGTCCTATGTAGATTGCTTTAAGAAAAGAACAATGATAAAGGCACACAGTTTCGATCTCAAATTCTTTCTTATTTTTCTTACTTCTAAGCAAAGAATCTATTTTTCAATGTTACAATTTTAAACATATTGACTTTAGAAGTGCCAATACCTAAGTTGTAGACATATTTGCATTATGATTCATCTTCAATTTTGACTCCCCAGTAGAATGTTGTCTTTACTTTCTGTTGACTGCAAGACATGACAATGTACTACTGTTACTTAAATGACAGTGTCTTGTTAAAATCTCATTTCTAGCATTGTCTTTGTGTCAACTTTTGGTTTGGTACAGGGTTTTGCTAACTTGATTGATCAATGGTGAAGACAAAGTTTCGGTAAGAATTCGGATCTTTTTCTTGCTGAGTATTTTAGTTTTCCTCGGTTTGCATTTGATTTTGAGTTTAGTTTATTAAGTTTATTTTTACTCGGTTTCCTCAGTTTGCATTTGGTTTTTGAGTTAAATTTGTAGTTTTGGGCTATGATGAGAAGGTGACGGTACATGTTCTGGTTTGAGTTTTGTGCCTATGCTTGTAGTTGGTTTTAGTATATGTTTAGTTCTTCTAGGCTAAATTATTGTCATTTTTTGGGGCAATGTATCATTTTTTTTGGTATCGGTTGGTTTCAGTATGTTCAGTTCTTCTGCGCTGTATAGGTTCAATTTTTTAGTATCAGCTTTTGGGTTTGGAAATATATTTTCAGTATTTCTTACCAAACTCTGAGCCCTCTTGGGAACCAAACAGCCCTTGTATGCTTTTCTATATCAGTTGGCTTTGGTTATCACTGGCATTTGCGTATCAGGTTGTTGTCCACTTTTAATTTTTTATATGTATTTGGTTTCAGCATTTTGTGGCAGTTTCTTCAGTTTGTTTAGTTGGTTTCATATGTTGTGTATCAGTTGGGTATCTATTGTCCGGTGTCCGCCATTTGGTGCCTCAAAATTTTCATATTGATGGTCTTTGTAGTATATGCTTAATTATTGGCTTTATGCAGGAAGCATGGGTACATGGATGAAACAACTTATATGCTATAACTATTTTAAGACTTCAACTTTTGTATACACACTTACTTGGACCTTGCTCTAATTAGCATTATTGAGGAAATCCTATATAGTGAAGTCAGACCAACCTTGATCGATGCAGCTGTCGGTGGAGCCTCTATGCCCTTCAGACTTCGACATCCCCAACCTCCATATCACAAATTGATGACTAAAGACATTCATTCTAGACTGTCATTCAAACATCTTTGTTTGGGTCGGACAACAGGTTGATTCAAAAACCAGATCACAAGCTCTAAACATTGGAGAAGTATAAATGTTGTCTTCATTATCAGCCTTTGTAGGTCCTTTCTCAGTTGTCAAGTTATCCATCTTTTATTCCTTATGACTTTCCTTTTATGTATGGCTGAAGACTTGTCGTAGTTGCTAAATCTTTTTTTTTTGGGTTTAGGTTTGTTAACATAAAGCTTTCAACATTTTTATTGGTTGCAGATGCATGGGAGTTCATACCAAAGGAAGCTAGCAATAGTGAAAGATGGAGTAACACCAACAATGGATGTAAGAATAATCTAATCATGGTTTCAGATAACTAATTAATTGTCATTACAATCATGATTTTTGAATTATTTCTAGTTTGTTTATTTTCTTGGAAATAGGAATGTAATTTATTATATCAGTTTGTTTGTCATGATCCGCTATCATTCCAACCTTCTTGAAGTAGCAAAGTAACGTATGCCAACTAAAATTTTCTGAAATGTACTAGACCATATGCTTGCATTCAAGATGATTGATCACCATCTTAATTACCTAATGAGCATCAGTTTAAACTCAATATTTCTACAGGAATAGTCTATTAACTCACCGCAATGGTAACATACAGTACTTATTTTCCACTGTGTTATCAATTATCCAGGTATTTATTTTCCTGCAAAAATGTTATTTTATATTCCATAAGGCATTTGCCTATATTTCTCTATAAGCCAAATATCATAGTTTATGGACCATGCCATAATATGTCTTGTATGAAGTAATTGATATCATTACATTTTTTCGATTGTGTTGGGCAGCTTTTGAATTACAGTAGCACTGATGGTAACATCGACATCCTCCTTTACTTGAGAGAATAGTTAATCATCAATAGAAGTTTGGGTTTTCAGGTAAGGACTTTGAATCACCGAATTAGTTTATATCTATTTCCATGTTAATAAAATCCTATGGAGATTTAAAAAATTTCTGAACTAACAGTGGTGACCAAGACTCGGTGGTGCCTCTCTTCAGTTCTTGAACACTGGTGCAAAAACTGACCCATGAGATGACATTTGGAACTACTGTTCCTTATAGTGCTTGGTTCCACCAAGGCTAGGTAAGCTCCTTCCTCTTTTCGTAATTAATTTCATATGTGATGCAGGACAATACCAAAAGGTGGTCTAGGTGGCCCTATCCATAATCGAAAATCTGGTATTTGAGGAAGCCAATTATAAATCAAAATAATCAATAATCTCCCAACAAATAATTATAATAGATTTCTAGAGTTCAAAAATAGTATCAAAGTAGGGTTCAAATTTACCAAAAGTTACGATCGTATTATTTGTCCAGAATCTGTGATATGGCTTCAGCAGCAGGTTCGAAGACCTGACCAACATAATATGAAAAACCTTATTGATCTACGTTGTAGATACACATTGGTTCTCCTGTACATACACATACATCATATATACGTGTTTTTTTGTCTACTTGTCCTACTACTTTGTTTGAAAGTAATACACAAAATGTGTACATGTTATTCCAGCAAGTATTTTCACATATGGACAAACAAGTATTAGAAAGACATATACATTTATTTGAGATATCTTCTTTTTGATATCTTGATCTTATTTTTCACATATGGACAAGAGTAGTAGAAAGACTTACAAAAGGTAATTCAGTATGGTTCAAACACACATAATTTTGTAGAAAGAAACCCTAGGAAACAATCTTTATTTCTAATTGATGTTAGTAAGGTTTGGAGTATTCTTGGTTTACATGTTTACCGGGTTCTATTTCTATTAATTATCGAGAACGCTACATGTATCCGTCACAAGCATGAAAATTTCTACTATGACATGTAGAAGATTTCCTATTGTGCCATTGACATATGTGCAAGTTGGTATATATACTTATGACTTTGTTTTTTTATTTTTGCAGGCATTTAGTATACTTGTCATTTTTCTGACTTGCGATCTTCTCTTTCATAACTTCTCACATTTTTCTGACTTGCGATCCTCAGATCTTCAATTTTTTCACACATCTTATTAACACTCCTCTTTAGATTAATATACTCCATAGTCCATACTTCCATGAAAATTCAATTTTTTCCAGATACTATACAGCCCTTTTGTTACACACTTTGAAACTGAAAATTCAAAAGGCCACTTTGAGGCATCTTAATCTAGTATCAGGCTCGTGCCATTATGTTTGATATGTTCTTACTGCCATTAGATATGTTGGATATTACTGCCTTTAAGGTAATTTCTGCTTACATCATTTCAGTATATCATAACCTGGATATCTTAGCCTTTAAGGCATTACTATCTTTTGATATGTTGGATAACACTAGTTGGTTCTGATGCATTTGATCATATTTTATATCCATGTTGTATGTGTGGCAGTTTCTAAAGTTGGTTTTGATCACATGACCAGTTTGCATGAAAATGGATACCATATTTGGTTTTGATCCAAGATGATAGGTCCCCGACCTAGTAGACTTGGCAATGATGACATGATATGGCAATGATGACATGGAGATTATCAACGGCTGAATTAAGCTGGTGATGTAGTGGTTAGTAGCTCTAAGAAGATTAAGGCCAAATTACTCTACTTTAGTCTTCAGTGTCCAGTCCCTACTTATGAGCTCTGGTACTGGCTATTGCCTTTAATATCTATTTTTTGAGCTCTGATACTAGCTATTGCCTTTACTATCTATTATGCATACCTATCTGCTAGTGACTGATGGCTGATGATAGTGATATTGCATATTGCATATTGTTCCTTTCTGATACACAATGCTGATAAGAAACAGTTCAGTTCTGATACTGAATTATTAAGTCTGCTACAGGATGCTTCTAAGTATATTTAAAAAGTGAGACTGGCCTAACTATGCTACTACCTCCTATGTTCCATACTGAGCCATTGATCAAAGTATGTTCTTCACTACTCCAATTAATGCTCAAAGGGATTTTTTTTCCAAATAAATGACTTCATGCCCTTTGGGGTTAAGTAGGTGATATAAGGGTCCCAGATACCACACAACTCAACAACTATAGGATTATACAAGTATTGTTGCTAGCCTGTAAGGAAGAAATTGTTATTTTTCATTAAGTCAAACTAAATATTAATGCTTCAAAAAATTTCTTGTTTGGGCAATCAAAGTGCTTGCTGAATGGAAACCACTAGTCAAATAAGGATATCTTAGTGCATCTTAGAAGTTTTTGTGAGCTATTACTTTCGAACTTTTACACTTTTTCAATATAGCTAGCCTTCAGATTCTGTAATACTGAGTTGATACTTTGTGTTCTTGTTCTCTCAGGAACTTGCTGAAAAATGAAGGTGCATGAATGCTGTGAATAGGGGAATGTTGTGGATATGGCTAGGGATGTGCTCCGATATGGTTTGCTACTTTTTTGTTTTTTTTTGTAGTGTTGGTGGGTTTTGTTTTGTGGTGACAAGTGATAGATGTTTGTGGTTTGGATATTTAAGTTGTATGGAAACAACAATATGGGATGTGTACTTTATGGTTAGATTATGTTGTGGTTGGACAAGTGAAGAATACATGTGCTGGGATGTGTGTTGGAAGTTTTGTTGTATGAACAATACAGTTTGTTAATATAAAATTTGGATTTTATAGTAATTTGATGTACGTAGCTTCTGGATTGATATTATGTGTGTTGATTGATATTATATAATTCTTGACGGAATTTTGGCATGCTTCTCTTGACGGTACTTTGGATAGCTTCTCTTGATGGTTGTCAAACGTCAACTTTAATTCATATCATGTTGTATAATAGCCGTGAATTACTGCTTTTCATGACGGGTTTTGTCCGTCAAAACAAATGCTTTTCTTGACGGCTAAAGGCCGTCATCTAGGCCGGAGTCAAAAAGTTTTTGCCTACGTTGACGGTCTCTAAAAACTGCTATCTTGACGGCTAAAAACAGTCAAGAAAACTACTTAATATGACGGCCAAATACCGTCAAGAAAAGTCCTGTCAGCGACCGTCAAGAAAGGAGGGTCTTTTTGACTTGGCCTAGTTGACGGATCTGCAACCGTCAAGATACCCATTTCTTGATAGGGAATTACCGTCAAAAAAAGCCCTTATTCTTGTAGTGATATTGGCTTGGTGATTGGATTCTCGAAATGTTAAAGGAGTGTTAAAACTGGAAACTAGAATCATGTATACACTGATTCTGATATTATACACACACACATATGTACAAAACCTGAGAACCTATACCTATCTACTGCTACACTAATTTTCTATTCACACACACACACACACATGAACACAGGAACCTGAACACCCTACATGTCAAGCTACCTACACACACACCCACACTCTACTGAAAACTGATACCTATACACACACACAAATGCTCAACCTATGTTGTAAAACACACACACACACACACACATGTACACACTGACCTAAGAACACCCTACAATGTCCAGCTACCTACACACACACCTGTTCACTGTATACACACACACATTACTGTCACACACACACATATTTACACTAAACCTGACACCTATATCTATGTTACACACACACACACATTGAGACACTCACACTTTGACACATACATACACACAGGTACTCACACAAACCTGAGACACCTATGTTGTACTGCTATACACACACAGAGAGGAAAATCTAAGAACACACCACTGTTATGTACACATACGTAACACACACATACATGTATATCACTGTCCCTATCTCTCTCTCTCTCTCTTCCTCTCTATATATATATATTATATATATATATATATATATATATATATATATATATTTCACTGTTACCCTATCTCTCTCTCTCTCTCTCTCTCTCTCTCTCTCTCTGTCTCTCTCTCTCTCTCTCTCTCTCTCTCTCTCTCTCTATATATATATATATATATATATATATATAATATCTATAACCTTGCTAGATAATAACCAAATATATATATATATATATATATATTATTTCATAATATATATATATATATATATATATATATATATTATATATATATATATATATATATATATATATATATATATATATATTGCCTATATGAATTTAGTATATATAAATATGGTAAATATATGAGTGCATGCCAATATAGATTGTATATGGCAAATAGCCCTATGTGATTTTTCCTATATGTAAGCCTATGTGTATATGGGTATGTATACACATGAGATTGTGTGTTGATAGCTTGTATAGCATTGTGATGGTATGTGAATGCTAGGTAGACATGGTTAGGCTTAGTGAGACTTGTCTGGTTAGGAATTGACCTAGTTGACCTAGTTTGACTAGTGTAGTTGACTAGAGTTGACCAAAGGTTGACTTTAGCCTAAATTGACCCAAACATCATGTAGAATGCATTGTAGTCTATTTTACCATTTTGGATATGTTGTGACTTGTGCTGTTCTAAATAGGAGTCAGACACCCTCCTCAGGCAGTATTTTTACTTCGGATACTCAGGATATCAGGCGGGTACATTCTCTGACCGTTTCATACTTGATAGGATTTACATTTACGCTCTAGATTACTTTACTTGATGCTGTCACATTGTTAACACGGATTGGTACTATATGGATCCCTTCATGAGATGTTATCCCCCTCGGAAGCATCGGGTTACAGTATGTCATGTGCGTTTCACTTTCATCATGTACTCCGGTGCTTTCACCATTCATGTGCACTCTTATGATTCATGTACTCTCATGTTCACAGAGCCCCCATGTATACAATCATGTGCACCCTTTTATGGGCCTTTATATGATATCATATGCAATAACATAACCTGTCTGGATCCTTGTGTATTGATTGGGGTACGGGGGAGTATAAATGGTCATGTGAACAATTCCAAAGTAGTATACTCATGTGCAAATTCTTAGATTACTCATGTGCAAATTCAAACCGTTTACATGTCTATCTTGTACTGTAAATCACTAGTTCACTGTTAGTTCCTTACTTATAGTAGATTTTTTATAGTCTTCTCTTTTATTTCATGTATATTCTTCAGCGTTTCATGTATCTTACTCTATTGCATTTTTATATATCCTGTCATATTATGAACTACGTGAGATATATTGTGCTCGCTCCCGTCCTGACTGGACCTGTTGAAAATATTATAGATGACATTCAGGAGTTCTGTCCCATATACTATAGAGCAGGCCTAGATGACACATGTATACTGGACTCCCAGGAGGACCCAGCACTTGCAGAGGACATTACCCAAGTAGTCTAGACTAGTTAGCTAGACCAGTATCCTTATTATCTTGTCTTGTTTGGATACACTTGTATTTATTTAGGGATTTTGTTATTCTGGATATTGTGGAGTTGTTATATTAGACACTTAGATTCTCTCTCTTATCTTGTATTTCATCTGTGGATTCTGTTGATGATCTTATTTATCTATCTATTGTACTTTCTACCTTAGCTGTGTGAGTTATACATTTCTATATTGTCCTCCATTCGGAGCGTATACATTGTACAGATACCTTATAATTGTTAGATGTATGTGACCTAGGACAGCGTTCTACCACCGACACTGCGACGTAGGCTGGACGTAACCACTTCTCGTGCCCCTATACTAGGTGCGGGTCATGACACCCCTTCCCTTTCTTTTTAGCCGCTCGTCGGACTCGCTACACTCTAAATCGGCAAGGCGTCACAGCCGGGTTCTTTCTCGTAAGTGGTACACCTACACCCTGCACGCACACTCAGTCTATCTATATACGTTTAAGTGGAACACCTTTCGGTTGTTCGCTACCTTTCTCTACTACATACAGTTGTTTCGGGCCGAACACAAATTCCTTGTTCTATTAAAACAGATGGGTGAGGGAAAAGTTTATATATATATATATATATATATATATATATATATATATATATATATATATATATATATATATATGAGGGATCCGTATCCCCTCATTTTTTGTATTACCATGCATCCCTATGTTAACAACCGTTGGATCTTGTTTAAGTCGTCTAATCTTAACCGTTGATTTAAACCATTCAAATGAACGGTTAAGATTAGATGACTTAAACATCATCCAACGATAGATAGCATGGGATGAATGGGGATGCAAAAAATACGGGAATGCAGATCCCTCATATCTATATATATATATATATATATATATATATATATATATATATATATATATATATTATATTTTTTATTATATTATATATATATATATATATAATATATATGGGCGATGATGAGCATGGCCTGTGCGATGTGGGGCATCCACAATGTCGTAGGACAGACGAAAAATAGCCACGATCAGAGCAGGTGTTACGCCCCGATTTCGTAGAATCTATAGTCGTCCCCCGGGCATGATGTCGTACGAACCTAAGTTTCGATCGCACAAGGCATAGTCATAAAGTTATCCGAAACACAACATCAAGAGAGTACGCAGAGAAATTGAGCAAACACATTTGAAAACAGAAGGAACTTTTCTTTCATTTATAATAAATATTATTTACAAGACTCTGTTACATTCATTTGCCTAGGGCTACAACATGACTCGATTATAATATGAACGCATGATGAGATAGTCGTTCCATACATTACATCCCCATTTACAACAAAATATTTCCAAGGACATAGAATCGTGGGGAGTCGAGATGTCATTTCTTCTGGATTGAATGTAGAGTCTTCAAAAGGATAAAAACAAGCCTTCAACACACGGATGAGGCTTCAAATGTTCTTGCATTGCCTTGAGTTTAAGTGGCACTTCCTTCTTGGTTCGGGGTACCTGTGGAGAGTGAGGATCGGTACATTACACTTTGTATTGGTGCGTGGCAAATTAAGTTTCATGCTTTTATTTGGTTGAAGAGTTTATATGACTTAGTTTGTGAATCTTTCTAACCATCCTAATGAATTTTAGACAAGCATATGACAGGCATAATATAAACTACGCTAGAACTTACCGATGGCAGAGCGTGCCGTACAATATGAGACTTACCATGTTCTTTTCTGTCAATTTGTTATCGCTAGCATAGCTTGTGCAATTTATGTGTGATTGGTCACTGATACCACAAGCCATCCAAGACTTATAGCTTTGTTAGTCGGGGCCCTTTCAACACGAGTAGCAAGCCCGCTAAAAGTTTCTGCCTAACCCGTGCTATCATCCAGCACAGCTATACCGTGTTTCCTTCTAGGCCAAAACGGTCCAGTGACCCCGGTATGTCGCTCGAGAAAACTTTTACCTTGTTAACAAGTTATCCATGACCGTGTTAGAATAATTTAGTTACTAAAGCATGGTCTACATTTTGAGAACTTAACCATTTCGTCGTGTCCCGCCTTGTCGTGGCATCGATTTGTTCAATAAGTTAATCATTTGTTCAACACAGTTTTATAAGATAAGTAGACGTGTTCGTGCCCTTGCATCTATCGTTTCATTCGCAATAATGTGATCGATTGAACTAAGAAGGGGGTCGAGAAGAGAAGGGTCAGCTTCTCACCTTGATTTTTGTTCGAGTCGAGAGACTTGTTGGTCGCTAGTCGTCGCCTAAGCGATTACCTGAAATCACACAAGCAACCGATTAGAATATTGTATTATTCAAGGAGTTCGATATGTAAATGCGAGTTCGAAAACACAAGCCATGAAAACCATCAAAAACATTCACGAAAACGCATTCAGAAAACCAAAGCCAAAGAAGTAAGTACGGCATAAAGAGCAGAGCAACAGAAGGTCTCTCCTGACTCACCCGCAGAGTCTATCCTTGAGGTGCAACCCGCTGAATGTGGGACTTGATTCTAAAGAAGCCTTTCCATAACGAGAAAAGGATCTTAATTCAATCGTTCACGTTCGACCGTTTCAATCGACCCCGATCTATCGGTTCCGACTGAATCGGTAGCGATATTATTCCTTTCTCGCTCACCAGTAGACTGAAATGGGGCACGATGTAGGGTCGGAGCACTACACCATAACCAACTAAGAAAAAAGTTTCATCCTTGAAACTTAAGAATAGAACCTACCTCTAAGAGAACAATAAACCTCATCTCCGATTCACGCTCCCAGGTCGATTCCTCGACCGAATGGTTTCTCCAGAGAACATAGACGAGAGGGATAGCATGATTTCGAAGCATTTTTTTTGTGCTCCAAGATTTGCACGGGCTCTTCTACATATGACAAGTCTGCATGTAGATTCAACTGACCAAAATCTACCACATGGCTCGGATCGTACACGTAGTTTCGTAGCTGAGAGATATGGAAGATATTGTACACATCCAACAGTACTGAAGGTAATATGATCTGGTAAACTACTAGGGCGACTCGCTTCAATATCTCGAAATGACCGACAAATCTTGGACTCAACTATCCTTTAGCTACAAATCTCATGACTCCACGCATAGGTGTGACTTTCAGAAACACGTGATCGCCCACCAGGAATTCAAAGGGTCGTCGGTGGGTGCCGACGTAGCTCTTCTGCCGACTCTGTGCAATCTTCGGCCTTTCTCGAATGAGCCTGACCTTCTACACGGTCTGTTCCACCAGCCCCGGGCCGAGTATCTGTCGTTCTTCGACTTCATCCCAGCAAATGGGCGATCTACACTTCCGGCCGTACAAGGCTTCATATGGTGCCATTTGGATGCTGGACTGATAGATTGTTATATGAGAATTCGGCCAATGGTAGATGAACGTTCCAGCTCGACTTCAAGTTGATTACACAGTGGCGTAACATATCTTCGAGAATCTGGTTCACCCGTTCTGTTTGGCCATCAGTCTGAGGATGATAAGCTGAGCTAAACTTTAACTTAGTCCCCATTGCTGACTGAAGACTACACCAGAAGCGTGACACGAACCGCCCATCCCGATCTGAGACGATGGATATCGGTATCCCGTGCAGCCGAACTATTTCATCTAGATAGATCTGAGCAAGGCGATCGACTCTTCAAGTGACTTTAATGGCAATAAAGTGCTCTGACTTGGTTAACCGATCGACGATAACCCAGACGGCATCGTTCCTCCGCGGCATCTTCGGCACGCCAACAATAAAGTCCCGAGTGATGTGATCCCATTTCTATTCTGGAATGGCACGGTTCTGTATATTTCCGCCCGGTCTCTGATGCTGAGCTTTCACCTGCTGACAGGCCATGTATTATGACATGAAGAGCACCACATCTCTCTTCATTCCGTGCCACCAAAAGGTTGGACATAGGTCGTTGTACATCTTAGTACTGCCAGGAGGCCCGAGATGTAAGGTACATTTCGTATAATGTGCCTCCATCAATATCTCCTTTCTAAGTTCTAAGTCGTCCGGAAGGCATAGTCGGCCTTTCAATCGTAGCACGCTGGTGTCATCTACTGCAAAGTCGGTCGCCTTTCATGTTGAAATTAGCTCTCACATCTTCTTCAGGTATAGATAGTCCTTCTGAGCGGTCTTGATCTTTTCTCGCAAGCTCGACTATAACTGTAATTGTGCCAACTGTACATCTCTGAATCGAACTTGAAGGTCGATGTCCATCTCTTTAAGGTCCCGTAGTAGTCTGTTGTTGATACACAATGAGGCAATATTTTTACGACTCAAAGCGTCTGCCACAACATTTCCTTTGCTCGGTGTATAGTCGATCGTCAAGTCATAATCTTTGATCAGTTCTAGCCAGCGCCGATGTCGTAGGTTTAGCTCCTTCTGAGTGAAGAGATACTTGAGGCTCTTGTGATCGGTATAGAACGCGCATGCCACACCATAAAGATAGTGGCGCACAATTTTAATGCGAATACAATCGCCGCTAACTCCAAGTCATGCGTAGGATAGTTCTTCTCGTGTGGCATCAACTGTCTGGAGGCGAAAGAGATCACCTTGTCTCGCTGCATGAGAACACATCCCAAGCCCTGGCCTGAAGCATCGCTGAATATTTGAAAACCCTCTACCCCATCCGAAAGTACGAGTATAGGGGCCGAAATGAGCCGCTGCTTCAGCTTCTGAAAGGAAGCTTCACAGTCATCCGACCACTCATACACGACTCCATTTTGAGTGAGGCGAGTCAATGGCAATGCAATCTTCCCAAAATCTTTCACGAAGTGTCTGTAGTATCCTGCCAAACCAAGAAAACTTCGAATCTCACTAGCCGACGCAAGCCGTCTCCAATCAGCAACGGCTTCAACTTTCTTCGGATCGACTGCAATACCTTTGGATGAAATGATGTGTCCAAGAAAGGATACGCTGCTTAGCCAAAATTCGCACTTGCTTCTCTTTGCAAACAACTAATTATCTCGGAGGGTCTGGAGTGCGGTCCGCAGATGTTGTACGTGTTGCACTCGATCCTTCGAGTAGACGAAGATATCGTCTATGAAAACTACCACAAACTTGTCGAGGAACGGACGAAACACCCGATTCATTAGATCCATGAAGACGGCATGAGCATTTGTTAGGCTGAATGGCATTACCAAGAAGTCATAGTGGCCGTAACGAGTACGGAAGGCTGACTTTGGCACGTCGTCTGACTTGATCTTGAGTTGATGATAGCCTGAGCGGAGGTCCATCTTCGAAAATATTGAGGTACCTTACAACTGATCGAATAAATCGTCTATGAGGGGCAATGGATACTTGTTCCGGACAGTGGCTTTATTCAGCTCTCGGTAGTCGACGCATAGATGTATTGACCCATCCTTTTTCTTCACAAACAACACGGGTGCTCCCCATGGCGAGATGCTAGGACGAATGATTCCCCGGTTGAGCAACTCTTGCTATTAGACCTTGAGTTCTTTTTGTTCTGTAGGTGCCATTCTGTATGGTGCCTTAGAAATCGGTCGAGTATTAGGGAATGTGTCAATGCTGAACTCGATTTCTCGGTCGGGTGGCATTCCAGGTAGTTCATCCGGGAATATGTCAGGGAATTCTGCCACAATTTTGGTCTGATCTGCGTTTGCACCATCCTGTCGCGTGTCTCGAACGGACGCCAAGTAGCCTTCGAATCCTGAATGCAGCATCCTCCGAGCAAAAATTATCGAGATCATCATACAGGTCAACGATGCTTCACCACATGAGTAGCAGAATTCGGGTACTCCAGGTATGTGGAAGGTGACCTTCTTTCCTGTGCAGTCAATGGTAGCCTTGCAAGGGCCGAGCCAATCTATTTCTAGAATGATGTCATTGTCCTTAATGTCTAGAACTATCACATCGAGATGGACCTTTGTTTTCCCTATACAGATGATTCCGTCATTGCAGGCTAAGTTTGTGAGTAGTGACGTGCCTGACGGTATGTGAATGCTAAGATCAAGGCCTAACTGTGTCACGGGAATTTTGTGCTCGATAGTAAAGTCCGCCGATATGAAACTATGCGTCTCACCTGAATCAAACAGTACACGAGCAGGTTTATTATTAAAAAGCTATCCTGTTACGATGGTATCTGAGGCGAATGCCTCGTCTCGAGTCATGGCGTAGACGCGCCCTTGAGCATTAGGACGACGTTCGTGGCCATTGGGTTGCGTGGCTTGAGGAGGATGGGGCGCCTGTCCTCAGTTTTCTAGACGATTTTGATGTGACAGGGCATTGCAATTCGGTCTTCGGGTCATGCAGTCTCGTAATTGGTGTGTGGCAAATTAAGTTCCATGCTCTCATTTGGTTGAAGAGTTTATATGACTTAGTTTGTGAATCTTTCTAACCATCCTAATAAATTTCAGACAAGCATATAACAGGCATAATGTAAACTATGCTAGAACTTACCCACGGTAGCGCATGCCATACAATATGAGACTTACCATGTTCTTCCCTGTCAATTTGTTTTCGCTAGCATAGCGTGTGCAATTTATGTATGATTGGTTACTGACACCACAAGCCATCCTGGACTTATAGCTTTGTTAGTCGGGGCCCTTTGAAAGCAAGTAGCGAGCCCCGCTGAAAGTCTCCGCCTAACCCGTGCTATCATCCAGCACAGCTATAATGTGTTTCCTCCTAGGCTAAAACGGTCTCGTGGTCCCGGGATGTCGCTCGAGGAAACTTTTACCTTGTCGACAAGTTGTCCATGACCGTGTTAGAACAATTTAGTTACTAAAGCATTGTCTACATTTTGAGAACTTAATTATTTCATCATGTCCCGACTTGTCGTGGCATCGATTTGTTCAATGAGTTAATCTTTTGTTCAGCACAGTTTTATAAGATAAGTAGACGTGTTCGTGCCCTTGTATCTATTGTTTCATTCGCAATAATGTTATCGATTGAACTAAGAAGTGTTTGCCATTAAAATTTTTTTATTGCAATTTCAATTACAAACAGAACAGTGTTACAATATAAGACTTAGATATAGTCCTAGGAGAACACTTTTGTTTATCTGGGTCCCTGTGTCGATGGAGCGAGTGGTAATGCGTTGACTCCGTTGACGATCTGACGACGGTTCTCGGTTCTCTGAAGGTCTGAGTTGCTCTGGGTACTGGAGGTTGCAGATGGGAAGAAGACGTTGAGTGTCTCTTCCGATCTTTTTGGATGATAACTCTGATGCCTTTTTTCTGTCTGTGTACGTATGTATATTACGTGGTCCGTAAGAAGAAGATGATCCTTCTATTAATAGTTTGCAGGCTGGCTGCTCATGCGCGCATATGTAGGATGCGCCTATACGTGGGGATGCCACGTGGTTGAAGCTGCGGAAGGCGCATGGATGATGCACCATCATTTGTGGGTTGAATCCTTCATGCTGCATTTGTGGGCTGACACGTAGCAGGGGAGAGGATCTTTCAGTTGCTGAGATCTTGGGTGATTAGCACCCCTTCATAGGCTGAATTGAGTCAAAGGACACGTGACGTAGGTCCATGGCTCAAAGATCTCAGATTTGGTGGAGAGTGATCTGGTAGGATGCGTCTGAGATTGGGCGCATGACAAGACTTTGGCTCACAACCTTCAGGAGTCACGAACCGGTCTGGGCGCATGGCTTTTGAGGCACATGCGAGTCTTCAGGCGCATGGCTTCTGAGGCGCACCGTCGGAGGAAAGTAATGATGGTGCTGATGTCAGCGACGCTTCGTCTTCTGAAAAAGCTGCTAACTGTCCAGTCCTCGGGGGACGTGCTGCCAACTCTGTCACCTGAGCATTAATTGCTTGATGGGTGACGAGCCGAAGTGGGCGCATGGGTCCTTGTTGATTAGAATGCATGGATCTGTGCTTTGTTGGGCGCATCCATACGGGGCACTTTGGAACTGATGGGCGCGTCTGTACGATGCGCAGTGTCTGACCGGCGCATCCGTTTGCATGACGCGTCTTTATTGGTCCGACTTTTGTGTTCTTTAAGTGCTTTAAATAGCCGTTTTGACTTGACCGAATTCGAAGCGTCAGGTTCATCATAAATGCAAATTTATTGCACGGGATTCGGAGAGCCCACCACTTGGCGCATGGGTTTGATTTGCCCGGCCTATAAATAGTGGCAAGGAGAGAGTTTACTTCTCATTCTCTCACGTCTTCCCGAATGAACTTATTTGTTCGAGCACATTCTGTTGAAGATGCTCCATAAGGTGAAGATGCGACGACTTGTCTTCGTTCATGCACTTGTGAAGGTGACTTTTACATCCAAAAGTCGGGGTCGAGGGCTTCTGAGGCAGGCGGAAGGTGCATGTTGCATCCAAAGATCGAGATGCTCGAGCCCTGTCCCCGTTATGCTGGAAGAGCCGCAGATCGAAATTGTGGTGCTCCCGGCTTTGGTGAGCTCTTTCTCCTGCCAGAGTGGATGTTGCCCATTCTGGTTGTGTTGAAAGCTGCTCCTTTAGCCGCGGATCGGAGCTGCGGTGGTGCTCTCCTCTTCCTTGGGCTTTGGAGAGCTCTTCCTCCAGCTAGGGTGGGGTTGATCGCCCACCCTTGCTCTGCTCAATAAATGCTTCATTAGTCGAAGCACTTGATCGGGTCGAAGTGGAGCGCATATGCTGAGACTTCATGATGCGCATAACTGAGACTCTGAAGAGATGCGCCTGACTGAGACGCTGAAGAGGTGCGCCTGGCTGAGACGCTGAAGTGATGCGCCTAACTGATGATGCGCCTCGTGGGAGGCGCATGGCAGTTTGCTGCGCCTGGCTGTAGTCTTAGGATCTTTCTTTTTATAGAAATTCTCCTATGTAAAGCCTTTTAGACATGTAATAGACTTTTATGTTAAATAAAAATCTTCTCTTGCTGTCTATACTTTTGCTATCTTGCTGTGCCACTGGCGCTTGTTCTGAGTAGTATTTGAGCGCATAGGAATTCTGGCACATAGATGCGCCCTGAAATTCCATTTTATAAGAAGGGGGTCGAGAGAGAAGGGTCAGCCACTCACCTTGATTTTTGTTCGAGGCGAGAGACTTGTTGGTCGCGCTAGTCGTCGCCTTAGCGATTACCTGAAATCGCACAAACAACCGATTAGAACACTGTATTATTCAAGGAGTTCGATATGTAAATGCGATTTCCAAAATACAAGCCATGAAAACCATCAAAATATTTACGAAAACGCATTCAGAAAACCAAAGCCAAAGAAGCAAGTGTGGCATGAAAAGCAGAGCAACAGGAGGTCTCTTCCGACTCAGCCGTAGAGTCTATCCTCGAGGCGTAACCCGCTGAATATGAAACTTGATTTCGAAGAAGCCTTTCCATAATGAGAAAAGAATCTTAATTCAATCGTTCCCGTTCGATCGTTTCAATCGATCCCGATCTATCGGTTCCGACTGAATCGGTAGCGACATTTTTCCTTTCTCACGCACCCCGTGGACAGAAACGGGGCACGATGTAGGATCGAGGCACTACAGCTGGCGTGAGACAGAATGTGACGTCCCGTGCATGAAAACTCAATGGCTAGGGCGTCGCGCGGGCGGTCGAGGACCGGCACCATTCTACCACGGGTATAAACGACACGCCGACCACGCGGCCCGTCATGCGGCACCCTATGGGCGTCGAGGAGACATCATAAAGTTGGCGTGCGCATAGAACGGGTGGCTGGACGGCATCGGCTGTCGTAGGAGTCGTAAAGACGTAGGGGGCGCCTTCGGCGTCGTGGGCGAAGCGAGGCGTTGAGTTGCCGTCGTCGAAAGACGTCGGCCGTCCCGTGAGGCTCTGGAGCGCGCGGATTGCGCGAGGCGTACATGTGGGGCGATGATGAAAAAGTCAGTACAGACAAGATTCGCACGAATAGTTTGAAGCGACATGACGACCGGCTAAAAATCATGTGCGGGGAGACACGATTTAACTGAGCCCGCACGTGCTGAATATTATATATATATATATATATATATATATATATAATATATATATAATATATATATATTATATACATAAAAATCTCCTATGAAATTTCTAAATATCCTAAATATCAAAAAATTATATTCTAAATTATTTTAGTACAATCTTGTACGAAATAAAATACATATAGAATTTCAATCCCTTGCTAGTTTTTTATGTATTCAAAAATAATAAATTAATTACAAGGCTATTTAATAAATAATAAAAATACTAACCAAATATTTAAAAGTAAAAATAATTTTTTTCCAAAATCAGGGGATTTACACAATATGTTGACTGTCCTAGGTATATAACACTAGTATATATACATGTGCTTTGCACGTATTTTATGCATTATTATTAAATCATGTATTTCATAGATTATTTCTAGAAAGACTAACAGGCAGTTGTAATTATTCTAATCTTTCGTAAGATTACTTAGAAAGACTAAAAACATTCACCTAATTATTCTAAAATTATTATATATTGTTATATATATGGTTGTAAGCCTATTTAGGAACACCAAATGACAACTCTCGTAATTACATAGCTCTCCCTATTAACTTTAATGAACAATTTTAATTAGTAAATATATATAATGATATATTTGTTGGAAAATGTGAATGTATATTTGTTATATTAATAATATCAATTTTTTTTTATCAACGAATCTATGAAAAGGTGTACGAATTTTTTTATTGGAAAATGTGTACGAATCTATTTATTGGAAAGGTATGCCCTTTCCATCGTGTCTCTTTATTTCTATAAATACACATGTGTTTGGAGCATTCAAGCATTCATTCAATTCATCCATATTGCATTAGTTAGTCTAAGGGAGAGACAACCAACGTGTGCTTCGACGAGTTCCTACGGTGTGAAGTGCTGCTACCGAAGGAAAGAACCGTTGTATCCTGGGAGACTAATCGTCATTAAACCGTAAGCACCAGTTCAGGACGAATATTGTCTTAAGGACATTGAACCAAGTTCAAGCATCGGTATCATTTATTTATTTTATTTATATTTTAATTTCAGAATCTAAATACAGAGTTGGAAAATTTTTAATAACAATATTTGAAAATGAAAGTTTCAAAATTTTCTAATTATAGATAACTAAGTATATAGCACCTACTTTATACTTATTTGGGAAGAACAAACAACATCTATTTCAATTTTTCTATGTATAATTATCAAATTATTATATTAAATTTAATGAACAATTTTAATAAGTAAACATAATAAAAAATATTTTGAAAAAAAAAACTTTCATGATAGTATAAATGTATAAATGAAGTATTCCACTCCCAAAATCATTGCCATGGAAATTATTGAGCGAGCCAGAGTCACTCGGCACTCTCCTCGTCCATTGTATGGAGATGTGTGCATGTACTAGGATTAATTTATTTCCAGGGCCGGTCCTGAGCTGTTGGGGGTCCGAGACGAAACTTTCAAAATGGATCCCCCATAAATAATGTGAGGAAAAAAAGTATAAATAAAATAGAATAAAATTTTGTTGTAGTCAAGATTTGAGCCAATAAACTCTTAAATATAAGTCTGTCATGAAAACCACTACATAACAATGCTTTTTGTTAAAAGAAGCACATGATACATATTAGTTCTGTTACAGACAATTCTATATTGGTGTTCTATTTCGTCAAGGGATCCTGAACCGTTGTTCGGCCTGCCCTGGACCAGGGTCAACCTATTTATTTCCATAAAATTCTATGGATGAGGAGAAGATTGAACGATCGCTCAATAATCTCCATTGGCACCTGACAAAATCCACCCTCCCATCACTTAACGGGTGTGCTTACCACTTACGCCCCAATAATTGGACCCGTTTGACTATATTGCAGATACGTACATAATTGGTGCAAATTTATTATTAATATATATTTTCTTTCACTATTGGGTCACTGGATCGGAAGGTTCTGGAGAGCGTCAAATTGAGAAATATGATGTTCCTTGTGCATTCTGTGAAATAAACTAGTAGGTTGTAGTTGTTGTTGTGTTGTGTATGGCTGAGAATTATTATTATTATTATTTCGTATAAGTGGAAGGGGACACCAAATACTATTAAATTGGACCGGCAAATCGGTCCATTTGACATGGTTCCTGTTCAGACACGTTGGGGACGGCGACTCGGTCTTCTCGGAAATCGACGTGTTCATATGTTTGGGAATAGAGATTGTGTGCAAAGGAGGGGTCATTTACGCAAGGATCATGCATTTGGTAAATTACTAAAATATATGGCTTTGTGTGGAAAACGAAAACTTAAAATATCTACATATATGCCCTTGATGTGAAACAAATGTTTACTAGAAGACCAGGATTAAGTGTGACCCCCTATTTTAAGATAAATCCTTCAAATATTTCATTTAGAAGTAGGTATCCTAAAATTTGATAATCAGAGAAATTTTTAAAATTTCCAACAATGTGAATTAAGAATCGTTCATTTGATTGACTCAAATGACAAAGGATTATTTTGTTAATTTTAACTAAACTATTATTTTTGACCATTACGTTCCAGTCTTCATTCTCTCTCCCCTCCTTACAGAATAAATAGGCTATTCTTGAGCTGTCACGACTCACGATTATCGACAGATTTATAGGTTCTCGCACGATATATATATATATATATATATATATATATATATATATATATATATAATATATTATATATATATATATATATATATATTTTGAAACAATGGGTAATTGTGGCGAATTTGTCTCCACTGAGGCTCGAACTCCCGACCACTTGGGCCGCATGCATCTCTCTTAACCATAGGCTAGAGGTCATTTGCAGCACGATATATATATATATATATATATATATATATATATTATATATATATATATTATATATTGCAAATCACCTATTTTTATATAAATATTTTTATTAATATTTTATGGTATTTCATATTCATTAAATAGTTAGTAAATAGATATATGATATTTATTTTCTCAAAATAAAACTAGCAAGTGAAATATTAATTTCTAGTATTGCTTGCAAGTTTTTTTACTAAAAATACTTATTAGCATCACTTGAGTTATTATCATTTTAGAAATTTTATTAATGTTATTATAGTACTTTCTTTTATTATTTATTTATTTTATTTTGTTTGCTCGTATTAGTTATGGTTATTTATTGATAATACATATAGCAAGTAGTTGCTATGTTGTACATAAAAAGGTAGCATTGTACCAAGAATATTATTTTGGGTAATTGTATTTTTTTAAAATTTTTGCAATTAATATTTATTTGAATTGAGAGGTAAGTATAAATATATATACACTTATATCTAAATACTCATATATATATATATATATATATATATATAAAATTAAATTTTATATATATATATATAATATATTATATATTATATAATATATATAGATATATAATATATATTAATATAAATTATAATTATATATATATATATAATTATATATATTATATATATATATATATATCTATATTATAAATTAATATTTTATATTTATATATATTATATTATATATTAATATATATATTATTATATATAGCTGTATATAGCCACTATATACCCTCTGCTCGTGAGATATCAGATAACTTGGAGATTTTAAATCTCACGAGTAAAGGAACCCTATGTTTCCCGACCCTGGCCACGCAATCGGTTGTTCTTGTTGGAAAATCTCCTTGATCCAAGAGCATCCTATTCTTAACCAAATCTTTTGGATTTTTTTTCCAGTCAATCCTAAATTAGAATCTCTTCCAAATGGTCCTAATCCCACCAAAGATTTGAATTTAAATCCGACTCATACTCAATTGGTATTTGAAACCATAGGATGTTCGACGTAGCAAACCGAAAAACCCACAAAAACTTTCGTGATCGAAATCTCCTTCGTCTTGAGGCTTCCCCAACCTAGGCATGTCGTCTCGACCACCTGCATCGCCTGCGCGCTACCCCGACCCGCGGAAACAGTGGCCGAAACACCCTTGAAACAGATGAGCCTCTGTTACATAGCTCATAATTGGAAGCCAGGTATCCGACTATGTAGTGCCCCGTCCCTATATCGTGCTCCGTTTTCGTCCACGGGGTGCGCGAGAAAGGAACATGGTCGCTACCGATTCTGTCGGGACCGATAGGTCGCGATCGGTTGAATCGGTCGAACGGGAACGATTGAATTAAGATCTTTCTCGTTATGGAAAGGCTTCTTCGGAATCAAGTCACATATTCAACGGGTTGCACCTCAAGGATTGGCTCTGCATTGAGTCGGGAGAGACCTCCCGTTTCTCTAGTTTTTCTTGCCGCACTTGATTTGGCTTTGGCTTGGTTTTCGTGAATGCGTTTTCGTGAATATTTTTGATGGTTTCATGGCTTGTGTTTTCGAACTTCGCATTCATACTGAATCCTTTAAATAACACAGTGTTCTAATCAGTTGCTTATGTAATTGCAGGTGATTGCGTAGGCGACGTCTAAGCGCAGCCAACCAGTCCCTCGTATGAAGCAAAAGACTAAGGTGAGTGGCTGACCTCCTTCACCTCGACCCTATGTTTCAAAAACAAAAACTCGGATGACTGCATCGAATTAGAATGATTTACTTGGAAAATACAAGTTCTATGCTCAAAAAGAGAAAAGATAAGATTCTAGAAAGTAGATAGAATTATATCAGGCTTTGCAAAATCAAGTAAATTAATTGATTACATAATAGTCCCAACAATACCATAAAACGTGCTTGAATAACTTGTTAGCTTAAGCACGGTCATGGACAACTTGTGCGCAAGGCTTCGCTTCCTCGAACGGCAACCTAAGGCCACAGGACCGTTTCGGCCTAGGAGGAATGCAAGATAGCTGTGCTGGATGCTAGCATGGGTCATTCGAAACTTTCAGCGGGGCTAGCTACCCGCGCTGAAAGGGGTGCCGTCTTGACCAGGATATACATCCAGGATGGCTTGAATTGCCAGTGACCCACACTAGCACATAAATGATAAGCTTGTTATAAATATGACAGGGAAGGAAATGGTAAGTTACGAGAACAAACAACTATACATATAATAATCTATATGCATCAAGTAAATTATACATGTATATATTAGAAAACTATATACATAGACATGTATGTATATATATATATATATATATATATATATATATATATATATATATATATATACAATGGAGATATATATATAACATTATATGTATATATATACATAGAGTTATAAAGGGCTATATATATAACACATAGTAGAAACCTTAGAATGTAAAATTAGAGATCAATACCAACAAGTCCAGGATCTATCTAACATTATACAAACTCAAAAATCTGAGTTTAATTCTCAGAAAAATCAATTTATATCAAAATCAACTCAAAATATATCAACCGAAACCCGAAAACCCAACTCGAAGCTCAAAACGCACAATACTCAAGTAGAACCCGTGAAACTTGGCAAACACGATGGTCTATACGTGTGTGATGTGCTCGGGTACTCACGGGGTCGAACCCTGTCCGTATCGTGTCCAGTCAGTGCGTATCGCACGGCACGTACTCGCGTATACGGCATCAGCCGAATCAGTGTAGACGAGATAACTTCACGAATACTCAACAAAATCTCGTAAAATTTTAGGAGCTCGTGGGCAGAAGTTGCTCCCACGTGTCCACAAAATTTCACGCAAATCCGTGTCCTGCGCGTCGAGTTTTGACACTCAGACTACAGGGGCTCTATGCATGTGCGCGACCTCGTGGACGTGTCGACGTCCGTAGCTCGCGACACGAGCCACGTCGTGCCAGTGGTCAAGTCCTGGGTAGATTAGGTCTAGGGCTTCGTGTCCATGCTCCTGGAACGAGTCCTCATTACGTCGTGTTCGCGTACGAAGGCCGTGTCAGCGACGATTTTCAGCCGTATGCATAGTACTGGCTGAACCGTGCGCGTTGGATTTCTCCGCACATGCTCCACGAAACGTCATAAAATTTTAGGAGCATGTGGACAGAGGTTGCCCCCATGTGTCCACAAAGTTTTACGCAAAACGGAGTCTTGCGCGTCGAGTTACAACGCTCGGACAGCATGGCATGCACGGGGCCGTGCACGGGCCTCGTGCACGCGTGTCTGTGTCCAATTCGGACACTGAAATCGTGTCGAATCAAGATCCGTCTTCACGAAAGTTATTTTAAATAATATCAGCATGAAATTCATGGAAACAGAATTAAAAAATACCAACTTTCAGTTCTAAGTGGCATTTCGTCGGACACGTATTCCATAGGACCGACACGTGTCCGATACGGCTATCAAACAAATCACAAACCTACCAAACTTCATGCACAGGCCGAGGGTACCTATATGGATGCATCTACGAAAAAATTAAAAAATAACAAGTGTTTAGAGAGATTTACCTATTGAGTGTCAAAACTCAATGAAACAAGCCTCCAAACACGTCGATGCCGACTTCTTCCGATCAAATGCCTCCGATCCCTCGCTAACAAATCTCCAGCAGGTTCCTCTCCTCCCAACGGTCGCAACGCACTTCGTTTGGAAGGATTTGGGTGAGAACGAGAAAATGGGGCCTTTGGAAGAGAAAGAAAAACTAGGGTTTGTGAACTTGTGACGTCTACAAGTTAAAACACAATGAAAAAGAAGAGGGCTGTTGTTGTGGCCGGCCAAGGGGGATATTAGGGTTCGCATTAGGGTTTGGTCATGGGCCAGCACTCCTCTAGTTGCTTTAAAGGCCCATTGACAAAAAGGCTTAAAGGCTTTATGAAAAATGACTTAAAAAATGAATTAAATGATTCCTAAAATGGACAATAATTCTAAATTAAAAATCTAAAAAGCCAATTAAGTCTCTAATTACATTATAGGCTTCTAATCAAGGTTGACCAAGGTTATACCACCTTCTACTACCAAAACACCAATCAAAGCCACACACACCAATCAATTTAATAATATAATAATAAAAATTTAAATTAGCACACAAAGACTAAAATACCCATAATCTAGAAAAGTGGGAGTGACACTTTTAGCAAAAATCCAAAAAGTCAAATAACTTAAAACCCTAAAAATTAATTCAAGAAGTTTCCTAATTAGGACTAAAAACTTAAAATTCAAATCTAACTTGGTAATTAGGTTTCTAATGTCATGGTTTGTCTCTAATCATGGTTAGCTAAGGTTAAACCGACTGCTAACAAAACACCAATTAAAATATTATAAATAAATCCAAAAATAAAAAAAATCACATAATTACCAAAATATTCTTATTTTAGAAAAGTGGTGGTTACAAATCTACCCTCCTTAAAATAATTTCGTCCTCGAAATTAAGGTTGGTAGTACTCCTTCTAGGTCAATCTCCCAACAATCAAAGTCTTAAGAAAATTTATTTAAATCATGCAATTTAAAATAATAGCACACAGGGTCATGGCGTACAGTAGCAGTTGAGGGTCTCATCTAGGTATACTAGTCATACTAGATCATAACACATAGGGTATCAAAACATACAAACAATCTAGGGTGTCAAACTGGAAAAGATAAAGAAACAACAAATCATCAAGGCTGTAAGGCAGTCTACCATCCTATATAAAAACTGGTAATTATCAAAAAAAAAACTAGAAATTAACCATAAAGGGTTACTATTCTAAAGATGATCAAAACCGAAAGTTTAAAGCACGACTGTCAATAGCATTGAAATCCAATCACGATATATATAAAAGAAAATTTAGTCTCAAAACGATCTAAGTTGATCAATCTCTGGGTAAATCAAGATTTGGACAAGATGGAAAACAAGGTCATCGAAGTCTGAACATAAGCATCCAAGGATGGAGATCTAGGTCACAATTAAATTTAATTCAATTGAGTACGACCCAGGATATTAATACGATAAGAAAAGATGTCCAAAGTCGATTGGTCATGATCAAGGGAGTTAGGATTCAATGATATTGAAAACTTTTAAAGGATAATTCAAAGATATAGAATAAGTCAATTTCCTCCTTTTGATAGGGAAAACAAAAGACAAGGTTTCATATGGAAGTCAAGTTAATCATCTCTCTCTCTCTCTCTCTGATACCATCAAGCTTATCCAATCATCATTTGCCAATCATATCTTTATCTCATAAGTCCAAATATGAAAATCAACCTTTATATGACTACCACCAAGAATTTATACCCTTTCGTTATGAAGATTGGACCTTGTCATGATCATCATAGGCTCAATTCCTAAATTCCAAAACATTACTCATGAAGCATACCCTTTTATTTATTAGCACTCAATACTAACCACTTAATCATCTTTAAATCCAAATTCTTCCACCTTGTCCTAAATTAGATCCGAAACCTCTAAATCAAGTTTTATGAAATCTTTGAACTTGTTCAAATTACTCTCCTCGTGTTATTCAATCTAAAACCACTAGGCCTTATAAATCTTATTCTCCATTATAAATCAACCTTCATATTTCCTTCAACGTACACCTTCAAATATTATTCTTCTTAAATTTAAAATTTCACAAAATCTCTAGATTTATAACTCAAAATTCTTGTGTTCTCTCTGTTCCTAGCCATTTTCTTACAATATCTTGCTCAATTTCGTATCATCATGGCATACAGTTAAAATCTCTTCTCCATTACTCTATTCCTAAATTTAACAGCATAGTCTTAAAGTAAAACGTCTCAAGAATCAATAATCAAAAATTATCCAAGTCCTTAAACTATGTCGATCTCGAATATCCTCGTCAGTTAGGAAATACATCTATGAATTATTTATATCCAAAATATTTCTCAATGTGTGATCATTTCTAATTGATAATATTGATCTCTTGATTTTATTCCCAATCTTTACCACATCTCTATCTCAAAATTCTATATCAAGGTCCATCATATTATATTCCTACCTAGATTATCATGAGATAATAAATTACGTCCTTTTCGAGCTAGATGATTTACGTCACTTCCTCGACCTTTCTAAGGTAAAGAGATATAGAGATTCAAAGTTTCAAAGTATAGCTGACTGAATTTGTTACAAGATAGGTGATTGATGTAATTGGGACAGAGTTAACTAAAATAAGAAAAAATGGGAATACAAGAAATAACGGCAAGAAAAGAAATAATAAAAAATCTATTCTTGCTCATCTGTTCAAAGAAAAACCAATTCAAGATATAATCTGATACCATACTCATCTTCCTGAAATTATGTTGTCAAAATTTTGCCATGCCAGTAATGTCACGACCCGCACCCAGTGTAGTGGCACGAGAAGTGGATACGTCCAGCCTACGCCGCAGTGTCAGCGGTAGAATGCTATCCTAGGTCACATACATCTAATTTATAAGGTACCTGTACAGTATATACACTCCAAATGGAGGACAATACAGAAATGTACAGCTCAATAACAACTAAGGTAGAAGTACGATAAGATATATAATAGATAATAAAAATCATCAAATGAAATACAAACAGGCGAAGAAGTCTAAGTGTCTAAGATAACATATCCACAAATATCTAGAATAATAACAAGATCACAAACATAAACTATATGTATCCAATAGACAAGACATCAAAATAAGATAGAAGTCTAAGCTAACTAGCCTAAACTACAGGGGTGACATCCTCTACTATTGATGGATCTTGCTGAAGGTCCAAGTCGCAGATGTCATCTATGGCAGCTCCATAATAGGTAGGGCAAAGGTCCTCGTCATCCTCTGAAATATTTTTAACAGGTCCAGTCAGGAAAGGAACGAGCACATAATCTCAATAGTTCATATCAAGACAGGAATATAAAGCATACAATAGAGTAAATACATGAAACGCTGAAAGAAAATACATGTAGTAAAAGAGAGAGAACTGTAACGTAAATAACTACTATAAGTAGAGAACTATCAGTGACTAGTGATGTAGAGTACAAGATAGACATGTGAACGGCTTAAATTTGTACATGATTACACTAAAGAGTTTATACAATGACTACAATGGAATTGTTCACATGACTGCTTCTACTTCCCCGTACCCCGATCAATACATAAGGATCCAGACAAGTTATGTTATTGTACAATATTTCACATAAGGGCCCATAAATGGGTACACATGAAGGTATACATGAGGGCTCTGTAAAATAAGAGTACATAAATCACAAGAGTGTACATGTAATGAAAGCACAAGAGTACATGATGAAAGTGAAACGCACATGACATGATGTACCTGATGCTTCCGAGGGGGATAACATCTCAATGTAAAGATCCATATAGTATTAATCCGTGTTAACAACATGACAGCATCAAGTAAAGTAATCTAGAGCAAGATATAAATCTTAACAAGTATAAAATGATCAGAGAATGCACTCGCCTGATATCCTGAGTATCTGGTAAGTGTAGATGTCCAGACAGAGTAGATGAGTCCTATTTTGATCAACACGGGTCATAACATGTCCAGAATGGTAATACTGAAGATTACAATGCATTCTAAATAATTTCTAGGTCATTCTAGACTAAAGTCAATTTTTGGTCAACCCTAGTCAACTACACTAGTCAAACTAGGTCAACTAAGCCATACTAGGTCCAATCCTAGTCTAACAAGTCTCACTAAGCCTAACCAAGCCTAGGCTAGCACTCAAACACAAAGACAAGGCCAACTCAAGCATCACATATTAAATCAAATTGCAGAGTACATAAAAGACACTACTAGGGTCTACACTTGACAGTTGCCTTCCCGATTTGCCTATGAACTTCAGCAACCAACTTGTCTATCGAGTACGTATGATTCTCGTATCGCCATTTGTTTCTATTTTTCTAAAGAACCCAAAGAACCGCCGCGGCTGTAATTCCCTTCTTATGTTTGTTCTTCTTCCTCCACCAGTCACGCAAGCGCTCAAGTAGACTTCGACCTCGACTACGAACTTGATAAATAGGTTGAATAGTACCCCATACCCCCTTAGCCATATCATCCTGATGTAGCAAGTGCTCCAATGTTTCGGTATCACACCTGGCACAACAATGACACTTCGAAGCAAGCCTATAACCCAGACGTGCAAGATTATCATCTGTGGGAAGCTTGTTATGCAGAATTCTCTAGAGTAGCACTGACCATTTAGTAGGAATATAGGTGCTCCAAATATGTGTAAAATTAGGTAACACAGGCCTATGAACCCTAGCAATGTCCCAAGCTGATGACAATGAGAATTTCCCGACTGCGTATTACCCCATCTCCATGTTTTATTCAAGTGAATGATATGTTGTTGTACCATATCCCTGCCAAAGATAAGTCTCTTCCAGATATGTGATTAGATGTAATAGTAACATCCAACGGTGAAGTAGTCGAACAATACTTAGCTTTGAAGAATTCAGTCCATAGGCTGTCTTGAGTCAGGAATTTCCACCACAACTTGATTGTCAAAGCATGCATCATGTCCTCCAATCTTTTAATGCCCAAGCCCCCCTCCTGTTTTGTTCTGGCAATCCGATCCCATCCAAGCCAGGTTCTTTTAGCCATACCATCTTGAGCACCCCAGAAAAAACTCGAGAACATACTCTCCATTCTATGCAATACTGCAACAGAAGGATTACAAGCTGCTAATGTGTAAACAGGAATGGATGTTAAAACAGCCTTGATCAAAATAAGCTTACCACCCGGAGACAATATTTTGTTATGCCAGCCTTCTAACTTGATTCGAATTCGATTGAGTAACTCCTCATACATACCACCATTACGTTGTCCTGCCATTAGAGGACACCCGAGATAGGTGAACGGGGAGTGCCAATGTTAAAGCCTATTCTAGACGCCAATTTTGAGCCCCTTTCATTAAAATGTTCTTCGAAATGTAGATAGATGATTTAGCCTTGTTAATTAGCTGTCCAGAGGCAGCCTCATAACTAGACAATGTTTCAGTGATTCTAGATATAGAACGGAGATCCCCAGCTGTGAAAAGAAGTACATCATCTGCGTATGCTAAATGAGGAATCGGTGGACAACCTCGAGGAGAAATAAATAATAAAAATCTATCAGTCTCTGGCAATTTCTTCAGGCTGCGAGATAACACCTCCGCTGCAATAATAAATAGTGCCGGGGATAGGGGATCCCCCTGTCTAACTCCTCTAAAAGCTTAAAATACTCAGTCGACTCACCATTGATCAAAGGAGCATACCAGACATTGTTAACAAGCCGAAGCATCATGCCCACCCATTTGTTATGAAAACCAAATTTACGTAATACCTTCATAAGGAATCTCCAATCCACCCTGTCATATGCTTTCATCATATCCAACTTAATAGCTGTATTTCCTCCTCTGTGTTTCTTGTTCATTCTAGCCATCATTTATTGAGCAAGCAATATGTTATCTACAATCTCTCTTCCTTTAACGAATCCACTTTGTTCAGGAGAAATGAGACGGGGAAGTAAAGGAGCAAGATGACGAGATAGTAGCTTGGATATGATCTTGTTCACCACAGAGCATAGACTTATAGGACGATAATCCCCAAAGGATCTTGGCTGCTTTACCTTCGGAATCAGGACCAAGGAAGTGTTTGTGACGGAGCGAGGCAATACAAACCCATCAAAAAACATTCCTACTTCCTCTGTCATATCCTTACTGATAATGTCCCAATAGGCAATAAAGAAGAGAGGGGTGAAGCCATCCAGCCCAGATGCGCTGTGTTGATCAAGCGATTTAATAGCTTCGAGTATCTCATCTGAAGATGGAGCTGTAATCAACATGTCATTGTCCTCTACGTCACTATGGAAGGAATGCTCAGTATAGATTACTGTCCTCCTGAATATCACCTCTTTGATATAATTTAGAGTAAAACTCTTTGGCATATGCATGAATTAATGATTTTTCCTTCAATATACCACCATCTTCAGTTGTGATAGAATGAATTTGGAGTGATCTCTTACGATTTGTCACACAACCATGAAAGTAGACAGTATTTTTATCTCCTTCTAGATCATATTTCAACGAAGACTTTTGCTTCCAATATGCCTCCTCAACGCTCACACGTTGTTTAAGAATGACAGTAGCCTTGGCCAACTGTTGGCGACTCGCTGCTGAGTTGTGTTGTGCATTACATATTTCTGCAGCCAATACATCATCCTCCGCTTGCTTCACCTGCTGAAAAATATCGCCATACTGTAGAAGCATGGAATTTTAGGACCAGAAATCCTATGCGCCAAACACTACATGTGCCAGGGAGCTCAGATGAAGTACTTGGCATAACAAAAGAATAGATATTAAAAGATTTTTATTCATATAAAAGCCGATTACATGTCTAAAAAAGAGCTGTATAAAGGAGAATTTCTACAAAGAAAAGACCCTAAGTCTACAGCTAGGCGCAGCAACCACCATGCGCTCTCAAATAGGCGCATCTGGCCATGCGCTCTCAGCCAGGCGTCTCTTCAGCAGCTCAGTTATGTGCATCCTCAGTAATGTACATCCCTTCAGCAGCTCAGTTATGTGCCGCCCTTCAGCGTCCCAGTCAGACGCATCATGAAGTATCAGCATATGCGCCATCAAATGCTTTGACTAATGAAATATTTATTGAGCAGAACGAGGTGGCAATCAACCCTCTAGCTGGAGGAAGTGCTCTTCAAACCAAGGAAGAGAAGAGTACCGTAAATCAACCTGCGGCTACAGGAGCAGCTTTCGACCCAACCAGAATGGGCAACACCCACTCTAGCGGGAGGAGGAGCTCTCCCAAACCCCAAGGAAGATGATCGGAGCACCGCAATTCCGATCTGAAGCTCTTCCAGCATAACGGAGACGAGGCTCGAGCATCCCGATCTTTGGATGCAACAGGCACCTTATGTCTGCCTCAGAAGCCCTCGACTCTGACTTTTGGATGTAACCGTCACCTTCAAGAGCATCAATGAAACAATGCGTCGTATCTTCACCCTCGGGAGCATCTTGTCAACAGAATGTGCTCGAGCAAACAAATTAATTTCGGGAGGACGTGAGAGAACGAGAAGCAAACTCTCTCCATACCACTATTTATAGGCCGGGCAAATCAAACCCATATGCCAAGTGGCTGGCTCTCCGAATCCTGTGCAATGAATTTGCATTAAATGGTGATAAACCTAACGCTTCAAATTCAGCCAAGTCAAGAACGGCTATTTAAAGCACTCGAAGAACGTAACAGGCGGGCCCATAAAGACATAACATGCAAAAGGATGCGCCGGCCAGACCGTGCATCATACTGATGCACCCATCAGCACCAAGCGCCATACGAGGATGTGCCCCATGCGTCCCCATGCGTCCAGTGGAACGCCGATCGATGCGCCCACTCAACAGCCCATCACCTGTCAAGGACATTAAATGCTGAAGTCTGACAGAGTTGGCAGCACGTCCCCCGAGGACTGAACTTAACAGCTTTTGCAGAATACGAAGCACCGCCGATGTCAGCATCATCATTGCTCCCCTCCGGCGGTTACAAGCCACGTGGCCGCCCAACCATCTCGTATGTGCTTCCGTAGCCATGCGCCCAAATCTCTGCATGTGCCTCAAAAGCCGTGCGCCTCAGACTTTTCTCTGATCCCTAAAGATAGAAGTCAAAGTCACTACTGAAGCCCCGCATGCGCCTCAAAAGCCTTGCGCCCTGACTGGTTCGTGACTCCTAAAGGTTATGAGCCAAAGTCTCCTCATGCGCCCAATCCCAGGCGTATCCTATCAGATCACTCCCCACCAAATCCGAGATTTCGAGCCATGGACCTACGACACGCGTCCTTTGACTTGATTCAGCCTATGAAGGGGTGCTAATCACCCAAGATCTCAGCAACGAAAGATCTTCTCCATTGCTACGTGTCAGCTCTACCGCAGCCCACAAATGCAACAAAAGAGTTCAACTCCTCAATAAGAGCGCATCGTCCATGCGCCTCTATCAGTAACCACCATATGGCGTCCCGCGTACAGGTGCATCCTACATATACGCATGAGCAGCCAGCCTACAAAACTATAAATAGAGGGATCATTTCCTTCTTACAGACACAGACAGAGATCTACACCCAGATCGCACAACCACCAACAGCATATACAAAGAAGCAGATACAGACACTCAACGTCTTCTTCCTCTCCGCAAGCTCCGGCACCCAGAGCAACTCAGACCTTCAGAGAACCGAGAACCGTCGTCAGATCGTCAACGAGTCAACGTATTACCGCTCCATCGGCACAAGGGACCCAGATAAACAAAAGTGTACTCCTAGGACTACGTCTAAGTCCTATATTGTAACACTGTTCTGTTTGTATTGAAATTACATCAAAAGATTTTAATGGCAAACAAGCTGACGACTCTGCTGGGGACCTCTTTCTTCTCTACCGAGAAAGCTGTGTCGCAATCCGACAACGTGAAGGTGGGCTCCTCCCACAAGACACTGGTCGTACGTCTCAATCAACAGGCGTATGAGGAGTTCATCTCTGAAGGTAGTGCGAGTCATTCGAAGCGACTACCGAAGCCGAAGAAGACTCGCCAAGTCTGGGTGTGCAAGGTCGATGCCTCTGGCACCACCACCGAAGGGGATGCGCTAATACAGCCTTCCTTCCTGCTGACGTCCTCAGCAACCAAGATGCGCCCACCGTGCAGCGCATCTCTCGGGAAACGTACGGCTGACCACATTCCCCAGCCATCTCCCTCTCAGGCGAGGAAGATGCATCGACGGAGCAGGGGCACAGCTAATGCCCCGCACATCACCTCTGATGCGCCACAAAAGGTCTCTGTCTTTGACAGACTCACTCGCTGTAGTGGCGAAGAGAATTTGGACTCTGAGTACTATGCGCCCCAGCGGGCTGGTACGAAGAAGTCCAAGGCAGCACGGGCCATGCGCCTCAAACGTGCTATGCCGGCAGCAAATCAGAAGCATGCGCTCACAATCATGCGCGCTGCTGATGGTAAGCTGTATAAGGTCGACTCGGGTACTTCTGCACCGAAATGAGTCGACCTTCCAAGTCCTTGTCTCACTTGGGCGCATCTGTTGCGTTCGTAACCAAGTCGAGCAAAGCAAACTCTGTGGTCTTGAACTCCCGCGCCTCCTCTGGTTGTGCGTCTGAGGTTCGTTCAAGTCACTGTAAATGTTGTTCTCCTACTACTGATCTGAGCGCCTGTTTGGTTTTGGATCGGGGGCGCAGCATTCACTTGACCACCCCGGCGCTTGTCTTGCCATGCGCCTGATGGGGGTACGAAGGTGGCACTCTCCTTCAATGATCTGCGTAACGTGATCACTCACAAACGCCGATCAGGAGAGTCGACTGACAAGCACAATGTGCCCCTCACAGGGTACACCTGTGCTGTAGTCACCATCAACTGCTGTTGCAAGGCAGCAGTTCCACCAAGACAGTCGGTGTTCCAGCGACTGCAATCATTAACACCCCTCCGACGTTGCCTCGGGAAGAAGGTGTCAGCAAAAGAGGAGCCAGAACTAAAGGTTGCTTCATGCAACGTAATCTCTAACTCCTCGTCAGGCCAAAAGGCGACAGACAACTCCTCATCCTCGTCCAAGAGTCAGCCGAGGAAAACCAAGACAACTGTCCCGTCCTTTGGAGTGTTCGAAGGCACTCGGGGAAGAAAGAAGATCTGGAGGATGCCGGGGTAGTCGAGCCCTTTTTGATCCTCCTTCTGGAGACGAAGATATCCTCCAGAGCACAGCTGGGGTGGATCTTCATCCTGGAGACGAAGTCAGCCTCCAGGACGTAGCTGGGGGTAGTCTGGCCCCGGTGGACCTGCGTCGAAGACGAAGCAGTCCTCCAAGACAAAACTGGGGGTAATCAGGCCCTTACGGATACTTCTTCTGAAGACGAGGGTGTCCTCCAAAACATAGCTAGGGGTAGCCAGGACGAAGCTCCAGGAGAGGCAACTCCCCTACAAGAGAGCGAGGCCGAAAGCGAAGCCTCAACTGATCCATCCGACTCCAGCCGTGTCATGACAGTATACATGACTGGGGGTGATACCGAGCCAGATGCGCCGCCAGCAGACCTCGTCCAGCACATGGATACCCTAGAGGGAGGGCTCAAAACCCTCTCTACCTCTATGCAAATACTGACTCAAGCAATATTCGAGATACGGTCAGCTTTGGCCAGGGCACCTTCTACCGGTCCTGACCCAGGGGCCAATGGAGAATCAAGTGTACCCCTTCAACGGGTATCCTTGGATACGGATTACCGCGAAGCACCTCGGACGTCGGAGCCATCAAATGCTCAACCCCAGGCTGTACCACCTTCTCCGACTCCCAGCTCTACGAAGATGTGGTGGAGATGATCAGGGACTTACGCGAGCACTTTGAGTCCAAGAATAGACAAGAGGAGCGCCAAAAGATGGGCATCCCCCAACCTTATCCCCTCGAATAGAACAAAGTGGTTTATCCTCCTAATAAACCACAAACATTGACGTCGTACGATGGAAGGACTCTCCGCGTCGCTATCTGACGTACTTCCAGTCCAAAATGGGACATCTCCCGAAGGAGGATGCACTACTCACCAGCATATTTGTCGAGGCACTGAAAGGAGTGGCGTACGACTGGTACTGCAGTCTCCCAGATAACTCCATATCTTCTTTCGACGACTTGACACGTCTCTTCCTCGACCGTTTCTACGACGGCGGAAAGGACATGACAATGGCATCCCTCATAGAGATACGCCAGAAAGAGAAGGAAACAGTTCGAGCATTCATCGAACGCTTCCGACAGGCCTGTTTCAGACTGCCTTCAGGAATGCCAGAACATGCACTCCTCTCCTCCTGCAGCATGAACATGCTACCTGCAGTCAAACTCTGGCTCAACTCTACTCCTCCTCCCGACTGGAGTTTCTTATCATCGAAGCTGAAGCAGCAGAAAAGAAGGCGTCCAATGCTCGCCTTCTGGGAGTTAGTTTCCCTGCCTTTGAGGACAAAGGGAAACGGCCTGCAGCCAACAACCCGGGACGAAAGACGAAGGGAAATAGGCGTTGACTGTCAACGCCTCCAAAGGTGCATCAGCATCCACTCAAAAGCCTCCACTTGCACTAAGGCCAAAGGAGGTTTATTCTTTCAACGATGAAGACACCCTGCAACTCTTTAAGATACTGAAGCAGGGTGACAAGATCAAATTGCGGACCCGAAGCATCCCGACGAGGTTGGAAAAGTGGACAATCCGAGGTACTGTCACTACCATCGGTTTGTCGACATCCAACTAAGGACTGCTACGTCCTCAAAAACTATATCCAGCGCATGATTAATACGGATGTTATCTCCGTCGACTACGAAGAGAAGACGGTTTCGGCCAACCTGGTGTCACTTCAATTTGGCACCTTGCCGCCAACTACAACACAAGATGGCATCGTCTCCATCCCTAAGGCGACAATGGAGGTGGTTAACTTACCACATACTTGTGATAACGTGAGTGGACTCATCCCACTCACCACATCTCGGGGAGAGGTCTTGTGGGTTCACCCTGATCTCGTCTCCGAGGTTACTCAACCGGAGGTACGCTCTGCCTCCAAAACTAAGGACAGGAAATCAAGTCTTGTCGCATGGTCTCTTTCTCTACGGAAGAGGCACTTCCTGTACAGATGCGTTCACATCAGAACGCCCAACCCGACGAAGCTGTCGTCGAGGTGGTGTCTCCTTGCACCGTCCCTGCTGCCCAGAAAGAGGGCCCATCTAAGCCCCCATAAGCCAATAAGCAGAAGCATATGGAGGCCCGCTTCGATAAGCCTCTGCGGAAGGAGAATGCTTCGGGGCTAGCCAAGCCCCACAACTTCGATACTGGCACAACTTGCCAGTACTCCTGCCCGCCTATCTCTGTTGAGCTTCTTCGCCTTTCCAAGGACACTCGTGAAGCTCTTTATGAAGCCCTGAAAGATGCTGAGTCCTTTATCAGTCAGGTCAAGCAGCCTGAGGATACCCCGACTACATGTGCGTGCTGTTATTGTACGGATGAAGTTATCCCCAACATAACCTTCACCCAACAAGACATGCTGCTCAAGCACAACCGACACAACAGGCCTCTGTATTATACATGGTATATCGGTTCTGTCAAGGTGAAGCAGATTCAGATCGATCCGGGGTCTTCCCTCAGCATATTCCGAAGACGCTGCTCTCAACACTGGAGATCCTAATGTACCGACTGGCACCTTCCAACACAACAATCAATGGCTTCAATGCCAGCAAAAGTGAGCCGCTGGGCGAAATACGGCTAAAGTGCCATATCGGTAACCCCAGGACCGAGGTGACTTGCTATGTCGTGGATGCCGACGTCAACTACAACCTCCTACTGGGTCGTCCGTGGCTGCATGAGTACATGGTGGTGCCATCTACACTCCACCAATGTATGAAGTACTTGTCCACCAATGACATTATCCGGACGGAGTTCGCGGACATTGACCCTTTCAAGGGGTTGAAGCCTATTTCACTGATTCCACCTTGTACAAATCACCTGACGAGGAGGAAGCCAATGTTGCTGACGATGAAGCAGAAACGACAGCAGAGCCCGACATGGAGCCAGAGATGATTCCCGACGCTCCTTTAAAAATTTGACTCAAAGGGAAGCCGCCTCAGACGTTGCCTTCCATGAACATCAAGCTACCTGGAAAAGCACCAACTGCTCCAGGTAGAACACCTACTGAAGCTCCCTTGAAGATACGGCTCAAGGGAAAGCCGCATCAAACATCGGCTCCCCTTGTGGCAAAACTACAGGGAAAGGAACCGATCACCGAAGGCACAGTTGAGGCACCCCTGAAGGTGCGTCTTAAGGGCAAGCCGCCGCAATCATCTGTCTCATCCAAGCTGCCGGAGAAGGCCTACATAGCCTTCTCGAACCCCAGGATCAAAGCTGTGGTGGACTCTCCCGATCCAATCCCAGTACTCACAGATGAAGAGCTAGGAGATATATCTCTGATGTAGATGCACCCTCTCTGGACAATGTAATCCTGCGGATAAAATCTCGTGTTTCATCAATAATTGAGTGTCTTTTAATTATTCTAGTCTTCCACATTGGAATGCCATGTATATATTAGATAACGCTCTAACGTCGTTGCAAACACAAATAACAATCGTCCATCATGTAAATCGAATAGTCCCGTCCCAAGGGGTCTATTTTGTAGTCCCAACGCGGAATCGAGACGAAGAATCCATCATCTTCGGCAAAGTCGAGCATCATCACGACCTCCCGCCACTCGAGCAAGAACCAGATACTGGCAGAATACAAGTCTATCGGTACACGGACAAGGCAAAGTACCTCATCCAAAAGATGGGTTACGACCTAAAAAGCAACAAAGGCCTGAACTACGGCAAGGGTCGACGTCTACCTCTCCGGCTTCCAACACCTAAAGGAAAGCCGCAGGACTACTATCATCGAACTCGACGGGGGGTGGGCTATGTCACGCCGCCGTCAACACCAGAGAGTTCGGAGGCAGAAGAAATAGAATATTCTCACTCGTCCGAAGCATCAACTTGGGATTCCGATGCAAGTATCGGCTCAGTCTTCAAGAGAGTGCTATCATCCAACACGACATCTGCACAATCTCAAGAAGATGAAGGCGAAGACCAAATGCCAGAATTCTTCGAAAAAGAACCCTGGGCTCAACGTCTAGGAGAACAGTGGGAATCTCGTTTTTAATTACGCGAACCCCCTACCGAAGACGAAGTCGAGCAGATCGACCTTGGGGATGGATCTTCTTCCAAACCCATCTTCATCAGCAAAAGCCTAAAAGGAGAAGATCGAAAATCTTTAATCCAGCTGGCTAAAGAATATATCGATATCTTCGCCTGAAGCTACGAAGATATGCCGGGACTTGATCCCCAGATCGCGATACATAGGCTTAACATCTTACCTGATGCCAAGCCTATAAAGCAATAACAGCGACGTTTTCGTCCTGACATCATGAACGCTATCGATCAGAAAGTAGACAAACTCCTGACCAGCGGGTTTATCCGTGAGGAACAACACTCGGATTGGGTGGCCAACGTCGTCCTTCACTAAGAAGAATGGAAAGATACGAGTCTGTATCGACTTCAGGGATCTCAACTGCTTGCCCGAAGGACGAGTTCCCGCTTCCAATCATCGACGTGATGATCGACAACACATGTGGCTTCGAACGCATGTCTTTCATGGATGGGTATTCGGGCTACAACCAGATCAAGATGTTCTTCGATGACGCAAAACACACGTCATTCAGGACTCCGAAGGGGGTTTTCTGCTACACAGTGATGCCCTTCGGCTTGAAGAACGCTGGTGCGACATACCAACGAGCTATGAGCACCATCTTCCGTCAGCATCTTCGTAAGACAGTCGAATGCTATGTTGATGACATCGCAGTCAAGAGCCGTCTCAAAGGAGATCACCTATAAGACCTTAAGACAGTCTTCGATCTCATGCGAGCGCATCAACTCAAGATGAATCTCGCTAAATCCTTCCTAGGGGTTTCTAGCGGAAAGTTTTTGGGCTTCATTATCACGGCGAAAGGCATTCATGTCGATTTCGAGAAGACCAAAGCCAACCTTGACATGGACCCTCCGAAGAACCTCCGAGAACTTCGAGGCCTGCAAGGGCGTCTGGCATACATCCGGAGGTTTATAGCAAACCTTTCCGAAAATGTCAACCCTTCACCCAGCTCATGAAGAAGGGAGTCTCTTACGTCTGGACAGAGGAATGCCAAAAAGCTTTTGACGACATCAAGGCTTACTTGACGAGCCCGCCATTCCTGGTAGCACCCGTCACGGGCAAACCATTTCTCCTCTACGTCCGTGCTATGGATCATTCCCTTCGATGCTCTGCTGGCTCAGAACAGCGACACAGGCTATGAGTAAGCTATCTACTACCACAGTAGAATACTGATCGGGACCGAACACCGATACAACCCCGTTGAAAAAGAGTATTTGGCTTTGGTATTTGTCATCCAGAAGACTCATCATTATCTCTCGGGCCAGATAATTTATGTCATTTCCCGAGTCAATCTATTCAGAGTTCTCATGACGAAGCCAGGATCATTAAACTCCCGGCTAGCTACATGGGCAATCCTGTTAACGCCATACAACATGGTGTTCGTTCCATAAAAAGCCGTCAAGGGTCAGGCTCTGGTCGACTTTTTAGCAGCACACCCCATCCCAGAGTCTTCCAGACTCTATGTAACATCCCGGATGAGGTCCAAGAATCAAACGTCACCGAAAAAAGCTCCGTCTGGCGGATGTTTTTCGACGGCGCTTCAAGAACAGGCCCCAAAGGCCAAATCATCGTCGAAGTGGGGGTAGTCCTAGTCTCTCCGATCAGCTGGTCATCAATCGTGCCTACTCCCTTTCGAAGCCGTGCTCCAACAATGTTACTGAGTACAACGTGCTCATCATGGGACTCCAGCTGGCGCAACAGCTGGAAGTGAATCATCTGGAAGCCTACGGTGACTCAAAACTCTTCGTTAACCAGATCAGAGGGCAATACGAAGTTCGCCATGAAGATCTGATTCCTTACTATGAAGTTGCATTGAACATCATTTCAACCTTCACCAAGTTCTTATCGAATATGTACCTCGTTTACAAAATTTGGAGGCTGGACGCTCTGGCTGGCCTCGCAGCCTCATTGGCAGCACCCCTCGGGACTCAACATAACGTCACGGTAGTGGGTCGAGACTTGGTCTGTCCTAAAAACAACCTATGCTCCCGAATGGCCCATGCCATATCAACAAATGCTGGTGTTAACGTCTGAGACTGGAGATTCCCGTTCATCAACTTCGCTGTCTACGAAATTCTTCCAGAGGACCCGAAAGAATCCGTCTCAGTCAGGAGGCTCCCTTCGATTGTATTACGATACAGCTACTAAAATGCTGTACCGACGCTCCTACGATGGACTTCTCCTTCGATGTTTGTCCAACGAAGAAGCAGATGAAGCCCTTCGAGAAGCTCACGATGGAACCTGCGGGGCCCATCAACCTGGCCCTAAGTTGCAGGATCGACTGTGACACATGGGCTACTACTGGCCAACTATGGCAGCCGACGCTGTCGACTATGCTAAAAAGTGCCATGCGTGCCAGCTTCATACTGACTTCATCCATACGCCGTCAGAACCACTACATCCTACGGTCGCCTCTTGGCCCTTTGAAGCCTGGGGCATGGACATTGTAGGACCGATCACCCCTCCTTCATCAAGAGGACACCACTTTATCCTAGCCATCACCGACTACTTCTCCAAATGGGCAAAAGCAGTTCCACTGGCGGAAGTGAAGAGCTCCAGGGTGGTCAGCTTCATCAAGCACCATATCATCTACCGTTTTGGGTACCTCGAGGATTATCCACGATAACGGTCCTCAGTTCATCAACTATGTTTTCAGCAGGTTCTGTGACAAGAATCGCATTCAAAATGTGGCATCAACCGCCTACAATTCGGCAGCAAATGGATTGGTCGAGGCATTTAACAAGACTATCGTCAAGTTACTCAAAAGGGTCATGTCATCCAACAAATGCGACTGGGACGAAAAGCTTGACGAATGCCTTTGGGCCTACCGCACAATGGTACGGACCCCGACGGGCAACACACCATTCTCCCTGGTCTATGGAAGCGAAGCAGTACTGCCTCTCGAGATCCAGATACCCTCACTCCGTATAGCGATCACAAATCAACTAACAGAGGAAGAAAATCAACGTCGCCGTCTGCGAGAATTGGAGGCACTTGACGAAAAATGTCTCCTAGCTCAACAACGCATCGAACTCTATCAGGCCCGTATATCACAGGCTTTCAATAAGAAGGTCAAGCAGAGGACTTTCCAGGTAGGCGACCTGGTTCTGGCAGTCAGGAGGCCGATGGTGTTGACTCACAAGACACCAGGAAAGTTCGAGCCCAAGTGGGAGGGACCTTTCATCATAGAGACGGTATACTCAAACGGTGCTTACCGCCTCGCCAAACCCAATGGACTTGTTCATGATGCCCATCAACGGCAAGTTCCTAAAGAAGTACTACTCTTGACATCTTTCAGACATGTACTTCCATCTCCACCCAACAAGAGAGTCTGTGGACCCAACCATCAGGGCTCACATACAATTCCTTACGCTTCCGGAACCCAGCTGTTCTGAGGCATTCTCCAGCAGAAAAAAACCACGTCCATATTACCTCTGAGTTGTTCCCCTATAAAGTGGGATCTTATACTCCGCAAGACTGCGCTACCCCACCATGTTTACCACGTCCACATTACCTCTGAGTAAATCCCGTACAGACAACCCCTGTGTTGCCGTACATTGATCGCAGAACTTCCACGTCCACATTACCTCTGAGTAGTTCTGCGTATCCCCCAGAGTCATTCCTACCACGTCCATAACACCTATGAGTAGGAAGATTCCATCATTTGAATCCCATATTTGCCACGTCCACATCACCTCAGAGCAAACATGTCGGTTCTCTCGAACTTATTATCTGTACCTAAAAACTAAGGTGGACAAAAGATAATAGGTCCACACAAATCATCAAGTTCATGACAGCAAAAATGAACACACCACATAAACTCTGTATTCTTTATTCAAAAATAAAGGATTACACCCCCAGCGAGAGTTGCAAATTACACAAAAAACAAAAAAAGAGACTATAATCCCTAAACCTTCCCGGGGTTGGCCGAAAGCTCTTCAATCCGACGCCTCAAGTCTGTCGCCCGAGTCTCTACGGTCGCCAGGACCCGGCATTCGGCTTCTTGACGCATCGCTTCTATGGCCTCAGGAGAAGTGTCATCCTCATGCTTCTCGTCCAACTGTTGCCGCTGCTGAGCCAGGGTAAGAGCCCGGCAGGTGAAAGCTGCTTCCTCCTCCTTAGATGCTACATGTTCAGCCTGGGCTCGCTCGACATCTAACAAAAGTTGGGCCCGCTGGTCTTCAAGGAGGCAAATCTTGGCATCAACCTCCGCTATACTAGCGCCAACGCAGCTCGCAACTCCACCTTCTCCTGCGTGGACTGAGACAACCTCTCCACCGCGGCCTCAGTTTTAGCCACCTCGTGTTCCCAGACTCCCACGGTGGCCTGATAAGAGGACTCAGTCTCAGCAATCAACTTCTCCTTTTTCGTGTCTATCAGGGCGGAGAGATCATTCCGCTGGATGCACTGAAACTCGAAAGCTGGTCTAGCTCGACCACCGAGGCCTCCAGAATCTCGGCCATATGATCATGGCCCTGGTAGAAACGTATTAGATTGATGTGAGGGAGTGCCAGGGTTTTTGCCATCGCGAAACTCCCATGACATCCTTCTCTTGGAAGCTAAATGTTAGAAGGCCGTCAGCGGCAGTTGGCGTTCAAGTTGTCACATGTACAGAACCATGCCCTTCGCAGAGAAGAACCAGTCCTCTTTGATCTTCAGTATCTTCGCCTCGGTAGAGATCAGTCGGTCACCAAACAGAAAGGTGGGTTTCAAGAAGGTCACGTCCTCGGACTCAGCAGATTCCAGTTTGCCGCTCTTCGTCATACTCTAGAGGAAAATAGACAATTGATTCTGGATTTACAGCATTATTTCGAGAGGTTGATCCAGCATGATAGCAGCCTTCGCGGGGTTAATAACCTCCTCATCGAAATCAACTCCCATTTGACAAAAAGAAGCATCCAGAAGGACTTCATTCAGCAAAGGGATAGTCATCGACACTGACACAGCAAAAACAAAAGTCAGGCAAGAAAGTGTGTCAAGCAGCCTGGCGCATCATTAGGGTCTAAACCTATGTACGTCAGCAGTGAAGCTTCGGCGCATCATCAGGGTCTAAACCCATGTGCGTCAGCAGTGGAGCTTCGGCGCATCACCAGGGTGTAAACCCATGTGCGTTAGCGGTGAAGCTTCGGCGCATCATCAGGGTGTAAACCCATGCGCGTCAGCAGTGAAGCTTCGACGCATCATCGGGGTGTAAACCCATACGCGTTAGCAGTAAAACCTCGGCGCATCATCAGGGCCTAAACCCATACGCGTCGGCAGAATAGCCTCGGTGCATCATCAGGACAGAAGTCCATGCACGTCGGCGATAAAGAGTTAGGGCACAACATCAGCCATGTGCTCCAAACTCGTCTAAAAAAGTTGAAAAGATGGCACCCACCCGTCACCGCAGGCCGAACGTCGGCCGGAGTCACAATGGTGACAGGAGCGTCCTCCTCGACGAACTCCGCAGGCTCCTTCCCCTTGCCAGCACCGCCGCAAGGAGTCTTAGGAGCCATTTCTTGCAAGAAAAAGTTAGGATTTTTCAAAAGAAGAACTCTAAAAGAAAGCAAAGAGAGGAAGAACTCTCTATGTCTCTATCTCACGCCTATTTATAGGCCCAGTCGTACGCGTGAACCGATGAAGTATGATCTCAGCCACCGCCTCGGATTCTGTGAGGAGATAACTGCAAAAAAATCCAAAAGAGATCATCATTAATCTTCTTGGTTATCGAAGCGTTATCATTTGCATTTACTGAGAGGAGCATGCGCCCCATCACTGATGCGCGGAGTAATCATGTGCCCGAACAGTCATGCGCCCCATAGAAGACGCCACCATGCTTCTTATTCAAAGTATTCCAAAAATTGACAAAAAGTTTTGAAAACTTTGAACGGGGTCTTGTAGAAGTATGGAATTTCAGGACCAGAAATCCTATGCGCCAAACACTACATGCGCCAGGGAGCTCAGATGAAGTACTTGGCACAACAAAAGAATAGACATTAAAAGAGGATTTTTATTCATATAAAAGTCTATTATATGTCTAAAAAAGAGCTGTATAAAGGAGAATTTCTACAAAGAAAAGACCCTAAGTCTACAGCTAGGCGCAGCAACCACCATGCGCTCTCAAACAGGCTCATCTCGCCATGCGCTCTCAGCCAGGTGTGTCTCTTCAGCAGCTCAGTTATGTGTATCCTCAGTTATGTGTATCCCTTCAGCACCTTCAAGAGCATCAATAAAAACAATGCGTCGCATCTTCACCCTCGGGAGCATCTTGTCAACAGAATGTGCTCGAGCAAACAAATTTATTTCGGGAGGACGTGATAGAACGAGAAGCAAACTCTCTCCATACCACTATTTATAGGTAGGGCAAATCAAACCCATACGCCAAGTGGCTGGCTCTCCGAATCCTGTACAATAAATTTGCATTAAATGGTGATGAACCTGACGCTTCGAATTCAGCTAAGTCAAGAACGGCTATTTAAAGCACTCGAAGTAATAGTCGGGCCCATAAAGATGTATCATACAAAAGGATGTCGGCCAGATCGTGCATCATACTGATGTGCCCATCAGTACCAAGCGCCATACGAGGATGTGCCCCATGCGTCCCCATGCGCCCAGTGGAACGTCGATCGATGCACCCACTCAACAGCCCATCACCTGTCGAGGACATTAAATGCTGAAGTCTGACAGAGTTGGCAGCACGTCCCCAGAGGACTGAACTTGACAGCTTTTACAGAATACAAAGCGTCGTCGACGTCAGTATCATCATTGCTCCCCTCCGGCGGTTACAAGCCATGTGGCTGCCCAACCATCTCGCATGCGCCTTCGCAGCCATCCGTCTAAATCCCTGCATGAGCCTCAAAAGCCGTATGCCTCAGACTTTTATCTGATCCCTAAAAAGAAGTCAAAGTCACTACTGAAGCCCTGTATGCGCCTCAAAAGCCATACGTCCCGACTGGTTCGTGACTCCTAAAGGTTACGAGCCAAAGTCTCCTCATGCGCACAATCCCAGGCGTATTCTATCAGATCACTCCCCACCAAATCCGAGATCTTCGAGCCATGGACCTACGACACGCGTCCTTTGACTTGATTCAGCCTATAAAGGGGTGCTAATCACCCAAGATCTCAGCAACCGAAAGATCTTCTCCATTGCTACGTATCAGCTCTGCCACAGCCCATAAATGTAACAAGAAGAGTTCAACTCCTCAATCAGAGCGCATCGTCCATGCGTCTCCATCAGCAACCACCACGTGGTGTCCCTGCGTACAGGTGCATCCTACATATGCACATGAGAAGCCAGCCTGCAAAACTATAAATAGAGGGATCATTTCCTTCTTACAGACACAGACAGAGATCTACCACAGATCGTACAACCACCAACAGCATATACAGAGAGGCAGATACAGACACTCAACGTCTTCTTCCTCTCCGCAAGCTCCGGCACCCAGAGCAACTCAGACCTTCAGAGAACCGAGAACCGTCGTCAGATCATCAACGGAGTCAACGTATTACCACTCGCTCCATCGGCACAAGGGACCCAGATAAACAAAAGTGTACTCCTAGGACTACGTCTAAGTCCTACATTATAACACTGTTATGTTTGTATTGAAATTACATCAAAAGATTTTAATGGCAAACACATACGTGTTACGACTCCATGTTAATAGAATCTTCCTGCAAGCGTCAAGCCGAAGAGCCAGTCAAGTAATACCAATTCGGTGATCTACTGATAACCAAGCTTATTGAATCAATGACTTGAACTCCTCATGATTAACCCAAAAGTCGAGAAATCAAAATTGTTTCCTGCCCCCTGCCGAGTTGGACTTATATTTAGTGAGCAATGGCATGATCCGATTCAGCTCTATTAAGATGCTCGACTGAAGATAGGGGAGCCAATTCTAACCAAGCATTGTCTACCAAAACTCGATCCAATCGCGATCCCCTACGCCCGTCATGCTTCGACATGAGCCATTTATAGAAACTACCAGTATAATGTAGCTCGGACATGCCAGTGACAAGAGTAAAATTAGCAAACTCTGCAATTGAAACTTGATCAGCTGGCCGGCCTCGTATTTTCTCCTCCGACCGTAGTATTATATTAAAATCACCACCTATAGACCAAGGGGAGTTGATAGAGGATTGCAGCTGCGTAAGTCTATCCCAGAGAAGCCGACGACCTTCTTTCGTGTTGTCACCATGAATAATAGTGAATGATGCCGATGAGGGAAGCATGTGATGAGAAAGAGATACAGTCAAAGCTTGATCAAATGAATCATGAAGCACAATATCACAATTTGATTTCGCCATGACCCATATATTACCGCGATCATTAGAAAAAGCACTCGAGAAACCCAGCTTTAACTGATAGTGTAATAATTGGCTACTATCAACCTTAGGCTCAATAATGCCAATGAAGATGAACTTGTGGATTCTCACCAAGGATTTGATCCTTTTAAGAGTCATTTGGTTTGCTATACCACGAACATTCCATATGAGTGTATTAAACATGAGAGGAAGTTGTGGTTTTACCAGTGGTTGTAGAGTTTGCAGCTTGCCTAGTGACTCGATCGGAAGGCTCCACCGCCTTCTTAGTTTTTTTTTCTACTTTTGCTGTGTTGCTGAAGCTTCTGAGTTCGGGGGCCAGTCGACTTCTGATCGAGTGTCATCCGAACGCCCATCTCCCACTTTAAATCTCTCGATTTGCCCTTCGTCCCCGAGAGTTTCACGTTCGACTTCATCAGCCCAGCTACTAATATGTTGTTGCAGTTCTCCTTCGACAACAGGGGGATTAGTGAGCTGCTCTTCCCCTTCTACCACTACAACAAAAAACCTATTAATGACGCTTGATAAGTGGTTTTCATGACGGCTGATGTGGAAGCGTCATCAATGTTCAGCAAGACTAGAATCTATGACGGTTTACATTAAAAATGTTATTGATAGTGTTCCAGTGATACGAGCGTCATAAAAAAGCACGAAAATTTAAGTCGAAACCTCCACTCCCCCGCAATTCTCCCGGACTTAAGAAAAATTCTAAACCCTCTCTCTTTCTCCTTCTCCTCCCGCTCCCCAACTCCCCTCAGCCAACTCCCCGCTCCCCAACTCCCCTCAGCCCGCTCCCCGCTCCCCGCTCCCAACTTCCTTCAGCTCGTTCCTCGCTTCCCTCGGTTACAGACTCCACCGCAGAGAGAAAGATGTCACCGGCGTAGCCTTCACCACCGGTTTGTCCTAGAATCTCGATCATTGCTTATTTTATGCCCTAAATTCAAAAATCTCCTAATTTTTGACAACCATACATGCATCTATCTTTCCAAAATTAGGGTTCTAAATTTTAGGGTTTCTCGACGTCTCCGACCACGTCGACGATGATCCGAAAAGGGCTGCATCATCGTTGACTTCTCTTGATTAAGTGAGTGATTTTGATTTGGATTTTTTTCTCTAAAAAATTTTATTGGGAGTGTAATTTTTTCCCTAAAAATTAGGGTTCTTAATTTTTGATTTGGATTTTTTCCTAAAAGGGTTCTTCGATTTTTTTTTTCTGTTTGTTCTTGTTCAAGGGAGTGTAATTACATTTGGGGAGCCGAGTCCGAAGCCTCTCAACAGTCATAGCCGCGACCCGGCGAGGTGTGTGTACGTTCCTGCGAGCCGAGTCCGAAGCCTCCCTTCGGATTCTGACACTAAATTCTGGGGTATAAATTCTAAACTCTTGATTGATTTCAGTTTCTGGGTTTATTTTGTTTGTCGATGATGTTGTTGGATCTCGATCCCTACATAAAAAGGGTTTCGATCGACTGATACGTGTTGGGTTCGATTTTGGCTTGATGATCCTACGATTGTCTTTGTTTGTGAAGCGCGAATGATCTTTAGATCATGTTCGGTTTTTTACTTGCTGTTGGATCATTTTCGATTTCGGGTTACCTAGCTGCTGTTGCAATTATTTGTGATGCATGTATTGTTGGTTTGGATTTCTTGTATAAATTGTTGCTTGGGTTCTCCTTTCTATACTTGTTGTGGGATGTTGGTTTTGGTTTTCCTTATTATACATGTTGGGTTGGGAAAGATTTCTTTGCTGTAGGAGATGTTTTGCTATTTGGATTAAAATTGTTGGTTGGGTATCTATTATGCATGATGGGTTTAACTTGGTACTGTGGGTGTTTTTGTTGGGAGCTTTTCGATATAAATCACATGCGGGTATATATTAGTTGGGAGTATTTCTATTTCGGGATTGACATCTCCATTAGCATGCATGTGTCATTGATTTTGGGACTACATCCACTATGCCATGCCTGCATGTTTTACTTTATTTGTCGGTTTCGGTTTTTATTAGAACTCTGATATTCTTGGTGTTGGTCGTTCGACCAAATGAACCAAAGCGTTGCAGATCGTATCGGATACTGGCTCCGTGTCGGGACGTGTCCTATACGTGTTATGGTACGCTAGTACAGCAGATGATGATTGATCCTTATCTGAGATATCTTATATATCTCATTTCGTTTCTTGTCGATCGTTAGTCGTAGTTTGTATGTTGGTACTGTTGGGTTGTTCATTCTGGGTACAGATACGCTCGTGTTTGTACGAGTCGATACTGGACACGGATGTGAGGATACCTTCGGGTCGATGATGTAGCCTCTCCACAGTTGCAGCCGCGACCCGACGAGGCGTTGTACGTGCCTGCGAGCCGAGTCCGAAGGCTCCCTTCGGATTCCGACACCAAATTCTGGGGTATAAATTCTAAACTCTTGATTGATTTCAGTTTTTGGGTTTATTTTTTTGTCGATGATGTTGTTGGATCTCGATCCCTACATAAAAAGGGTTTCGATCGACTGATATGTGTGGGTTCGATTTTGGCTTGACGATCCTACGATTGTCTTTGTTTGTGAAGCGGGAATGATCTTTAGATCATGTTCGGTTCTATACTTGCTGTTAGATCATTTTCGGTTTCGGGTTACCTAGCTGCTGTCGGAATTATTTGTGATGCATGCATTGTTGGTTTGGGTTTCTTGTATAAATTGTTGCTTGGGGTCTCCTTCCTATACTTGTTATGGGATATTGGTTTAGGTTTTCCCTATTATACATGTTGGGTTGGGAAATATTTCTTTGCTGTAGGAGATATTTTGCTATTTGGATTAAAATGTTGGTTGGGTATCTATTATGCATGATGGGTTTAACTTGGTACTGTAGGTATTTTGTTGGGAGCTTTTCGTTATAAATCACATGCGGGTATATATTAGTTGGGAGTATTTCTATTTCGGGAATGACATCTCCATTAGTATGCCTGCATCGTTGATTTTGGGACTACGTCCACTATGCCATGCCTAGATGTTTTACTTTATTTGTCGGTTTCGGTTTTTATTAGAGTACTCTGATACTCTCAGTTTTTCGATATAAATCATAGACTCTAAAATTGACAGACTCTAAAATATAGGGTTTTGCTTTCTTTTTCAGGGTTTTGCTATATGTACATGTGCTATGGACAATCTTCATGTGACCAAGTTGAAGCGTTATAAGTGTGCTTCTTCGCTACAGTATCTGTGAGATTTTTGATGTCGATAGTTTTGATGTAGCTAAAGTGTACTCTGTATTGGATACTCTATATATTTGAGAAGATGTATATAATGAAATGGAGAAATGTAGAATGGTAGCTAAAATACTCTATTTTGAGACAATGAAATGGAGAATGGTACTTTATATTACATTTTAATGCTTTGTTGTGAATATGGTTCAAAGTGTTTTTCGAATTGAATTGAGCAGCATTTGGAATGTATAACATGCAGTATAGAGCGTTATAAATGTGATACAACGACCATATACAGCGATTTTTCATAACTATCCATAACGCTTTGAAAATAAAACGTAGCAGAAATTAAACCTATTAATGACGGTTTTGGATGAATTATCTATAACGCTTTTAAAAACATTTATAACACCCGATTTTATAACGCTTGGACTGAGAAAAAAAGTGTCCTGGTTTGCAATTAATGACGCTTTTTAGCCGTCATTAAAAGGTATTTTTGTTGTAGTGTACGTTCGTTGGCTTAGAATTATCTAGCAGTTCACCCTCCTCAAGAGTGCGGTTAGCGTCATTGTCTTGGTCAGCGACGTCATCAACCACCGGATCACCAATTATGACAACAACCGCCATTTCCTTTTCTGTCTCGATCGGCTCGGGCACAATAGGCGCAGACGTCATTTCAACCAATGGTCCCTGAGGAATAGATGATTCTATATTCGGCACATTGTCAAGGCTTTCTTTCCCCGGTTCCTGAGAAGCTTTGTCATTACTTTTAGCTTGGGATAAGGAATTGGATGTGGTAGCAGTATCATGATTTTGTGTGTGTAGACCTGTCGAAGTAATCTGCTCCTTATTGTTCTCTGTAATATAGATGTGACCTTCAATCCCATCGACCCTGGCCGCGTGACCGCCACTTCTCCCTCATGTTGCTGTTGTGTGTCCGGTTGAACAACTTCTTTTCCTTTGTTCTTCAATTTGTATGCGGACATCTGGTGGCCTTGATGATGACAATGAGAACAATTTAAGGGGATGTACTCGTATTCTATATTTTGCTAAAAACTTCTCCCTCTCGATCGATTGATCGGATGCGCTGTTGTATAGGCTTACTCGCATCTACCTCCACAAAGACACGAGCCCTACTCAGTCGAGATAAGTCAGCCATTGCCTTGTCTATTTTCAATGGTGTGCCGATCGCTGAAGTGATTGCAAACAGCGCCTCCTTTGCATGGAGATGATGAGGCAAATTTGGGAGGGCCACCCAAACTGGCATAAGAGAAGATTCGTACATTGGTGAAAAATCTGGCACCCATTTAAAGACTCGCATCGGAGCTCGAGAGATAAACCACGTATCTTTTGAACGAAGTCGAAGGTAGTCTTCCTCAACATAAGGCCTTATGTGGATGTGTTTGCGGTCAATGACTCCCGCCTTAATGTCCCCGTTGAACTGAAAGCCGAAGAGTGCTTTACGGATCACCTCAATGGAAGGTTTGTTATGGGAAAATTTTTCCACAAGAGCAAAACGGAGAGGAGACGCCAAAGACTGTTCCTCCTCATCAGAAAAGGAGATAGCGGGGGCACATTTGTAAGATGACACAGATCTCACGGCCAAGCGAGGGGGTTCCTCAACCCTACCGGAGACAGCGTCAAAAAGGACTTTGCCATCCTTAGATGACGCCGGCCCGGCCAAAGGCCTAGCCGGAGTCGGAAAGGAGCAAAGGTCTACCAAGGTCTCCTGCGGTGGCCATATATATATATATATTATATATATAATATATATATATATATATTATAGATTATATATATATATATATATATATATATATATATATATGTATATATATATTTTTTTTATATTTATTATATAATATATATATATATATATATATATATATATATATAATAATATATATATATATTATATAATATAATATTATATATATATAAAAGAAAAAAAAATATATATATATATATATATTTTTTTTATATATATATATATATATATATATATATATATATATATATATATATATATTATTATATATATATATATATATAACACACAAAAAAATATATATATATTATATATAACACAAGGTATATATAATACACAAATATGGTTATTGCCTATATTACAAGGAAAGGTACAAAGAGTGACACTTAAATGTGAACATGGCATAGGGCTTAGTGTAATCAGACAAGGGGGTTAATGTGTGTGGACTGCAAGTTATCTATGTTCAGTCATGGTTCTCAGTTCAAGCATTTATTCATTTCATTCATGCATTTCATACATGCTTTCATTACATACATGTATACATAGGTACTTGTATATCATATTCATTTCACTCATTATATTGCATTTACACTTTTACAACACATGCTTGCATACTTGGATTGATACATTGCATAAATATTCACTACATTGCATTATCTAACATGCATACCTATATTGTATTATATCAACATACTTATTTATACACTATATATTAAGAGATAGAGAGGGGGTGATGTGCGGCATAGTTGTGTGTGTGTGTATGTCATAGCAGTAGGGGTGAATTTGTGTATAGGCAGTTAGTGGATAGGCAAATGAGTGATATGTGTGTGTGTGCGTACATTGAGTAAGAGTGTAACAGTGAGTCGAAATCATCCTAAACATACACTAATGTACATGTGTGTATAGGGTATAGTGTACAGCTGCATGTTAGTGTCAAGTAGTGAATAGGTTAGAGATAGTGAGTGTCAAAGCACAAGGTGATTCTCATATTTCTACTCAGTCTCATGTTACATGTGTAAGGTTCTCAGGTTTTAAATCAAAATCAGTTTATAGAAATGAAACCGAATCTCATACTCGAATCCAATCAATCCCAAAACAACTCAGTTTATCAAGACCAAAACTCAGTTAAAATTCGAAACCCAATCTACAAACTCAGTAAGCACATGACAAGAATATCAAAATCAATTAAACCCAACTTAGACTCGAGTTACTGTAGGTATCAGAAAAGTGATGGTTTCTAACCCAAAAACCCAATTCGGATATCAAACCAATTCAAAAACCCAAATGCAGGCACATACAGAGGTGGGTGACAGTGTACATGTGTTAGGGGAAAGGATTTCGTGTCCACATAATGGACATGAAGTGTCCAAATACAAGAAGAACAGGGTATCAGAACATGTTTGTGCACCGGCTCGTGCTGAGATGTCAAGGGGTCCAGGGACTCGTGTGTCCATCCACCAGTGTCGTGCTCGTGTCAGAGGGTAGGTGGGTTATAGGGGCATGTGTGTGTCACTATACAGGTCAAAGTCATGTCGTGTCGTGTCAAACAGGGTCAAAATAGTGCCAAAATTCAAGTATCGAAGACAGTGCAGTGCACTATCTCGTGCTAGTGTGTCGATCCTTCCAGACACGACACACAGCACCATGTGTCTCGTGCTCGTATCCAAGTTAGGTTATGGGTAGGGCTAGGGATAGGGGTGTGTCTGCACCATGTCCACGTCGTGTCTATGTGTGATACGAAGCCCGTATCAGAGAGCCCTGTTCGCGAGTAGACTGTTAGTGCAAAACCAGTACGGGTGCGTTTTCGTGTCCGACACGTCACATTAGTCCACGAAACTTGGGGGGCATGTTCGCAGACACTGCCCCCACGTGTCCACAAAGTTTTGTGGTGTTTCGAGCTGTGTCGTGTCCGCAATAAATGTCGGATAGAAGGACAGCGCACACGCGTGTTGTGCAGCATGTCTGCGCCCGTTTCCGATACGAAATCGATACAATTCGTGCTCAGTCCTCAGGGGATTCAAAACACACCTATAGGGCTACACAAAAGTGAAATTAGTTTTAAAAATAGGAATAAAATAGTGGTTTAGGCATTTCATTAAACACATTGCTAAAGATACTGATACGTGTCCGATACGGACACTAAATGGACTCCAATTCCTACCCAACTTGAGGGACAGCTAGGGTTTACCTAAATGAATGCAACTATGGAAATAATTGGGAATTTAGGGGTGTTTGATAGGTTTTACCTATTGAGGATAAAACCTCAATATAGAGCTTGTTGAATGATGGTTTCTTACAAACTTGTAATGATCCCAAGCCTCCAAATCCTTGCTATCTTGTCCCCCACAGCCTCACACCAGAATAGAGTCCAATACAATTGGTTTGGTCCAATTTGGAGGAGAAATGAAGAATTGGTGAAGGTTTGGGGAAGAACACTATTAGGGCTTTATGTAGGTATTAAAAAGAGGCAAAACTTTGAAGAGATGATTAAATAGGAGGGGGAGGTTCTTGATGGATGTAGGAATAGTTAGGTTAGGGTTTTGCAAGGTTAGATGAGTGGCTAAGGCTTCTCCACATGAATCTAGGCTCAATCAAAGGCTCACATTAAAAGTAGGGTTTCTTAACATCTAGTCAAAATATCCTACTAACATAATATCTAGATATTAATCTAACTTAGCCATTAAGTCTCTAACCTTCTAACTAAACCTCCATGAACATTATTAACTTCTAGGTTAGGTCAAAACTAGGTTAGTCTCTAAATAAAAGATTAGCACTATAATAATCAGTCAAAATTCGTTTTCATTAAAAAGTCCAAAATGACCAAAATATCCCTAGGCCAAAAATGATAAATAAAATATCCTAATCACATGGTTAGGCTCTAGGTCAAGTAGTCTCTAGGGTTTCACTATCAGCATATCAAAATCACAAGTCATAGTTTTAATTAGTTTTAAAATGATTAAAAATCACCAAAAATCATATCATGATTTAAATATCATTATTAAAAGATTAAAATTTCAAAATTTCAAAATTATCCACATTTTAGAAAAGTGGGTGTTACAAGTTTACCCTCCTTAAAAGAATTTCGTCTTCAAAATTAAGATAGTCGTACTCTTTCTAGGTCAAACCTCCAATCAATCAAAGTCTCTAATCATACAATCCTATAATCATATGCGTCTGTCCAAAATTATGAGACTCAGAATCTTTGTCATACTGGTAATCTAGGCTACGATAATCATAGAGTCTCCAACTATGGTACATACCTCTAGAATCATGGTATTTAAAATTTTTGCATTGCGCATGCTTGGCCGCGAAAACCATAAATTCCCACGCCCGAGAAATACGTCCAAAATCTGACTATATGTCCTCACTATGCTAGCTAATAGGACTGTAGAAAATTCTAAATTCCATAACTGAGGCGACCTAGCCCATACGACTTATATTGGAAAAATTAAAATCAAATCAACACAGAATACTAAGAATCAAATTTATCGACTAACAAGGAGGTAGACAAAACTGTCGAAATTGAATTTCCAGATAGTTATTATAAGGCAAAAGTGGGAAAGGAATCGAGAAGAACAGAACCTACAAGTATCCCTCCTACTGTCTGTGCATCCTTAACTGTCATGGCGAAAGCTCGCCCCTGCTGGCCTCCTCCTCTGGCCTACTGCTGATGCTGGACAAACATCTGCTGCCCTGTCGGAGCCCTAGCTCCAGCTGCTGCCTGAGTCAATGGTGTCTGGTTCTTGGGACACTCCCTACACTGATGCTCCGTTGAACCATAAAGTAAACACCTGCCTGTCTCTTCATGCAGTCATTCCATCCATGACCCAGCTTCTTATAGAAAGTACAACTAATGGGCCTGCTTGGGTGCCTGCTGGTAAAGTGTATGTCCCTGACCCTGAAACTGCTGCTGAACAAGCCTCTGCTGCTGTTGCTGAATTTGTACATGAGGCCTCTTGGCCTGGCCTCCGCTGCTGCGGGCTTCATGAGCGTTTCGTCCCCTCTTGAGCTTCAGCTCAAGATCATCCTCTGCTGCTAGGGCACCCACCAGAATCTCCACAAAAGTGGCAATCCGGTCACTCTTGGTCAAGGACTTGACCTCCTTGATAATCCCTTCCGGAACCTCGAGCCTTCGTTGTCTCACTGAGTCTCTCAATAAATCAGCCCAGACGGCAGAACTTGTCACGACCCACACCCACTGTGAGGGTACGAGTACGTAACAGCGCCCAGCCTACGCCTCAGTGTCGGCGGTAGAATGCTGTTCTAGGTCACTATCTAACCATCAACTCATGCAGTATATAATATACTCATCATGATCAACTCCGAACGGAGGACAAGTATAAGATATTGTAACTCAATCACAGTCTAAGCACGATAAGATAACACGGAAGAGATAACTAAGAAATAGAAGACAACTACTACTACTAAATAATAACAACATCTCAACAATCTCAAATACAACACAAGTCTCAAATCTAATACAACAAGTTCAACATGAAAAAATGCAAGTCTACTAAACTAAATCTCGATCACTCTTGAGAGTCGGGTCCAAAGTTAGCCATCCCGTCTCCGGGTCCATAATATGTAGGGTATGCATCCTCAGCGCAAGTATCTGTAATATTTTTAACAGGTCCAGTCAGGACAGGAACGAGCACAATCTCATCTAGAAAACCCAAGTAAATGACAGAGAACTATAAAGCAGTTATAGACAGTTGTATTGATGAACAAGGCAGTTTATATTCAGGTGATGGTATAGAGAGACAGATAAAGTACAAGGAAAGTAAGTAACTAAACAAGAGAAGAATCATGGCAATAAGACTGTAAATTAGAAGCTAACTGAACCAGGGTACATGATATAAGTCCAGACAGTAAATGTAGACAAGTATAACTCCAATGTAAGTCCAGTACAAGCAATCTAATACAAGATGAATCCAGTACGGGATGATTCCAGTCATAGTGATCAATGATTCCAGGGTGAGTCCAGCCTATACTCTAACAGTATGTTTTAAAATACCGAGATCGACATATAAATGGCTATAGGTAATCCGGCACATCACACACCAGGCCGGGTGTGAGATGGCTATCATTCCAGTTTGATTCCAGCATGAGGGTAATTCCAGAATTGGGGTATGTCTACATGTCTTACTCGAGTATTTCCTCTCCCAACAAGTGAATCCAAAAATCTGACACAAGATTCAAGATGAGTCCAGCCAGAACATGATGATACCAGTAAATGATTCCAGAATAATTCCAGTAATAGAGGCCAGACAATAAATGTGTGTCGCATACATGAATCCAGAATATCCATACTGTTGTGACAGAGAATCACATACAACTAACTAGAACTGAATATAGTAATTGACAAGTAAATGAAGAACTATCAGAGAATGTACTCGCCTGATACTCTGAAAAGAGTGTAATATCAGATGCCTGCACCGGAGTCACAATGTCCTAAATAGAGTAGTACGGGTTATAATGTGTTTAAAATAAGGTAAATGAAGTTTATGATGCAATACATAATTTCTAGATCAATCTAGGTCAAAGTCAAATCTAAGTCAAACCTGGTCAACTGTCTAGGTCAAACTAGGTCCAAGTCAAACTTGGTCAACATCTAGGGTTACATTGGTCAAGTTCCTAGCTAACTAAGTCAACAAGTCAAAATTGGTCAATCATCCTATATCAAGTCATACTTACCTGAAATATCCTAACTTAGATAGCCTTAGCCACCTTACCTTATACAGTACATATACATATATATATATGCCCAATCTAGGTCATCTATTACCCTAGGCTAGATAACTCATCATCTACTACCCACCATATCCTCTTCCTTAGTCTATCTAGGTAAACCTTTACTAACCTATATTTCCTAGCTAGTAGGGTTAAACACATAACTTAACTAAATATTCTAGGTAACCTATACTAGATAGGTACTAGCCTAAACTACTCTAGGATACTAACTAACAATCAAACTAACATCTACTAACTAAACTAATCTTAGGATTACAAAGTCTAACTACATTTAATGACCAAAATTATAGCCTAACATCTAATCAACCACCACACACACAAACCTAAATGATACTAACTTCTATACCCCCACTTCCTTTATTCTCAAAACACTCAACCTGAACTCCCTCTCTCAATCTATGGCCCAAAGCCATAGCCAACATGGCCTACTCAATATAGTCTACTGCTGTAAACTTGTTGCTGCAAACTGCTGCTATAATGCTTGCATTTCTGCAATGCATTGCAACTAAATAAGGACAAGCCTAACATACCATGGCCAACCCTCTTATATATATCCTTATCTATATGTACATATAGATCTAACCCCACATCAATTAACCTATACATCAATTAACATATATAATATATATATATATATATATATATATATATATATATATATATATATATATACACTCAAGTATATATATACACTCAAATATAATATATGTGTGTGTGTGTGTGTGTGTGTGTGTGTGTGTGTGTGTGTGTGTGTGTGTGTGTGGATATATTGATAGTGAGATAGGGGATTGGGATTATGGGTAATGTTGGTTTGAGGAGTTCATATACTTGAGTGTATATATATAATATATAATATATATATTATATATATATATATATATATATATATATATATATATATATATATATAATATATATATATATATACTCATATACACATTTTCCAATATATGTATACTTGATATATATATCAAGTATATATACTCATATACATATACTTGGAAAATGTTATATGAGTATATATATATATATATATATATATAATATATATATCTATATATATATATATATATATATTATATATATATATTATAATATATATCATATCACATTTTCCAAGTATATGTATACTTGAGTATATACTATATATATCTATATAATATATATATATATATAATATAATATATATATCTCTATATATATATATATTAGTATATACTCAAGTATACATATACTTGGAAAATGTGTATATGAGTATATATATATATAGATATATATATATATATATATATAATATATATATATACTCATATACACATTTCCAAGTATATGTATACTTGAGTATATATACTCAAGTATACATATACTTGGAAATGTGTATATAGTATATATATATATATATATATATTATATATCTAATATATATATATATATATATATATATATACACTCAAGTATATGACTCCTCATAACCACATTACCCATAATCCCAATCCCCTATCTCGCTATCAATATATCCACAGCCCCAACCAAACATCTCAAGGCACAAGCTCATATATATACACCTGAATATCTGAAACCTGAATATATAAAACCCACATATGTGAATCCTGAATATATATCAACATCACAGGAATTAGAAAGGGGGAGGGGTCGAGTGTGGCAAGTATGACAGGATTTGAATCAGTGAAATGTGTATATGTGTAATTGTAATGTACATAGTGTTGTGTACGTGTGAATTCTGAGGCAATTGTATTTGTGTGTGGACAATATGTGTCGATAGGATCTGAAATCAAGTCAACGTGTGAGTGTGGGATATGTGAGGTATGTGGTAGGATTCAGAAAACAGGGAATAATAGTAATGTGTTTCATTTGTGTGTGTGTGTATGGCTTAGTGCACACTGTTAACAGGGTTAATTCTAGGAAGAATTCAATTAACAGTTGGACCTGTGAACAGTCTTAACCATTCAAAACCAATTCACCAACCAAATTCCTGTCATGTATCATACTATAATGTCTAATCTAATCACACTAATTATCAATTTAAACCTTAATTTACATGATTTAAATTAATTAACATTTTAACTCTAAAATTCTCGAACTGAACACAGTATCAGTAATGTTGGGGATTCTCAATTCAAATTCAAAAATGTAAATAAAATATATACAAAATAGGTTAGGGTAGAGTCGTACACATGTCCAGAGTCCACACAAGTCCCCATGTGTCCTCTACGACTGGACCGGCGTGTCCAATCACGAAACACGTACAGACACATCGCATGCACAGACTGCATCATTGCGATGCAGTCGCCTCGGGACACGACACGTGACACTTCATGCCACGTGGACGTCTCCCTAGGTGTCGCCAAGATAGGGAAATATGCTCGAGTGTCTGCAACGTGTCCATGACACACGTACATTCGATACGGACACCGTATCGGTGAACAATTGTGCGTGCGTGTGTGTGTTTGAAATTTCAGTGCGGGTCAATTTTCTTTATGCACACTATCGAAACCCGTGAAATTTGTAGGAGTTGGGTGTGGGTTCCTGTACGTCTCCACAAAATTTCATGGTGTTTCGTGTCGTGTCGTGTCCGCTAGGACACTCGAACAGCAGGGGACTGTACGAGGTCAGTGCGCATGTCGTACGTGAGGTGTGTGTCCGATTTGGACACAAAAATTCCACAGAATTGTGCTCAGCCTCAACATATTTAATCTACTTAATAGCTTCAAAAACATGTAATTAGTTTTAGAAATACGAAAATTCATTTCTATGTGGCATTTCAAACACTTTTACAACACATAGACCGTGTCCGATACGGACAACAAACGACACGTTTTCCTACCAAACTTGAGGGACAGCTAGGGACACCTAGATCTAGCCCTAAATTCAAAGAAAACTGAATATTAAAATAATTAGAGGTTTTTACCAATAGGTGCAAATAGCAAGAAAAGCTCCAAATGGAAAGAATCCAAATAGCAACTCCTAAGCTCCAAATTGCACAAAAACTGAGATAAATCTCCACAAACAGTAAATAATAAATAATTAGATCCTAATGCAAAAGCTAGAGTCAAAAGGATTGAAATGAATTTATTAGGAATTTAGGAAGGGGGAATTACCTTTTCTTCTAAAACTAGGTCAAGCACAATAGAGGCAAGAACAAGTGGAAAGAGGCATTAAATAGGGGTGAAACCCTAGTTGGCTGGCCACTAGCGGGTTGGTTGGGGTTTGGGCTCAGTCACGGGCCATGGGCTTAATTCACAAGTCATGGAATTAAAATCAAAGTCATGAAATCAATGCACATATAACATCCTCCTATTTGAAAACAGATTCTAAAGGCTAGAATGAGGTTAACTTAGTTAGACTAGGGTCACACCATTGTCTACCAAGTCACCATACTAGGTTAGCTTCTAGGCTAGTATACTAAATCCACAACTAGTAAAAGTCAAAATCAACAACCATCATCCAATAATTTTAATCAATAATTCTAATAAGTCACAATGACCAAATTCTCCTAGGCTAAAATGATAATTAAAAATCCCAATCACATGGTTAGGCTCTAGGTCAGACAGTCTCTCGGTTTTCACTAGCAGCGCATCAAAATCACAAGTCACAGTTTTTAAATAGTTTAAAAATAATTAAAAATCACCAAAAATCAAATATGATGTAATACATTAAATAAAATTATAAATACAAAATTTCAAATATACCCTTATTTTAGAAACTGGGTGTTACAGAACTCCCCTGCGTACTCACGAGTCTGACTGCCCTGAACTAAGCCTACAAACTGCGACTCTAGGGCACCAAGAGCTGTGTCAGGAAAAACTTCTCCTTGACAGATTCTTGAAGGTTGCCCAAGTCTGCCCCTCTTGTACTGACCCTCGGTCCGTATGGTACCAAGTGTGCGAGCCAGGTCCTGCATCTGACTACCTGCCCTCAATCTACAGTCGTGCTGGAATCTCTGCCAGCCGAAAGATCTCCTCGATGTGCTCTATCCAGTCATCCGCATACAGATCCCCTCTGTGCCGTAGAAGTCCCGCAGACGCATCTTCTGGAA